>BSBM01000789.1:4990000-5470000 GCA_027924585.1 Larix kaempferi | reverse complement strand
TATGTGTTAGTTGTGGAGCCAGATCTTCCATTCTCATAGATGATGATTCAGCCATGTCCATACCCTAGGTTTGGTTATGATCCTGGCTCGACGCTCACGGGGTCCTGGGGGGGTGGGGGGGGGGCAAATTTTTTGGGGTTGTTTTCGCTACCAGTTTTCGGGCCCATGGTTTTGGGTAACCCGTGGTATTTTTCCATTGTATTTCCCTTATAAAAGAAAGACCTTGTAACATGGCTAGGGTTAATGATGTATTAGGTTTTATGCTTTGTAAAGATCTTTGAGATTTGTGAAGAGAGACTGTGAGACAGTGAAGAGGAAGTGCAGTGGTTGTGCTGCAGGTTGCATCCCTTCACTTTGTTAGATGGAATAACAATAAGGATTGGAAACTTCAGTGTGGATGTAGCCTAAGTTGGGGTGAACCATGATATATCTGTGTCTCTCTTGTAATGTGTGTGTGATTATATTTGCATTTCTGTTTATTGTTATTTCTCTGCGATCCTATTTTTTCTAACACTACGGCTCAAGTTTAATCGCACAGATGGAAGGCTCAGAGAACCTCTTCACTGGATGATAAGGGAAAAGAAAATAATATAAAATACGATTGCATGGGAACCTGAGTATCATTTGACCTGTGCATCAGAAAGTGACAAAAGACTGTGTAGAAGCGAACAACTCAGTCATTTCTCAGCCCAGCTGTTGATAACTAGGTAGGCCTTCTGTCCCATACAAAACTATTTAAATGGATGAATTGAGTGAGATAGACTCCCCATTTTTGGAATACCTGAGGATAGGTGATTTGTTCGAAGATAAAGATGTCGAGGTTTATGACACAATATTGATAAAAAACTCCATTGAGACAGCTGAAGATAGGTTAGAGCTCATAACGAAGGGGAATGTTGATGTACATAAGGCTTATCAGACATTTTTCAATTTGTTTGCAATTGACTAAACCCCAAGTTGTCTCGAATTTTTCGAGTGGTGTGCCACCCATTACTCCTCCTCTGAAAGAGTGATTATGGATGCATCCAACTCAAAAATATTGTGCCAAGTCAATCCCCTAACCATTAGAAAGGCCCTATCAATCTCATACAAGTTTTGTAAGGAGGCCAAAGAATACAGAGAAGAAGCCCTAGTTCAATATTTCAGACAGGCCCCAACAGACCTTATTCAAAGTTTCTTCCATTGTAGCCTGCAACCAAATGTCTCCTTCCAGAACCCACTTTCCCCTAATGAAGCCAATCTATTCACTGAAGGGTCCAAATGTGTCATCACCATGTTAGCTGAGTTCTTAGGACTAGATACAGATTAGTATATCACTGAGCCTTTAATAAGATTGTTTTTTGTCATGAGCACATGTCCACTTGAGCCTAAGGAGCCCAGTCAATCCATCCAGTGTTCTTGTCTTAGGTTTGATGAGGCCCTAGCTGAGAAGATCCATTCTCAGCTAGCGGAGTTCCCCAAAAGTAGAATCTTCATATTCCAATCTTACATGTTGAGGATGTTCCTATCCTTTAATTATGAAAACTTGCAGATGCCTGAGTGGATGCTCACTCGGAAGATACTCACACACTACAATAAGTTCATGAACATCGTCATAGTTGATGTCCACAATGTTATCTTTCGAAGGAAATTACCTAGGGTATTAGAATAAATGAAAGAGTTGCTGCAGCCTTCTTGGGAGAAGAGGATTGGGGACTAGTTCCTATCAGAGCACAACACAACAATCAAAGTTTATGGGTTTTCCCATGCACCCTATGTGTTGCCAACGTTTCTGACCCCTAGGTTATTTACATTGGAGATCATCGAACAAAAGCTGAAGGTAGAAGTGGAGCATTTCTTGGATGACAAGAAGGCTTCAGATATCACTTTCCGATGGGCTGTGGGCCCATTAAATGTTAAAAACAAGACTTCCCTTCCAACCATTGAAGAGATGATGAGGGATATGGGACTCAAAACTAAGGAAGCCATCAATTATGACCCCCACCACATCATCTCAGACAGGAGAAATGTAAGTAACAAAAAATCTTTATACATTTTGAAATTGTAAGGCTACCTGAATCTGCTAATTTGCTAGAATATCCTGGAAAAACCCAGATAGAGATAGATACACCTGATGAATCCACCTCCCTGGTGCCACAGGACACATTACCACAAATTGGCTCCTCTAACTTAGCCCTAGTAGTTGAAGCAATTTTATCCTTAGCCACTGGCCCTGGGGAAACTAGCAAGTTGGAAAAGATAGATGTCATGGATATAGATAATTACATAGAGAGAGCTGCAAAGAGGCAGAAAGTAAAGGAACCCGAGCAGCAATTGATGCCAGTGACAACAGGTCAAGCTAAGAAGAAACATGTAGAGATTAAGCTTCCTGCTTTTGAGGTCAGAGACTATGTAATCAACCAGACATCCATTGAACCTGCTGCACCAAGCAAGAGCAGAGTTGAACTACTAGAGGAGTATAAAGGAAGCACAGAAGTAGCCTCAGAGGAATCTAAATTGTATGAAGAGGTGAGGAATATTGCCAATAAGGAGGTGTATTTGGTGACCAGCAAAAGCCATGCCTAGAACACCTTGAACTTGGCCTTGCCTACCAAGAACAAAGCCATTGAGTTGAAGGTGAACCTGGAAGATATCCTTGTTCCTGACATAATCGATTAGCACAAAGAAACTGTTATAATTCTGATAATTTCATTCAAAATATTATCTAGGATATTAACTGAGAGAACAACATGTACAACATATCAAACATAATAGACAAGAGACAAGAAACACAAAGCATTTCACCAGGGAAACCATAAAGGAGAAAACCCCGCAACTTCCTCAGAGATAGAATGAGCACCAATACAAAACCCCAAAACAAGAGATAGTCTCCTAGTAGCTTCTCCTCCTCCACTTGTTCCTCTCTCTCAGTAATGCGAAGTGAGTGAGTGTGTGAATGGATAAATAGAGAGGTGCTCCTCTCTATTTATACTTTAGCTTTACTTGCCTTTTACTCTAACTGGGCCAACCTCCCTTATGAGAGTCTAATAACCCATTACCACTAGTCACTGGGTTGACCGCACTAGGATGGTCTAATAACCCTTTAACTCATTCAGGTCCAACCCCACCAAGGTGGTCTAATAACCCATCAAATATAAGTTACGAAACTTACAATATAACTTGCGACACTTGCAGATACAAATGACGACACTTCCAATTGGAAGAATAATACATCTCCATTGGGGATACAATAAAGTACAAATGTAATACATACAATATACAAGTGAATATATTTCGATGTTACAAATACATCAACACTCCCTCTTAACTAGGAAGGTATTTTCTTGACACAGGTCATTAATACATATAGGCACAAGTATTCAATATTGGAGCTGGATCATCGTCACTGGATCATGAAGCATCATCGTCATTCGTGCTGTACTCGTCATCTTGATCACTGGTTCTATCTCTCAATTCTTCTCATCATAGGAATTTCTACAGAGCCAACCCTTTTTCATGCTGGATGTAGGCCTAGCCTCCATGTAGGTCTTCATCATATCTGCAAGCAGCCTGACAAAGGTGGAATCCCAGGACTGATTATGTGCATCTGCAAAACCTCGAAAGAGCATCTCAGGACTGATTACGAGCTTACTTCTCAACCTATAAGATCTCACAGGACTAAATTACAAGCAGACCTCACAAAACCTCGAAAGAGCATCCCAGGCCTGATTACGAGCTTACTGCTCAACCTATCAGATCTCCTCGGAATACATTACAGGCTACCAAGCAAAACCTCAAAAGAGCATCCCAAGACTGATTACGAGCTTACTACTCAACCTATTGGATCTCCCAGGAATACATTACATGCTACCAAGCAAAAACTTGAAAGAGCATCCCAGGACTGATTACAAGCTTCCTGCTCAACCTATAGGATCTCCTAGGAATACATTACATGATACCAGGAAAAACCTCGAAAGAGCATCCCACGATTGATTACGAGCTTCCTGCTCAACCTATAGGATCTCCCAGGACTAGATTACATGCGACTGCACAATCTGCCACATATCCACAGCCTCAGAGTATCACCCTGATACTCATGATCAACCTGATCATCTTCGCACGGAGCATCATACTGATGCTCATGATCATATTGATCATCATCACATAGAACATCATCCGGAGCATCGTCCTGATGCTTATCACATAGCACTTACATCCACAGCCATGGGAAGGATCCTCCTACCACCATGCTTGGAATGGCTCTAGCATCTATGTCTTGTCACTTCCTCTTGGAAGTATCTTCAATCTAAAGAACACCAAGCCTCTCTCTGAAGTACTCAAACTTCACCCTGGATAGTGGTTTGGTCAAGACATCTGCTATCTGCTCGTCCATCGCAACATACAGGAGCTTCACTGCTCCTCTCTACACCATATCCTTGATATAGTGATCCTTGATCTCAATGTGCTTTCACATGTCATGGAACAGAGGGTTCTCAAACAACTTCACACAACTCTCGTTGTCACAAAAGATACAAGTAGCATCCAACTGGAGATCAAACAAATCAGATAGTAGCTTCCTTAGCCATACTTCCTCACAACTGGCCGAACAAGCTGTGGCATACTCTGCTTCGGTTGTACTCAGTGCTATGCAGGATTGCTTCCTACTAAACCAAGAGATCACACCTGATCCCATATTGAAGCAGCACCCCGAAGTGCTCTTCCTATCTGCAGTACTGCCTGCCCAATTTGAATCAACATAACCCTCCAGGTTAAACTTTTGATTCGCATCATACTTGAGCCCATAATCAACCGTATCCTTTAGGTACCTCAGAATATGCTTTACAGCAATCAATTGAACATGTCTAGGATCCATAAGGAACTAGCTCAAGGTGTTCACAGCAAAGCAAATATCTAGTCTCGTGTTCATCAGGTACATCAAGGACCCATTCATCTGACGATACATCGTGGCATAAAACGACTTTGATCAAGCATCACTCAATAGCTTCAGGTTCAATGCCATAAGTGTGGCCATGGCCTTGTAGTCCATCATCCTAAACCATTTCAAGATCTATGCTGCATACTTCCCTTGTCCAAGGAAGATTCCATCTGCACTCTGCCACACCTCCATACCTAGAAAGTAATGCATCATACCCAAGTACTTCATCTCAAACTCGGCAACAAGCTTCCTCTTCGTATTAGCAATCAGCCCATCCTCACCTATCACAAACAGTTCATCTACATACAGTAGGAGTATCATTGGATTTCCTTCCTCAACCTTGTAGTAAAGGTTGGAATCCACTTTACTCTTGGTAAATCGCAAACTAGTCAGGAAGCTGTCAATCCTGTCGTACCATGTCCTAGGTGCTTGTTTCAAACTGTACAAGGCTTTCTTCAATTTGCACACATGTGACTCTGTGTCATGTGTCTCAAATCCGAGTGGCTGCTCCACATACACTTACTCTTCGACTACACCATTCAAGAAAGTTGTCTTGACATCCATCTGGTGTATCTTCCACTTCATCACTGTAGCCAGAGCAAGTACTATTCTGATGGAAGTGTATCTGGCTACATGTGCAAAATTTTCTTCATAATCTATCCCTTCTTTCTGGGAGAAGACATGAGCCACAAACCTTGCCTTGTATTTCTCTATGCTACCATCTGCAGCATGCTTGATCTTATAGATCCAGTACTTCAAAGTCACAACAGACTTCCCTTCTAGTCTTAGGACTACATCCCAAACATCGTTCTTCATGATTGACCGGTACTCCTCGATCATGACATCCTTCCATTACTACATCCATGATCCTGGGAAATTCAAATTCTTCAATATCTTTAATAGGCAGTTTTCTTGAACTTCGTCGCTGGAACAAATGTCGCTGTCCATTTGTAGGTGATTGTACATGATCTTTCCTACAAGTCAAATTCAATTGCATGATTAGAAATATCTCATAGTTTTCAGAACAAAATTCTTACACATAAAGACATATTTCATATAGTCATGCAATTATCTTAGCCAATGCTTCAATACAACATTCATCCATATCCCCTATTCATATGGTAACTTTCTAGATGCCTTCCATCTCTACCAGAACATTATTAAGAGTGTGTACTACTCCCAACATGTCAGAGAAGAGGTTTCATTCTAGATAATTAGCAATGGAATGTTGTACAGTACCATAGGCCACATACCTATTACTATATTAGTAGTATCTTGTTCATTAATTCAACTTTTCTAAAATGCATAATATACATCCTAAATCTAGGAACATAACTATGTACATGACTTAACAACATTATTTAAGTAATCATATATACAAGAAATGATAATTCAAATACTAATCTTTGTTTATTTGTTGGGTGGACTCCCTCTCAATCTTTGTTTCCTTTATGATATTTATGTCTTTGAACTTCTATCCATCCTGGACCACTATGCATGCTTAAGTGTGCACTAGTGTCATCATTGTGTCATCCTCAAGATCTCATACATAATCATACTTCATTATTATAATCTCAGTACTATCAAAACGTTATGATTCTAAATAATCTTAAACATGTATGGTCATGGTCATTTCATATATAGGTAATTTATCACAAGTGTTAGTATACAAGGTTTCAGGGAGGACTTCTTTTACTCGTGCATATTCTTATTTGACCATGGGACTCTTCTGGTTTGTCATATCTTTAATCAAAGTACGAAGCATAATATGCATAAGCCCATGATTACTCAAACCTATAACTTCATGAATAATAATTATCAATCATACAAAAGTATACTTATATGAGACACTAACACAAGGTAGGATTCTAACTTGATATAAGAAAAACATACCTGGATTATCATGTTTGCAAGTTATGTCTAACATACCCAAACAATGTCTTCTTTATTCTCTTCAATGATTTAGAGACCTTGTGCTAGTAACCTGCATATCTCATAAGTTAAGCATTGTAGAACCAAATTATACATACCTCGTAAGTAGAGCTTCTATGTGATCAATGGCTATGGATGAGTCGTTGTCTTCATGTCACCATGGTCATATGTTCTTGATCTAGAACTTGATTTGTCTTTCTTGATGTACCTTTCATGTTAGCGGACCACATCATCCTCATACAACACCAAAGTGCATTAGTACAATCATAAGTGTCATAACCCTAATCAATGAATGTCTTCTATCATTCACATGCATTCATACTGTTACTAAGGTGATAAGACAAGTCTAAAATTAATCAATATTGTACTAACCTCAATAATATGAAGACAGGCTTAATCATGAACAGATTTCAAAACATACCTGTATCTCCTCAAGTCATACCTGTCGGGATTTCTTGTAGTCTTATTATGTAAGGACTTAGTCTCATCTCCCTTTGGAACTGGAACTTCTTCACTTATGTAGGTGTCCAATTCATTCTCTTCTAGGATTAACCCAATCCACTTTGATTTGCTGAAACTGAATCTGGAGCTAGCTAGGGTTTGACAGAGAAACCCTAAAAATCCAAAGTTGGAATTTCAAAATTCTGTCTGGACAGGGAGATGCAATTAACTAAGGTGATCAAGATGGTGTGCTCATATTTTGAAACTCCAAAAAATTGACCCCTCAAAAATGACTTGCGAATTTCGGATCTGCAACTTCTGTCAAATTCTAGTTTTCTGGTCCAAAACCAAAACTAGGGTTTGATAGATCCCAGGGTTCTACCTAACCAAAAACTTCGATCTTGGTCTCTAAATTTTGATTTTTCCGAGGAGATAAATCTTATGTTGAGAGAACTAAAAAATTACACTTCTATCAAAAGCCCTAATTTCCCACAGCAGTGACAAGCCAAAAAATGAAAGTGCTCAGAATCCAATTCTGTTTTGATAGAAATATGTCATATTGTTTCTGATGCATCTCTGAAATTTTGGATCCTCAGGGTTTGAAACTTCAGCCTGTGGTAAAATGACCCTGTCATCTTTCCAACCCCACAGATCTGAGCTTCAATGTATTCTCTATGAGAGAGATATGATAAGTGTCACAGCATGACCTGTTTATGGGATGAAACAACATAGAGAACGTGTACAAAGTGCCACATGTCACTGTTTCAACTTCGGCCTTTGAAAATCGAACCTGTGCAACTACACTACATGACTTAATTGAAATTTTTTATGGAATTTCATTTGGAGCTTCCTAGGCCAAGATATGACCTTTCTTCCTAGGTCACGTGTTTAGGGTTGCATTCTGGAAGAGGTAGAAACCCTAACTTGTATGGATCATATCTCACAAAGAACAACGAATCTGAGGCTAAAAGTTTTACGTCGGGTACATCTATGTTTGATATTCAACATATAAAAAATTGAGACCTTGAACCTTTGCCAAAAATTATTTATAGCGAAATTTCCATGATGACTAGTTTATACTATATCAAGCCCTAGCTTCCAATTTGTCGCAAGTGCAACAAGTGTTGTAAAAGCCATACAATGCCTCCATTCAGGCTAGCTCCGATACCATGTTAGAATTCTGATAATTTCATTCAAAATATTATCTAGGATCTTAACTGTGAGAACAACATGTACATCATATCAAACAGAAGAGACAAGAGACAAGAAACACAAAGCATTTCACTGGGGAAACGATAAAGGAGAAAACCACGCAACTTCCTCAGAGATATAATGTGCACCAATACAAAACCACAAAACAAGAGATAGTCTCCTAGCAGCTTCTCCTCCTCCACTTCTGCGCACTCCTCCTCTCTCTCACTAATGTGAAGTGAGTGAGGGTGTAAATGGATAAATAGAGAGGTGCTCCTCTCTATTTATACTTTACCTTTACTTTCCTTTTACCCTAACTGGGCCGACCTCCCTTAGGAGAGTCTAATAACCCGTTACCACTTTTCAATGGGATGACCCCACTAGGGTGGTCTAATAACCCTTTAACTCATACAGGGCCGACCCCACCAAGGTGGTCTAATAACCCATCAAATATAAGTTACGACACTTACAATATAATTTGCGACACTTGCAAATACAAATGACGACACTTCCAATCGGAGGAATAATACATCTCCGTTGGGGATACAATAAAATACAAATGTAATACATACAATATACAAGTGAATATCTTCAGAAGTTACAAATACATCAATAGAAACTGGGGATGTCATTTATAACAAACTGCTAAATTTTTCAATAGAATTATCCAAGTTGCAAGTCAATAAGAACAAGGATCAAAATCAACTCAGGTAGAAAAGAGTAGAGAACAAGGCCCATAAAGCGCAAATTAAGAATCTACAAAATACATTATTGGCTACTGAAAACTAGGAGGACAAGAAGGCCAATATACAAAAGTTGTTGGATAAGAAAGATAACACCATCCAGTCATTGAAAAAGAAGCTAAAAATCCCATCCACCCAGCTGGTGGAAGCCTCTGAATTCGCAGAGCTGGAGGAGAAGAGAGAAAAGCTGCAAAATGAACTAACAGACTGCAAAGCTAAGATATTGAAGTTTGAAAAGAAGGAAAATCTATGGCTAAGTGATATGGATCTCATGGTGGAGAGTGAAAAGAAGTGGAATGCTAAATCTGAAGACCTTGAGAAGCAACAGCAGGAGAAGATCAAAGAGTTTGAGAGCATAGCCACACCCTCCTCCATAGAAGCAGGGGACTTCTCCCTTGTAGGAGCTATGGCTCAAGCAAGTCTAAGGGACATGTAAGTGGAAAAATTACAAAAGTAGAATGTAAATATCAAGAATCTGATGTCAAAGGAAGAACAGGAAAAGGAGGCTTGGGAAACCAAGTACCAGGAGATGCAGGTCAAAAATGAGGAATTAGTGAAGCAAGCCATAGGCCAGACCTCCCTGCAAGAAGCCAAAAACTTCATTTGGGATGACATTATCGTAGAAGTAGAAAAGCTAAGGCCATATCTTGACTTCATTCTAGACAAAGAGGCTGTAATCAAGTCAGCCAAGCAAAGTGTAGTAGCAGCAAATGAAAAATTGAAAAAAAATCCTGTGGAGCACACTGAAAAGGAAATACATTTCTTGAATGGCTTGAATTAAGATGAAGTTAAGACAATAGGTATAAAGGATAGAGTTTCCACTATCATTTGAGCCAAGAAAGTGATACATAATCATTAGCAGGTGAGTGCTATTCAAGCTAGGATTGATGTTATGACACAATAGGTGAAACTTTTCAGGGGTATGTTTGACACTTTATTCAAGAGGGAACTTCCTCTCTTCTGGGAGCAGGATGGAACCATGAGGAAACATGAGGATTACCATGGCAAGTTATGGGAATTAAGATTGGATCATGAAGGCATTTCTAGCATGGAACATAATCGAACAGGAAAAACAATGGTGGAAAAGCTAACCAAGGAATTTGAGTTGGTTTGGGTCTTCACGGAAGCTTGTGCACACTTTAGGAGCTGTTCATATAGGGATCACATAGAGATGCGAGTATTGTTTAAAGAGGTGGCGACGTCCGAGTTGCTAGCTATTGATTAGTGGAAGCTCATGGAGAAGTATGGGAAAGCTAAACTAACATTGCACCCCTGAAGATTCAAGGATCATGGAGATTGTGGCGTGAAGAATTAGTTACCAAGAATTTTGTCTATTTACTATAGTCAGCCACTAGCTGGAAGATGCTTAGTGACACTCATAGAAGCATGTTAGCCTATTTTGTCAACATCTGATTTTCTGTTGTAACTAATCCTCGAGAGGGATAGACCTAGATGTATAGGTGTCAAGGATTTTGTAACAGTTTCTGTTAGGAGGGCCTGAGGGCTGAAATATATCTTTATATACATATGTAATCGAGATGCAAAGGGTTGGAACTTGTTGAAACATGTTGGACCATGAGGCTTTTTGTATTTTGAGATGTTCATTTAATAAAATTGGCAGAGCCGAGCAAGTTTTTTGACTAGAGATTCTTGCGTTATTTAATTTGCAGTTTGTACCTTTCTTATTCTCATGTGAATGTTATCTTTTTATCTATTTCCTACTGTTTTATTTCATGTTTGGATAATTGTATATTGAGAAAAAATTCATATTTGTTATGCTCTATTTCTTTGATTCCAAGCATCCACAAACCAGTTTCTACTAAAGTTAATGCATAATTTATTTAATAATGCTCTGTATTGATGGACTATTCTTATTTTCTTCCTTATCACCAGACAAACAGCTCTTTGACTGCAAGTGAGTAGCTAGCCTGCCTCTGTTATGAGTTATTTGCAAAGCGTTTCCATTCATTCTTATAAGTGTTTTAACTCCATTACCCAATGAATATTCACCCTGTTTCAACCAACCCACAAATCTGATTTTAGTTTTATTCTATGTATGTGGCCCTGTTGAACAACATTAAGACATCCCTCTGTGGAAAGGTAGAAGCCAACTAACTTTCCTAAAGCTTGGTTTTGTGTGTTACCTTGAAGAGGCCTCCCCACAACCTTGGGGCCGATTTGAGTGCTAATATAATTAGTGACATTGTCAGGGAACAAGAGTTATATGGTCCCTGGTAGAAAATGACAAAGAACTCCAGTTTTCATAGAAAGAAGGGATTTCTGTGGGTAAACAGAGATTTCTTCATTTGAAGAAGGTTGTATATTTTCCCTGGCGACTCCACTCATCTGAATTTTCAGTTGAAGATAGCTCCACTGGGGAAATTGACGACTCCACATTGGTCCAAAGAAGGTTTCGGAAGAGATCCTGGCTCCCAGAAGGATCCATACGAGAGGTAATCCCATCTCTGAAATTTTATTAAGTGTGGAAAACCTTGAAATTTTTCTCAAGCATAGAGGTTGAAAAGAGAAAGCTAACACTTCTAATATTGAAAGTTCTATGTCTAAAAAAGAGTTATATGGTTTTCATGAATTGGATTTAGAAGTAAGCATGGGATGTCTTTGTTGAGGTCAAAGTCAGAATCAGACCTAGACCAAGCAGAAGTAAATCTAGATAACTTTGAGTCCTACTTGCTAGATCCTGTGTGGTATAATTTGTGAAAGCCTGTTAAAGTTTAAGAAAGTAGCTCCCATTTTCAGAACTCCCATCCTCATAGTACCAGCCTTGTTAATAATCCTCTTTTAAACCCTACTGCACCACAAAATCCACCCAGACCAATGGCAGCTAGGTTTGCACCCTTGGCTCTGCCAACTGTTTTGTATGATCTCCCTCAAAATTATTCACAGAGAATTTCCTTATATGATGGAGATGTGAACTTTTCAGCAAGACAGCATATGGATAGGTTTGAATATTTTATTGACCTGGAAGAAGTGGACTATGATGATGCGAATATGAGGATGTTTGCACAAAGCTTGTCTAGGGAAGCTAACAAATGGTTTAAAGATCTACCAGCAGCATCTATCCCTACCTTTGAGGCTTTCCAAAACTATTTTTAGATAGGTGGGAGGTCAAAAAGAGTCCCTTGCAAATATTAGCTCAGTATGACCATTTAAAGAAGGGAAGCTTTGAACCTGTCCATGAGTTTTCCAGTAGATTTATGAGGATGTACAACTCAATCCCAGCTGATATTAAACCCTTAGTAGGTGCTGCTAAACTTCAATATGAAGATGCCTTTGATGGATATTTTGCATGCATGTTGAGGGAGAGGAAGTCACCTACCCTGTTAGCTATGTTAAAGGATGCTCTAGAATTAGAAGCAAATATGATGGCTTTAGGGAAGTTGAAAAGTAAAATAGAGGTAGATAAGAAGAAACAAGAGGCCCCACCATCCACTTCTGCTTCCTCCTCTGGAAGTGATGTTAAGTTTGAAATGATGATGAAGACTATGGAGAAATTAATGGATAAGAAGGCCATAGACAACAGACCCCCTAATAGAGAGTAACCTGAGAACCAAGTAAGAAACCCAAACTTTAGGAGACATCCTTTTCCTTAAAGAAACCAAAGAAATCCTGAAGATCAGCAAATAAGACCACCATTTCTAGAGAATTTTGTTCATGAGGAAGGACAAGAGGATCAAATGGATAGCCAGATTCATCACTTTGATGACAGTAATTCTATAATACATTTGACTAAAGAAGAAAATAATTTTTTCACTCAAGAAGATGACAACCATATTTCAGATCTAGATTCAGAGCAATATCAGAGAGGATATCAAAATGTTGTTGATGATTTTCAGAGAAAGTTAAAGCTGACAAACCATGATGTGATTACCAATAAAGGGAATCCCAATTCAAGTTAGTTTTCCAACACCCAGTAGAATTCAGAAAAGCAAAAAGAGAAAGAAACTATTGCACAGAAAGATCTAGAAAATAAAGAAAAACAACCCAAGGAGAGTAGACAGTCCATACCAATTAATGTAGATAAACCCATTTCAACATTCAATCCGAAGTCAGAATTGGAAAATGTTAAGATTTCTATCCCCTTTAATGAATTGTTGAGGAATAATGAATATAGGGAAGAGATTACTCAAATGGTAAAAAATCAAAGTGACTCCCAGCTTGACATTTTAGAAGTGTCAGATGATTCCCCCACTATTCTTTTTGGACCTAAAATTGAAGATATAGATGATGAAGAAGTTCCTCCATTTTATCTAAGTCTGAATATCCATGATATGATTTTACGCAATGCCATGCTAGATTCTGGTGCATCTCATAATCTAATTCCAAGTACAGTGGTGGAAAGGCTAGGACTAGAGCTTACTAGGCCTTATAAATACCTGTTTTGTTTTGATTCTAGAAAGGTCAAGTGTCTGGGATTACTAAAAGATATGGTGGTAACTCTTACACAACTTCCAGCTAAAAGAATTGTGATGGATGTTGTAGTGGCTGATGTTCCTACAAATTTTGGTATGTTGTTATGAAGATCCTGGCAGTCAAAGTTAGAGGGAACTATGCAAATGTATCTGTCATATGCCACCATACCTTTATTTGGAGGTAATAGAAGGTTATATAGGGAGAAGAGATTGGCATATGCAGTTAGCAACCAGGATAAACCTGAAAATAATCCCATTTATGTTGTTGATACAGATTTGGGGTCTTCTATATTCTTCACTGATGGACCACACACTAATCCCGAAGTTCCTATACATGTTGAAGTGGAAGAGGATGAGGAATTTGAAAAAAGGAAAGAGGCCTTGGAGAAGAAATGGGATGAGGAAGGGTTGTAGACCATGTACTTTGATGGGTCTTTAAGTAAAAGTGGAGCTGGTGCAAGTGTCCGGATTATATCCCCAGGCAGAGAATTCAAAGCTTTATCTTATAAACTGACTTTTGAATGCACTAATAATGTGGCTGAGTATGAAGCTTTGTTGCTGGGTTTGCAGGCTTTGAAAGATATGGGAGCTAAGAGAATAGAAGTGTTTGGGGATTCAAAGCTTGTGATAAACCAATTGAATGACAGCTACAAAACAAAACATCCCAGAATGAGGGCCTATAGAAATGAAGTTTGGGACATGTTTGGCAATTATTTTATAGAGCATAAAATTAGGGTGGTACCTAGAATTGAAAATTAAGTGGCTAATTCTTTGGCCACTACTGCCGGTGGTTTCAAGACTCCCATATATTCTCGGAAAAAATATAAAGTTGAAGTTATAAACAGACCTTCAATACCTGATAACTCCAAATATTGACAAGTTTTTGATGATGATATGCAAATAAAGAAGATTTTGGAACTGTCTGATGAATTTGTGAATGCTTAGTTCGACTCAGAGAATGAAAATTTAGAGTGTTTTCAAGATGATGGGTCGACTGAAGACGAGGGAGCTGGAAGCAAAGGTTGGTAGAATGCGATGGGAGGGAAGGATATAATCCAATTGAAGCATAATTTTATCACTAGAGGCCTGATCCCCTTGGAGAAGTTGTTTGATCAGAACTATGTGGCCAAGGACCCTAAAATCAAACATGCTGATGATGCCGTTGAAGAGCAAAACCTAGGGATTGAAGTAGAACCACGATTTGTAAGGCTGTCCAAGAAGTTGCCTGCAAAGGAGAAAGAAGAATACGTCAATTTGATGAAGGAATACACAGATGTAATTTCCTGGAGCTATGAAGACTTGAAAGAATATGATACCTCCATCATCCAGCACACCACTCCAATTAAGTCTAGGGAGAGGCCTTTTAGATAGAAATTAAGAAGAGTGAACTCCAGGCTATTGCCTGTAATAGAAAAAGAGATCAAGAAGTTGTTCAACGCTAATATCATTGTGACTTTGATATTTTCCAAATGGGTGGATAACCTAGTCCATGTTAGGAAGAAAAATGGTGAAATAAGAATCTATATTGACTTCAGAAACCTGAACAGGGCTTCATTGAAGGACAACTACCCACTACCGAAGATGGAGGACATCCTACAAAGAGTGGCAGGGTCTGAAAGAATTTCTACCATGGATGGTTTCTCAAGTTATAACCAAATCAATGTGCTCCCAGAAGATCAAGAAAAGACTTATTTTACTACACCCTGGGGCGCATTCATGTATGTTAAGATGTCTTTTGGACTGATGAATGCGGGAGCTACATTTCAGCGTGCTATGGACATTGCTTTTGCAGAAGAGAAGGACAAATTTGTGGTTGTTGACATGGATGATATCATTATGTATTCCAGATCTCATAGGGATCATATCAAGCATTTGAAGAAAGTCATAATAAAATGCAGGAAATATGGCATTTCATTGAATCCTAAAAAGTCTAATTTTGCACTTGAAGAGGATAAATTTCTTGGGCATATTATTTCAAAGGATGGTATCAAGATTGATCCAGAAAGGATCAGTTCAATTCTGAAGGTTGAGGAACCCAGGAGCAAGAAGGAAGTACAGTCCTTTATTGGACAGGTATGTTTCCTAATAAGATTCATTCCTAGTTTTGTTGAGATATTGAGGAGCATTACTAACATGCCGAGGAAGAAAAATCATATAAAATGGACAATGTATGCTAGAGAATCATTCAGAGGTATTAAGAAGGCCATCACTGAAGCTCCAGTTCTGGCAAGCCTTGATTTTACTAAATATTTTCTAGTCTTTTCCTATGCATCTAAGCATACTGTGGTTGGATTCCTATTACAAAAGAATGACCAAAATGTTGAACAACCTATTGCATTTTTCAGCAGGGTATTGAGAGAGGGAGAACTGAAGTATGACATCATGGAAAAGAAGGCATATGCTTTAGTGAAAACATTGAAAGATTTCAGGTTATACATTCTCCATTCACACATTGTTGCACATGTTCCAAATAATGTAGTAAAATTGAATCTCACCCAACCTGATCCAGAGGGGAAAAGGGCCAAATGGATTGTTGTCTTGTTGGAATATGATATTGAAATCAAGCCTACTAAGTTGATTAAGGGGCAAGGACTGGCCAAAATGATGACAGAGGCTAATTGTGAATCATTGCAGCATAATTTCTTGACCAGCCATTCATATTTTATGGAAATAGGGGCACAGGTAATGCCATAATTTTATATGTATCCATGGTATGCTGATATTGTACATGTTTTGCAAAATATACAAGCTCCTGCAGGGATGAGTAAAACAAGAGCTAGATCTGTAAAATTAAAGGCTGCAAAATTTTGTATCATGAACCAATACTTGTATTGGAAAGACCCAGGCGGTATATTGTTCAATTGCTTATTGGAGAATGAGGCCCAACAATCAATGAGGGAGTTTCATAAAGGAGATTGTGGAGGGCACCACTCATGGAAGGTAACAACAAATAAAATTCTCAAAGCTGGTTTTTATTGGTCTACTATGTTTTCTGATGTGTACAAAGATACTACCACCTTCCATTAGTGTCAGATCTTTGATGGTAAGATGAAGTTGGTTTCACTTACTCTCAACCCAATTTCATTAGAGGAACCTTTCCAGCAGTGGGGTTAGACTTCATTGGGGTAATCAACCCAAATTATTCAGGCCAGCATAGATGGATCCTGACAGCAACAGATTATTTCACAAAATGGATTGAAGCCATACCCACTAGGAGAGAAACTGATGCTGTAATCATGGATGTTCTAGAGAGTAATATTTTGGCAAGATTTGGATGCCCCAGGAGGATTGTGACTGATAATGCAGTTGCTTTCAAATCCAAGAAAATGATAAGTTTCTTCCATAAGTACCACATAAACCTGAACCATTCTACTTCCTATTATCCAAAAGGAAATGGCTTGGTTAATATTCTAACAAAATCCTAGTAAGGATAATTGAGAAACTGTTGGAGGAAAACAAGAGAGCTTGGAATACAAAGCTGAAATATGCTTTATGGGATGACAGAATTAGCACAAAGAGAACCATTGGGACGTCCACATTCCAGTTAGTGTATGGAGATGAAGTTGTTTTTCCCACATCTTTGGGAGTGCCAGTCATGAAGCTATTGCAGAGGCATCAAGATGAACCAAATCACATGCAAATGAGAATAAATCAGATAATAGAATTAAATGAGTTGAGAGACAAGGCCTATGACAGAGTGCAGGTACACCAAGAGAAAATGAAGAATACATTTGATAGGAAGGTGAAACAAGAGCAATTCCAGGTTGATGATCTAGTCTTAAAATGAGATGCCACCAAGGAGAATTAACATGGAAAGTTTGACCATATGTGGGTAGGTCCATACATCATTGAAGCAAATAGAGGTGTCAATTCTTTCATTCTGGATCATCAAGATGGGTCTCCACTAACAGGAGGTCCAGTAAATGGCATATTTATGAAGCATTACTTGTCCTGAGGGTGGCAAATAACATTTGTATCATAGTTTGTATATATTGCCTTACATTTGAATTAGTACATATGGTGAACCAAAGGATTTGAAGCCTAAAGTGAAGGCCCTGAGATTTGGAGGGATAGCCATTTCTTTTGTTTGATTTTTACATACAGAAAGGCCAAAATAGTGTTTTGAAGTTTTGAAGAGCAGCCCAATGGATAAGAAAATGGACATGTGGGGTTCTTTGCTACCTCACAGGGAGGATAGCATCCCCAATTGGAGCCAGTTATTGACAATAGTTTTGTCTTGGAGGGATGGAGAAGGTCAGACCCATGAAAGAATGAGCAAGACCTTGTTTTTGAAGCCATATGATCTATAAAGATGCAAAATCAGGCCTCTAAAGGGTTTATCCCTAAGATTCAGAGTGAAATAATCAAGGGCTACTAAGTTTTAAACTAGCAAATGAGGGTATATGCAAAAAGTTGTCCGCAATTCAATGATGGCATAAGGAAAAGGCACAAATATGTGAGGATGGGGATCAACAGCTGAGAAGCAGCTTCATGAGAGAAGTATGGTATGTTTTAATCAGAGGAAAAGTGTTTATCCCATGAGAAAATTGGATAGTTGGTCGACAAGAAGAAGGACAGATCTATGGACAACATTAACTTCACCGATTTCACGTGCATGGGGAAATGGGTTTTCCAAATATGCGAAATATTGGTAGGCCCAACATATTGCAACAGTGTAGATTGGGCGGAGTTGAGATCTCTGTAGAAGAATTGTTTGCATATTGAACATGGACAGAGCATAGGCGTCGTCCAAATCTGTGAACGTGGTAGGCGCTACATCTTTTGACGGTCAGTATCTCGGAGGGGTCTAGATCGACGGTTGACAGCATTTTCATGGATCTAAGGTGCAAGATAGGTGGCATAAGATAGGATCAAAAGCCGCGAAGGATTGTGGAGTTGAAGGGGGTGAAGGATATCTATGACTTGGGTTTAATCACGCAGATGGAAGGATCAAAGAACCTCTTCACTACGATAGGTGCAAGGATGACAAGGGAAAATAAAATAATATAAAATACAGTTGCACGGGAATCTGGGTATCATTTGACATGTGCGTCGGAAAGCGATAGAAGACTATGTAGAAGCCGATAAGTCAGCCATTTCTCAGCCCAGCTGTCAATAACAAGGTAGGCCTTCTGACCCATAGAAAACTATTTAAATGGCTGAATTGAGTGAGCTAGAGCCCCCAGTTTTGGAATAGCAGAGGATAGGTGATTTGTTTGAAGATAAAGACATCGAGGTTTACAACACAATATTTATAAATAGCTCTATTGAGATAGCTGAAGACAGATTGGAGCTCATAAGGAAGGGGAATGTTGATGCACATAAGCTTTATTAGACGTTTTTCAACTTGTTTGCAATTGACCAAACCCCAAGTTGTCCCAAATTTGTCGACTGGTGTGCCACCTATTACTCCTCCTTTGAAAGAGTGATTATGGACACAACCAACTCTAAAATCTTGTGCCAAATCAATCCCCTAACCGTTAGAAAGGCCCTATCAATCCCGTACAAGTTTTGTCAGAAGGCCAAAGAATATAGAGAAGAATCCCTAGTTCAATATTTCAAACAGACCCCAGCAGACCTTAGGCAAAGTTTCTTCCATTGTAGCCTGCAGCCAAATGTCTCCTTCAAGAACAAGATTTTCCCTAATGAAGCCAGTCTATTCACTAAAGAGTCCAAATGTGTCATCACCATGTTAGCCCAGTTCTTAGGACTAGATTCAGATCAATATATCACGAAGCCTTTAATAAGCTTTCTTTTTGTCATGAGCACATGTCCTCTTAAGCCTAAGGAGCCCAGTCAATCTATCTAGTGTGCTTGTCTTAGGTTTGATGAGGCCCTAGCTGAGAAGATCCATTCTCAGCTAGTGGAGTTCCCCAAAACTAGAAGCTTCAGATTCCAATCTTGTTGAGGATGTTCCTGTCCTTTAATGAAGAAAACTTGTAGATGCCTGAGTTGATGCTCACTTGGGAGATACTCACAGACTACACCAAGTTCATGAACAACATCATAGCTAAAGTCCATAATGTTATCTTTCAAAGTAAATTACCCAGGATATTAACAGAAATGAAAGAGTTGCTGCAACCTTCTCCAGAGAAGAGGATTGGGGGCTGGTTCCTATTAGAGCACAGCACAACAATCAGATTTTATGGGTTTTCCCATTCACCCTATGTGCTGCCACTTTTTCTGACCCCTAGGTTATTTACATTGGAGTTCATTTGATAAAAGTTGAAGGTAGAAGTGGAGCATTTCATGGATGACAAGAAGGATTTAGATATCACTTTCCCACACCTTTCCCATGGGTTGTGGGCCCATTCGTTGTTAAAAACAAGACTTCCCTTCCAACCATTGAAGAGATGATGAGGAATATGGAACTCATGAATAAGGCAGCCATCAATTATGACCCCCACCACATCATCTCAAACAAGAGAAAAGAAAGAAACAAAAAAGATTTTATACATTTTGAAATTGCAGGGCTGGCTGAAATTGCTAATTTGCTAGAATATCCTGGAAAAATCCAGATGGAGATAGCTGCACTTGATGACTCCACCTCCTTGGTTCCACACGCCACATTACGACAAATTGGCTCCTCTAACTTGGCCCTAGTAGTTGACGCAATTTTACCCTTAGCCAGTGGCCCTTGGGAAACCAACAAGTTGGAAAAGATAGATGCCATGGATATAGATGATGACATAGAGAGAGCTGCAAAGAGGCAGAAAGTAAAGGAACATGAGAAGCATTTGGTGACAATGAAAACAGATCAAGCAAAGAAGACACAAGGAAATATTAAGTTGCCTGCTTTTGAGGTCAAAGAATATGTATTCAACCAGACATCGACTGAACCTACTGCACCAAGCAAGAGCATAGCTGAACTATTGGGGGAGTATAAAGGAAGCACAGAAGCAACCTCAGAGGAATATAAGCTGTATGAAGAGGTGAGGCATATTGCCAATAAGGAGGTGTCTCTGGAGCCATGCCCAAAACACCTTGAACTTGGCCTTGTCTACTAAGAACAAATCCACTGAGATGAAGGTGAACCTGGAGGATATCCCTGTTCTTGACATAATCGATTTGAACAAAGAAACTGGGGATACCATTTATAACAAACTGCTAAAGTATGCACTAGAATTATCCAAGTTGTAGGTCAACAAGAACAAGGTTCAAAATCAACTCAGGCAGGAAAGAGTAAAGAACAAGGCCCATAAACCGCAAATTAAGAAGTTGCAAAATGCATTATTAGCTACTGAAAGCTAGGAGGACAAGAAGGCTAGTATACAAAAGTTGTTGGATGAGAAAGATAACACCATCTAGTCATTTAAAAACAAGCTAAAATTCCAATCCACCCAGCTAGTGGAAGCCTCTGAATTGGCAGAGCTGGAGGAGAAGAGAGAAAAGCTGCAAAATGGACTAACAGACTTCAAAGCTAAGATATTGAAGTTTGAAGAGAAGGAAAAGTTATGGCTAAGTGATATGGCTCTCATGGTGGAGAGTGAAAAGAAGTGGAAGGAAAAATCTGAAGACCTTGAGAAGCAACTGTAGGAGAAGATCAAAGAGTTGGAGAGCATAGCCACACCATCCTCCATAGAAGCAGGGGACTTCTCCCTTGTAGGAGCTATGGCTCAAGCAAGTCTAAGGGACATGGAAGTGGAAAACTTACAAAAGAAGAATGGAAATCTTAAGACTTTGATATGAAAGGAAGAACATGAAAAGGAGGCTTGGGAAACCAAGTACCACGAGATGCAGGTTAAAAATGAGAAATTAGTGAAGCAAGCCACAGGCTAGACCTCCTTGCAAGAAGCTAGACAAGTCATTTGGGATGACATTATCACAGAAACAGAAAAGATAAGGCCATATCTTGACTTCATTCTGGACAAAGAGGCTGTAATCAAGTCAGCCAAGCAAAGGGTAGTAGCAACAAATGAAAAATTGAATAAAAAGCCTGTGGAGCACGCTGAAAAGGAAATAGATTTCCTGAATGGCTTGATTGAAGATGAAGTAAAGACAACAGGTATAAAGAATAGAGTGTCCACTATCATTTGGACCAAGAATGGGATACATAAGCATCAACAAGTGAGTGTTATTCAAGCTAGTATTGATGTTATGACATAACAGGTGAAACTTTTCAGGGATATGTTTGACCCTTTATTCAAGAGGGGACTTCCTCTCTTTTGGGAGGAGGATGGCACCATGAGGACACAAGAGGAATACCATATAAAGTTATGGGAATGGAGATTGGATCATGAAGTCTTTGCTAACATGGACCAGCCTCTGACAGATAAAACAGTGGTGGAAAAGCTAACCAAGGAATTTGAGTTGGTTTGGGTCTTAAGGGAAGCTTGTGCACACTTCAGGAGCTATTCATATAGGGAGAACACAGAACTGCGAGTATTGTTTGAAGAGGTGGCCACATCAAAGTTTCCAGCTGCTGATCAGTGGAAGCTCATGGAGAAGCATGGGAAAGGTAAACTAACATTGCACCAAGGTAATTTTTAAGTGCAAAATTTCGCCATTTGGCTATTTTTCGGCCTTTTTTTCAAAAAAATAAATTCTCTATTTGGTCATTTTTAGTCTCTAATATCGCCTATATTTACATAAAATATGTTTTTTTATCATAATATTTGCCAAAATTTACACATTTCAGTAGTAAATTGTATTTTTCATATTTAATATTCATCTACCTATCTATACATTGTTTTTCAATCCAAAATAATCGCCTAGGATACTATACTTAAGTATAATATTAGAATCCTTAAAAAACACCCTGCGTTTCACCCCTGAATATTCAAGGATCATCGAGATTGTGGCGTGAAGAATTAGTTACCAAGAATTTTGTCTATTTACTATAGTCAGTTACTAGCTGGCAGATGCTTAGTGACACTCATAAAAGCATGTTAGCCTATTTTGTCAGGATCTGATTTTCTGTTGTAACTAATCCTTGAGAGGGATAGGTCAAGATATATATGTGTCAAGGATTTTGTAACAGTTTCTGTTAGGATGATCCTGGCTTGAGGGATGAAAGAAATCTATATATACATATGTAATCGAGATGCAAAGGGTTGGAAATTGTTCAAACATGTTGGACCATGAGGATTTTTGTATTTTGAGATGTTCATTTAATAAAATTGGCAGAGCCGGGCAAGTTTTTTGAGCAGAGATTCTTGTTTTATTTAATTTGCAGTATGTACCTTTCTTCTTCTCATGTGAATGCTATCTTGTTATCTATTTCATACTCTTTTCTTTCATGTTTGGATAAGTGTATATTTCATATTTGTTATGCTCTGTTTCTTTGATTCCAAGCATCCAAAAACCAGTTTCTACTAAAGTTAATGTTGAACTCATTTAATAATGCTCTCTATTGATGGATTGTTCTTATTTTCTTCCTTATCACTAGACAAACAACTCTTTGACTACAAGTGAGTAGCTACCCTGCCTCTGTTATGAATTATTTACAAATCATATCATTCATTATTATAAGTGTTTTGACTCCATTACCCAATGAATATTCACCCTGTTTCAACGAACCCACAAATCTGATTTTAGTTTTATTCTATGTATCTGGCCCTGTTGAACAACAATGAGAGATCCCTCTCTGGAAAGGTAGAAACCAGCTAGATTTCCTAAAGCTTGGTTTTGTGTGTTACGTTGAAGATACCTCCCCACAACCTTGTGGTTGATTTGAGTTCTAACAACAACAATGATGATGATGATGATGATGGTGACAATGATGATGTTGAGGAGGAGGAGGAGGAGGAGGATGACGATGATAATGATACAGATGATGATGATTATGATGATGATGATGATGATTATGATGATGACGATGATGATGATGATGATGATGATGATGATGATGGTGATGATGATGGTGATGACAACAAAAACAATGATGATGGTGATGCTGATGAAGATGATGATGATTATTATTGTGATGAGGATGAGGATGATGATGATGATGATGATGATGATTATGATGACGACGACAATGGCGATGACAATTACGATGATGGAGATGATGATGATTATGATGACGGATAAGAAGAAAACGAATAAGATGATGATGATGTTGATGATGATGATGACGATGATGATGATGACAGTGATGATGATGATGATGATGATGATGATGATGATGATGATGATTATGGTGAAAATGATGATGATGCTAACGAGCAGGAGGAGGAGGAGGATGAGGATGAGTATGATGATGATGATGGTGAGGAGGAGGATGATGACGACGATGATGATAAATATGATGATGATGATGATTATGATGTTGATGATGATGTTGATGATGATGATGTTGACAATGAAGATACTACTAACAATGACGATGATGATAATGATGATGATTATGATGATGATGATGATAATGATGATGATGATGATGATGATGATGATGATGATGGTGGTGGTGGTGGTGATGATGATGATGATGTTGATGAAAATGGTGATGACAATGATGAGGATGATGATGATGATGATGGTGATGGTGATGATGATGATGGTGTCGACGACGACGACGATGATGACAACAACAACGGTGATGATGACGATGATGATGATGACGAAGACGATGAAGACGATGATGATGATGAAGGCATGTGTCTAGGATCACAATATCAAATTTCAACGTATATTGGAAAAGTTTGAAGAAATTTCAACACTGGCCCCATTCACTGCTCACTTTGTAGGATTGATATTCAACATTGGTGATGGACATTACGTTAAGGAAGGAGGACATTTGAGGGAGTGCTAGCAATATGAATCCCTTCTCTCCTTTTTATTAATAGTAAAATGGAAGAAGTGGATCTCTATGACCCTAACCATATTGAAGCAACACCCACATGGAGAAATTTTTTCTCAGGGGAAGATCATTTGCTAAAATATTGGATCAACTTTTAATATCATTAGATGTCTTGAAGGCCCCTCCCCACCTCACATCACTCTCAATTCCCTAATACCCATGATCATATAAAGAAGAACATGTAACATACTAAATAAAAAATGACATAACTAAATAATTTAAACATAATACATTATGCAAAAAGATATACTCACATACCTCCTAGATTCCAACATTGCTACAATATCATTGATATTATTCTTCGTCTGATTCAACATTTGTATCATCATATGGTTCATAATCGCTATCATTGAAAGGATAGTTCATATCAGCATCATCATCAACGTCATTTTTAGTTATATATTCATCATCAATATCATCACTGACTACATTGTTTGCTACGTCATTTGGATGATCAAATTATTGATAGAACTCTTCAACTGACACATCTACGTCGGCAACCAACTGCTTTGGATCTGCATCACCTTCTTCTTCAACATTGTCTTCTTCCTCTACATTATACTTGACCGGTATTCCTCTTAGATCATATATAACAATGTATGACCAACCTGCTTTACCTGGAACCTATGAGTAAAAGACCTGCTCACATTGACTTGGAAGAAAATAAGGATCCGTACCCGGTTCAACTGCCCTTGTATTAACCATGGTAAATTCATTGGCATGCTCAATAACAGTTCTTTCAGGATCACATTCATTCATTCATAGCCTGTACCATTTGACCTCAAACATAACTATTTTAAAGGATTTAAAGTCACACTCAATTATATCTTCCAAATAACCATAGTACCTATTTTCAAATACTTTTGGATGCTTGTAACTTCTAGAGGAAACATTAGTGACTTGAAAAACTACAGTTATCCCACAATCGAATGTTTTCTTCTTGTCATCCAACTTTTTGATGTGAAATTTATGACCATTGCACTGCATATGCTTGTGGTGTATCAATCGCATCATTTCTGACTCAGTAAATAAATATATAAGAAGAAATAAACAAAAGAAATACATTGATATAATGCGAAACAACGAAAAAAATTAGCAGGGTAAATATACTTTCCTTTTTATCCTTTAAACCACATGCTAAATCAATTTCCTTTTGTGTAAGTTCACTGGGATATTCTTCTTGATGAAGATGCACTGTTTTAATCAATTTACTAACCCCTTCCCATGATAAGGTACCATATAATTGTGTACATCATTCTCTCCATTCCTCCATCCAATCAAGATTGTTTGCAATGTATAAATGTAGTGCATCCCACTCACGACCAACTATATGAAAAAATAACAATTAAGATCTGTAAATTAGCTATCATTAAAGGAAATTATGTTTACCTTAAAATACTGATGGAATAATAAAAATTACATGAGTAAGATATGTATATATCTATATCTATATATATATATATATATATATGAAATTGAAAATTAATTGTATAATAAATTAAATCTACACCATTCAATTACCTTTCACTTTCCTCGTTCTACCTTTCCCCAACAGGACCTCCCCTTCAAATTTGTTGATGCAGTTGACATGCCAAATGCGAGGCATATTGATATTTTTGCTAAATTTGGAAGATACTGACCAATGTACACCATGGATTGATATACCATATGGCCATGTACCATAGAACCCTCAAGATGTGCTCTTTGTCTAACAAAAGCCTTCGATGACTTCAAATTCCTTTCCACCATCCACATTGACCTTGAGTTTATACGTCCACACAATTCAATCTCCTCAAATTGGTGTATGAGATAGTGTTCTTGTGGATTGAAAAATTCTAGAGGTAAATACTTCTATATTTCACACATTAGACGAGGAATTTATCTCTTCCAATACCTAATATCTTCTTTATGGATTTATTTAGATGAAATCCACCTACAAATGATGCAATAAAATAATAGTGATCAACAAGATTGAAGCATATATAATAAAGTTCCAAGCTGTAAAACACAATATGTCAATAAGTCATGCAACAAAGTGAACAAACATTTTCATGCATAGAAATTGTTACTTACCTCGTGTATTTACCAAGATCAAATTTAAAAAGTTTTATGTTGTCGTCAAATCTATCTGGGAGAGATAGAGGTAGAACGTACTGTAACAAAAAGCAAATAATTGTTTGTTTCCAAATAAGAGACAACAATTACTAAAAATATGTACTAAATGGAAATTATATACGTAAATAATTACCTTCATGAATGTATGCTAGTCATGAGTTTTAACACCACCAAAATCACCTTTTTTTTGTTACAATATTTTTTATGTTCGACGAAAACCCCATCGGAAACCTTATTTTCTAAATGACCTCTTTTATAGCATTGATTTGTTGCTCTATCAATAACCATTGAAGACTAATATTTTGGTCCCCGTATCAGGCATTGGAAATAATTACACTTTGCAATTCATGATTTGTTTATGCAATGCCACTACAATGTTTTCCAATTTTATCTTTGTCATTCCTTCCATCTAATATTCACCATATCATTTATGTTACATTCTTCCTGATATGCATTATATCAAACAAATGAGCTATTTGTAGGTGCTCGTAGTAAGGAAACCAACTATTGAATTGTATGGGATAACACTGCATTCCTCATGGAATCCCATTCATGCCTTAACGACATTCATTAAACATAAAAAAAGCACATTAACAATAATTCATGACACCCATGGTAGAGAAAATTCAATAAAAATATAAAATTCATAATATTACATATTTGTATATGCTACATATACAATTTTCCTACCTCGACGATTTCTATTATATTCCAACTTCCATAGGTGAGGTGTCATTCTTCGTGGTTTCTTTCCATTCTCTTCTTTACCATTGAATTTTGTTTTCTCGGTATTTCGATACCTATGGTTCTTAGGGAGGAAGTGTCTGTACTCATCAAACACCTCCTTTGCTAAAATTATTGAACAACGATATTTTATTCTAGGACCACAGACTGGACATGGAAATTTTCCCTTTGTTTGAAGACCTACAAGGATATATGTATTAATGTTATAGCATCAAAATATTATTAATTTAAATAAAAAATGCATGATATTTACCTTAAAAACATATAATTTTAACGTGCAATAGAAATTTACATACCACAAAAATGTGTTAACCCGGGAGCATCATGAATTGTCCATGCAAATATTCCATGGAACTGAAATTGTTTCTGCCCTATTGGTCTGGAGATGTCATACATAGTGATGCCATCCCATAAGTTCAATAGCTCATCGATAAGAGGCTCAATATATACATTCATATCTTTAACTTGGTACTTACCTAATTGATTCAACATACAACTCTATTTATTTATGTGTCCCAATATCTAAAAAGTGTTCTCATGCAATAATTAAACAAAGAAATGAAATAATATAATTAATTTCAAAAAATACTTGGAATAATCATTCCCAACATTGTGTGCTCTCTCTTTATCGACATCTAAGAAGGAAGGTTATTGTTTATGATGAAAACATGCCACACTGAGTAAGTAGAACGAAGCTCTCCAAATGGATTGAAACCATCAGTTTCCAATGAAAGTCTAACATTACAAGGTTCATCTTTAAAAATTGGCCATTTTTCGATTTTCTTCAATGCAGAACCATCTGCAAGCATTCGTAGAACACCATCTTCACTTATGTTCTTTGCATGGTAATCCATAAATTGTGATATACTTTGGCACCTGAATAGTCATTGGAAACGTGGAATTATGGGAATATAACGAATAACTTTGTGAGGCACCTTTTTTGTTACTGGATTAGTTCGATATCTACTAATTTCACATTGTGGGAATTTTCTTTCTGATGCATATTGTCCATAATATATAATATGATCATTAGGACTTGCATCAATAGCTTGATACTCCATTCCAATTTCTTTCATAATCAAGAATACCTCTTGACATGTGTGTGGTAAATCATTTGATGGTGGTAATAGAAATTCACCCAAAAATATGCAACATTGACAAAAAAATAAAATGTAAACAATATAAAGCATAAATATTGCATATCCCTAATTTATGAAATAATTAACACTAAAAATAGAGGAAAATAGTCAAATTTACATACCTTAGGAGCTATGTGAAACAAGTGTTTGATAAACCATTCAAAACCTTCAAGTTCACCAACAACAATATAGCAGATAGAATATTTGTTGTTGAGCCTTCATAAATAGGTTCTTGGGACATCTCGAGTAGAGGAACATCATGAATATCATGGAGGTTTTCCTCATCCGATGGATCAAATGTGTCTTGGATCAATCTATTTATCTCATCTTCTCCATTTGTATCAATAACGCCATCTTCGTCAATAGTATCATTAAGAACTCGATCTTCAATATTCTAATCTCCATGTTCCTCACCTTGTAAAGTAGTATTTCTACTATTATGTGGCAAATATCTCTCTGGCGGTTGACATTTAGGGGGCATTGTTTTTTTATTTACAAACAATGTAATAACATTAGTGTATAATATACAACACATATATTTAAAATGATAAACCATTTTGTGAATACATGATCAGTACTATTACAAGAAGTACATTAGGTAATGAATAACATCTTACCAATGGATGATAGTCACCCCCCCTTCAACATGCCCCTTCTCCTCACAATGTTTTTCAGCTATTGTTCTCAAATTTCTTCTCCTTCGCAAACCCCTGCAATCATTGCAAGGGAAATAACACTTTCCATCACCCTTCACCTCCAATGCTTCCTTAAACTCAGCATACCTCTTATTATTTTCTTCCCAAGTATATTTATTTGACATTCTAATAGCGTAAAAAAACAAAAAAAAACAATCAATATATAAGTAAATTGAATATATATATATATATATATATATTAAAAGAGACAGAAAATTAAAGGACGTGACATGGAAAGTGAAAAATATAATTAGTAAATGTCCCTCCATGGTCTTTAAAAATAGATCATGTATCTATCAAATTCTAAGCGACAAATCTATATAACCGTTAGTATTGAGAAGAAAATGAATAGTTGACTCACTTTATATATGACCCTACACATTAAAGGAGACAAAGAATTTAAAAATACTAACCTGGAAACTAAAGGGGATCAAAACTTTGATATGTTAAACCAGTACTGGACTCTTGAAATCATGGATCGAACAATCAACACAAAAATTGTTGCAAGTATAGAAAATAATTTGTGGAAATATGTCTTAAGAACATGTATTTCTTAGATCAATAATCGTGGCGGTTCCAGCGAAAATGCACAACAATAAAATTTCAACAATAAAAAAATTCAATGACCGTTACTTTGATAATCGTTGACGTTGCACGTATTAAGTTTAACGTTGCTATAGTGACGAGCCTTGTCTTTTCGTTGCTACAACCACAAATAACTCATATGTGTCGCTATAGCAACGAATATTCATCGTTGTATCGACAAAAAATTATTTGCATCGATATAGCGACAATTATCAGGCGCCGGAACATTTTCTTTTCAAAAAATTTATCTGTTTATCCACGAAAATTTAGATTTTAGCTTATTTGTGGTAATATTTCATGGAAATTTTGAGCCATATGTACTAGTGGTTGAATAAATAGTGTGATCCCTTACTCCAATTTCTCCCCTCATCCTCTCCCATGTTTGTAGATGAATTAATCAAGTGTTCAATCATTTAGCCAATGAAGGGGTTATTCATGATCAACAGATTTTGGATAAATAATAGTAGTGACCTTGATCAATTATCTGCTTTAATTTCAAATTTCACAAACTTCTCTGAGAGAGACTGCAACTCCCTGAATGGGGTGTTAGGTATGAATGATGGGACCAATAACTGGTCACTGCAAACCATGGGAAATAATTGTCCCTACCTAGTTTTTATACACGAGGATACATGTGGTGGTGGAACGTGACACACCTTGCATGCTCTTTTTCATAACTAGGATCATGGGTGTGGAAGTTAGTAATGACTCTTAGTGAAGGTTCAAAATGCATCAACTATGCAACATTATGCTTCTAGGAGCATCTCAAGGAATGGTGTTCAAAGGCACGATGACTCAAGCTTAAGGTAGGATCATTACAAATTACTTTGTTATTTCTTAATGTTTTCCTCAATTCTTTTCCTCCTTACTTGTTACCTTCTCTATAGCACTATTGGGACTAATTTTCATTATTGCATTGAGCTACCCTACTTGGCTTAGAAAATAGTCGACACACAATCAACCTCAATCTACCATTTTGTAAATTCGATGGAGGCTTGACTATTTGCATTTGGAGTCTCTCTTTGGGTATCCCCAAATCTTCTAGGATTATCTTCCCTTGGGTGGATTCTTTCTTACATCTCTCTCAAATTTCTCTAGAAGAGGTAGGAGGCGACAGGAATGCAATATAGAGATTTGAATCCCCAACCTGGCATAAATCCAGAATCAATGAATTTAGATGCACCATTGTAATATCCCAATATTTTACTTTCCTAAGTTAACTGGTTAATTTTGAATTCACTTATTGATTTAAAGTTTCTATAAGGTACTATAAAGTTGAACACCATGGATAATGATTATGGTGTAAATGCAAATATATACTTCTTTTTTAATTTTTAAATATATTCCACATAAATCAGATTGACAACACCGAAGAATGAGAGGCCATAATATCACTAGAGGGTAAGTTGACTTAGGAAAACCTAAACTCAAGCTTGGAAATTATATTTTACATGTTGATAACATAAACTATAGAACTAAACCTTTCCAAAACTATAATAGTTGAGTTGAGGTGTCTCACTCACATTGCATAAGGAGATTTCCTAAAAATACAATCTCTACAGTACAAAAGAGAACAAAAATAAAGAAAAGGGTTACATTTTTCCTTTGGGAAATAGAAAAAAGAAAGAAGACACATTCATATACAAGCAACTGCAACAAAATAAGAAAATCAAGAGACTCAAGATGAAAGATAAAAAACCAATATTGGTTATTTGCACGAGCAAATGACGCGAGTTCAAGTTCAATCTGGTTCAAGTAATAAATTATCTATGGTCATAGAGTGAAGCAATGGAGGTGTTTTGAGACAAGAGTTTCATGTGTTGAACCTTTAAAGGACTAGTGAAAAGTATTCTTCAAATGTTGTAGCAATAGAGACCATCAACCTTTGAAGTTGCCCACTGTTATGGACACTAAGAAAGTGTAAGGTGTGGAAAAGAAGGTGTGTTTGCTGGTTGTATGGTGTGATCAATCATCCAAATGTGTAAAAGGGAACATAACAAAGGTTCGTGAAACTTTGGTATAGATTCATAACAAGGGGAAAACAAAATAACAAAAACTAACAAAATTAAACTAACAATATCTCATCATTCTTCAATCACATCACACATAAAGAGTGCTAAGAAAATGCATAGATTAACCAAAGAATGATTTTTATATTATCACAAAGAATTGGTATAGGAATGAGCACCTTTGTATAGTGAATAGGAAGAGGGTCCTCTGCATTTGTCCAAAGGAAGGTCTGTATGTCTCCTTTGTGGTCTCGCAACTTCTAGCCAACCGTCACAATGGTAATCTTCTTTAGGTCAAGTGGAAAGTAAGATGTGGCTTGCTTCTAGTTATAGGAGAATCTTGGTAGCATAACAACATGAGTAAGAAATGGAAATTTTATATGGAATGGGGACCTTAAGGGATTTTTTATAGGCACTGCTAATTTTTGAGCATTAATTCAACATACTCTAGGATCTTTATTGAGAGAATAACATGTATAGCATATCAATCATAGCAATGCATATCAATCACACCAAGCAATCACATGAGACAATAGACACATAGAGTTTCACTGGGGAAAACCATAAAGGTGAAAAACCCCACAAATTCCTCAGACATAGAAAGAGCATTGATACAACCAAAGTACACAGAGATAGTCCTCCTAGTAGCTAAACCTCCTCCTTCACTAGTGAACCACTTTCTTAGTAATGTAGAAGTGAATAATGAGATGATCAAATAGAGTGCCTCCCGCACTCTATTTATACATGACATGACCTTCCTAATAACCTACCAGGGCCAACTTGTCTAACTTAGTCTAATAACCCATGGTTATACTAATCAGGGCCGACCCCACACTCGGTGGTCTAATAACCCATCACTTGCAAGTTATGACAATTGCGACACTTGTTAATACAAATGACAACACTTCCATATAGAGGAATAATAACATCTCTATAGGAGTACAATATACATAGGTGAAATACATTCCAAAGTTACATATACATTAACACTCCCTCTTAACTATGAAGGTATTTCTTGACATAGATCTGCTAGCACAAGTCTTCTTCTCTAGATCATTGTCACTGGATCATCATCGTCAAATCATCGTCATCATCACTGTTGCTTCTATCTCAATCAATCTCCGATCTACTCGTCATAGGAAGTTCTACAGAGCCAGTCCTTTTTCATACTAGATGTAGGCCCACCACCTGCAGGACTTCATCATCATTGGCCATACTGTGAAATCCTCAAGACTTATTACGTGCATCACAATTCCTCAAAAGAGTATCCCAAGACCATTTATGTGTCGAAGCATGACCGGAAAGATCTCCCAGTTCCACTTACATGTGACTGTCACAAAACCTTAAAAGAGTGTCTTGAATAGCAAGAATTCTAAAGAGCATCCAAGGCCTTTTATGTGACTAGCACAACCTGTCCGGATCTCCAGGACGTATTACATGTGACCCCCAACACAATGCCTCGAAAGAGCATCCCAGGACTTATTACGGGCACACAGCCCAACCTATCGGATCTCCCAGGTCTACTTACATGTGGTCATGGAAATTCCTCGAAAGAGAATCCCAAGACTTATTATAGGCACACAGCCCAACCTATCGGATCTCCTAGGTCTACTTATATGCCATAGGACAATGCCTCGAAAGAGCATCCCAGGACTTTTTATGAGCACACAGCCCAACCTATCAGATCTCCTAGGTCTACTTATATGTCCTCCTAGAGCAATGCCTTGAAAGAGAATCCCAAGACTTATTATGGGCACCCAGCCCAACCTATCGGATCTCCCAGGTATACTTATATGCTCATCTGCACAACCTGTCCACGGCCATAGAGTATCAACCTGATACTCACCATACATCCTCCTGATGTACATGATCATCCTGATCATCATCATAGCATCGTCCTGATGCATATCATCCAGAGTATCATCCTGATACACATGATCATCCTGATCACCGTCATTGCATCGTCCTGATGCATGTTATCCAGAGCATCGTCATGATAATCATCACATATGATCATCCTGATCATCGTCACTGCATTGTCCTGATGCACGTCATCTAGAGCAACATCCTGAAGCTCATCATACATGATCATCCTGATCATACAATGCATCCACCTGATGCATACCAAGTATCTACCTAATACATATCATCATACATGATCTACTTGATCATACAATGTATCCACCTGATACATATACAAATACATGATCCAACTGATCATATCCAACATCCAACATGATGTATATACATATACATGATCCAACTGATCATAACAAGCATCCAACATGATGCATATACATATACATGATCCAACTGATCATAACAAGCATCCAACATGATGCATATATATATACATGATCCAACTGATCATAACAAGCATCCAACATGATGCATATACAAAGCAGTAACTGGAGCATCGTCCTGATGCTCATCATCTAGCGCTTACATCCACAGCCATGGAAAGGATCCTACTCTCACCATGCTTGGAATGGCTTCAGCAAATGTGTCCATCACTTCTTCCTCGAAGTGTCATCAATCTGAGGAACACCAAGCCTCTCTCTTAAGTACTCAAACTTCACTCTGGCTAGTGGCTTCATCAACACATCTGCAATCTACTCATCCGTCACAACATACAGGAGCTTCACTGCTCCTCTCTACACCATATCCCTGATATAGTGATATTTGATCTCAATGCGTTTCGATGTTAGGAACCCATGTCTCTACTTTGTTAGTATATTGTTGTTGGACACATATGCTTTGTAAGTCATCCCATAGTATTTGTTGATCCATAGTTTATATTAGCCCATAGTATTGACCCATAGTATTGGATGCATATGCTTTGTAATTCGTCCCATAGTATTATATGTCCCATGGTTTTGACTCATAGTATGGGCGCCTAGACTTAGCCCATGGTTTGTATTGACACATAGTATTGACCCATGGTATTGGCACCTAGACTTAGTATATAAGAGTGTGTTGAGGCCTATGAAGGCACCGTGAAGTTAATTGTATTGAGCTTGATCAAAGGAGGTTGCCCCCTCAAAGTGGCCTGTGATCAATATAAAAGTGATTATGAATTCTATTATTTATGATATCTCGTGTATTTGCATTAATTAATTATTGCAGGTTCATCACATCTAGTATCAAAGCACTTTCTTAGGCTCGTTCGGTGGAATTTCTGCCAAATTTTTTTTTTCGCATCTGTTGTAGCTTCAAATTTGGGAATAATCCCTATCAACATAACTGTGGGAAGTACTTGGGAATAAGCCCTAAAACTCATTGTGAGGAGTACCACAGGAACCCCAAAGTAGGTGGCCCATTGAGATGACCTGCCAGTGAAAAGGGCAACGACCCCTACCTGATTGACTAGTTCCCACCCATGAGGTAAACCAAGAGCTGTTGTTTGTGGCAAAGCAGTTATCAATTTTACCTGAGCCGTGGAGTGATAGGTACTGCCCCAATACGCAAGCCGTCAGACAGCATTGGTGGCCAAGTGAAACACCTGAACTGTTAGGAAGCTGTACATACCTCGGGTCCATATCTATTTTCAGTTGAACTGTTGCTGATCACTTCCACTTCAGATCCAGTCGTTTCAGATCTATTATGAAATTCGTTCCAGATCCAGTTGCCATTTCAGATCCAGTTTCCATTTCAGATCCAGTCATTTTAGATCCCTTCCGCGCCATTGCAGATCCATCTGTTGCGGATCCCTTCCGCACCGCTGTTGCCGATCCATTTCTAAAAAAAAAAAAAAAACTAGAAACTTTGTTTTTCGGCCATATCTCCCTTGTTTCAACTCTGTTTTCCCTGAAACTTCACTGACATCCCTGCAATCCCATTCTACATATTTCATTCCCGAAGACCCTATCCCAAATTCCACTTCCCAAGACCAGAAATCCCACATTTGTTTATTTCTAGGGTTTGCCATAACTTCTTCAATTTTCACCCGATTGCCTTCAAATTTTACCATAGAGTTCCCACTTCTGAAATCCCCATTTTTTGCTTCCCTGTCCCTCAGAATGTGTCGCAAATATAGTCAAGCCCCAATTACCCCTCCAAGTTTTTCCCAAATCCAAATTTCCCCTTACTAAATAAGCTTGTGTTTGTGTTTTTCTATCCATTCCCCCCCCCACAAAAAATAAAAAATAAAAAAATCACTGGTTATGGTTGTCACTCGCACAGGAGCAAACACCATGGAGGAAGCACTTGCAACCATCCAAACCAGACTCCAAGATTTGGATGAAAATTTTCTCAGCCTCCATCTTCAGCATTCAACCATGAACAATAACCAATAGCCAGAATCTTTTGCAGCCACCGGGTTCTCTTCTTCTAGCAATTTTCGTGGGCCGAAGCTTGATTTTCCTCGCTTCAATGGTACTAATCTGACTGGATGGATATACTGAGCAGAACAGTATTTCAGTCTGCATAATACTTTTGATGTCCAGAAAGTTCCACTTGCATCCTTTCATTTGGGACAGGAAGCCCTTCAATGGTACCGTTGGTACATCAAAGCTCATCCCGAGCTAAACTGGACAGATTTTTGCCAACTCCTTTTGCCACGATTTGGTCTTATTGCTTTTGACGACTTCATAGGAGCACTCACTAAACTTCACCAAACTAGCACAGTGAGAGAGTATCAGAAGGAATTTGAGGAACTATCCAATCACATAGAAGGATTGTCTGATGAATTCTACAGGAGTTGTTTTATCAGTGGTCTCAAGGATGAAATCCGCTCAGAGGTCAAAATGTTTTGTCCCAACACAATGATGGAAGTCCTAAGGTTAGCTAAGCTGGACGAGGACAAGATCGCAGCTCAACAACGCTCCAAACCCACCTTTGATCCCTTCAGAAATATGGGTTCCCAACGACCTCCCATCATGCCTGCTCCTCAACCAACTCCTATCAGGCAATTGTCGGAAACAGAGATGTAGGCACGGTGAGAAAAAAGGGATTTGTTATAATTGTGATGATAAATTCACTCGGGGACATAGATGTGTTCAACAAAAGCTCTATCTCTTGGATGTGGATTCTCTGCCTGCCTCAAAACTTGATGAAGAAGCTCCAGATACAGTAGATGATTAGGTTGACATTCAACACCCGCCTGTTGACACCCCATCTCAGGATGAACCACCTGAGATCTCTCTCCATGCTGTAACCGACGTCACCACCCCACAAACCATGCAAGTCAGGGGATACTTCAAGAAGCTCCCTCTTACCATACTCATTGATCCTGGTAGCACTCATAACTTCATTTATCCTCGGATTTCCAAACAGGCTGATTGTTCTGTCCATCCTTGCTCCAACTTTGAAGTCATGGTTGCCAATGGGTGCACCTTACCTTGCAAGGGGAAGTGTAACAATGTGAGTATCTCTATGGAAGATTATAACCTGCACTCTCACATGTTTGCCTTGTCCTTAGGCGGATGTGATGTGGTTTTGGGCGTTCAATGGTTACGCACACTTGGCCCCATCTTATGGGATTTTGCTGAACTTTGGATGTAGTTTTTAGTCAATGGGGCACAACAAAAATTTATGGGATTACAACCAGGGTCTCTCTGCATCATCAGTTCACATCGCCTGGAAAAAATACTTAAGAAGAATTCACATGGTGTCATCGCTCAGCTCCATTCCATTCAGATGCACCCATCAACAGTCTCCACTACTTCCTTGGATAGATATGCAGGTGTCTTTGCTGAACCAATGAGCTTGTTGTGTTCAAGATACCTTTCCGGTAAGAATTTAACCACATCTATCTCTCAGCAGGAAATGATGCCTATTTCGCATACAGTACAGAAGTGGCAGCCATCCCTATTGGGGAATTATTTTTGCATCAAGACTGATCTCCAGAGTCTGGAAACTTTCCTGGAACAATGGGTCTCCTCCCCAACACACCTGAAATGGGTTATCCAGCTCATGGGTTATGACTATGCGACCACTTACCAGAAGGGTAAGGACAATATGGTGGAAGATGCTCCTCCTCACACATTTGATGACCCAGTTTCTCTTACAGCTATTTCTCTGCTTGTTACAAATTGGTTGCAATATGTTCAACGGGGCTATCTCTTCTATGAACTCCATGCTTCTTCATCAGTAGGGCACTCTGGGTTCCTCAAAACGTATGACCAGGAAAATTGTAACTTCTTTTGGCAGGGACTCAAAAGGACAATTCAATGGATGGTGGTTGACTGTGATACTTTCCAGGTCAACAAGGGTGAAACGACCCTCCTTTCAGGACTACTCGAATCCTTTCCCATCCCTCCACAGATTTGGACAACTATTTCTATGGATTTCCTAGAAGCGCTCCAGTGTTATAGTACCACATCTCAAAGGAAACCATATGAAGCAGTCTTTGGACAGGCACCACCAGTTCTTCTTCCATACACCTTCAGCACCTCCCCAGTTCAGGCAATTGACTCAATTCTTCGAAACCGTGATCAGCTTCTTCTCATTCTGCAGGACAATTTTCACATGGCAAGGATTCGATTGAAACAACAAGCCGATCAGCACCGTTTTGAGCAAACTTTTCACATCACTGATATGGTTCTTCTTTGTCTACAACCTTCCATGTAATCCTCCCTGAAACTCCTAAGGCACCAGTGGCTCAGAATGCAACCCAAGGATGTTACAGGGGACCCACTCCTTCAAATTCTGCATCAGTTTCCACATCTAAATCTTTGAGGACAAAGCTTTTTCTAAGGGAGAGGGGATGTTAGGAACCCATGTCTTTACTTTGTTAGTATATTGTTGTTGGACGCATATGGTTTGTAAGTCATTCCATAGTATTTGTTGATCCATAGTTTATATTAGCCCATAGTGTTTACCCATAGTATTGGACACATATGCTTTGTAAGTCGTCCCATAGTATTATATGTCCCATGGTTTTGACTCATAGTATTGGCGCCTAGACTTAGCCCATGGTTTGTATTGACACATAGTATTGACCCATGGTATTGGTGCCTAGACTTAGTATATAAGTGTTTGTTGAGGCCTATGGAGGCACCGTGAAGTTAATTGTATTGAGCTTGCTCAAAGGAGGTTGCCCCCTCGAAGTGGCCCATGATCAATATAAAAATGATTATGAGTTCTATTATTTCTGATATCTTGTGTATTTGCATTAATTAATTATTGCAGGTTCATCACATTCGACCTATCGTGAAACACCGGGTTCTTAGATAGATTAACACAACTCTGGTTGTCACAAAAGATACTAGTAGCATCCAACGGGAGATCAAATAACTCAGACAGTAGCTTCCTCATCCATACTGCCTCACAACTAGCCGAACAAGCTGCAACATACTCTGCTTCAGCTGTACTTAGTGCTACGCAGGACTGCTTCCTGCTAAACCAAGAGATCACACCTAATCCCATACTGAAGCAGCACCTAGAAGTGCTCTTCCTATCTGCAGCATTGCCTGCCCAGTCCAAATCAACATAACCCTGCAGGTTAAACTTTTGATTCGCATCATACTTGAGCCCATAGTCAATTGTACCCTTCAAGTACCTCAAATATTCTTTACAGCAACCAGGTGAACACCTCTTGGATCCATTAGGAACTGGCTCAATGTGTTCACTGTAAAGCAAATATCTGGTCTCGTATTCATCAGGTACATCAAGGACCCAATCATCTGACGATACATCATGACATCAACTGGATCAGATGAAGCATCACACAGAAGCTTCAGGTTCGATGCCATAGGTGTGGCCATGGCCTTGCAGTCCATCATCCCGAACCTCTTCAGGATCTGTACTGCATACTTCCCTTGTCCAAGGAAGATCCCATCTGCACTCTGCCACACCTCCATGCCTAGAAAATAGTGCATCATCCCCAAGTCCTTCATCTTGAACTCGACAGCAAGCTTCGTCTTGGTATTGGAAATCAATCTGTCCTCACCTGTAACAAATAGGTCATCCACATACAAAAGTAGTATCACAGGATTGCCTTCCTCAACCTTGTAGTAAAGGTTGGAATCTGCTTTACTCTTGGTAAATCCCAAACTGGATAGAAAGTTGTCTATCCTACCATACCAAGTCCTAGGATCTTACTTCAAGCCATACAAGGCTTTCGTCAACCTGCACACATATGACTCCGTGTCATGTGTCTCAAAACCAAGTGGCTGCTCCTCATACACTTACTCCTCGACTACACCATTCAAGAAAGATGTCTTGACATCCATCTGGTGTATCTTCCATTTCAACTGTAGCCAGGGAAAGTACTGATCTGATGGAAGTGTACCTGGCTATAGGAGCAAAAGTTTCTTCATAGTCTATTCCCTCTTTCTAGGAGAAGCCACGAGCTACAAATCTCTCTTTGTACTTTTCTATGCTACCATCTACAGCATGCTTGATCTTATAGATCCACTTGGAAGTCACAACAGACTTCCCTTCAGGTCTTCGGACCACATCCCAAACATCATTCTTCATGATTGACTGGTATTCCTCGACCATGGCATCCTTCCATTCTTTCTTTTCTGCTGCTTCTTCATAACTGGAAGGTTCTTTGTTCATAATGTCACAGAGTAAGGCAGCATAGCTGGTATGATATCTAGTTCTCTTCCTTGCTCTGTGTTCTTCTTCTGGAATGCCATACCTTTATGCATCTTCAATGAGCTCTCTAGCCCATGTAGGTTTTCTTTTGTCAGAGTTCTCCTTACGAGGTGGATCTACAGGTATTTGTGGATCTCCAACTTCACGATCTACTTCTAGAATTGCTTCATTCATGATGGTGTGTTGAAATATGGTTTCCTTTGGTTCTTCATGATCTTCAACAGGTGCCTTCATTGACTTGATGAAAGTTGAGTTTTCATCAAATGTTACGTCCCTGCTAACATCAATCTTCTTGAACCCTGGAAAGTATATTTTGTAAGCCTTTGAGCTTTCACTATACCCCACAAAGATGCCATTCTTTCCTGAAGGATCTAGCTTTGTCTTCTTTTCTTTTGGAACATGAGTGTATACTGGGAAACCAAATATTCTGAGATGGCTGACTTCAGGTTTCCTACTAGAGAATACCTCTTCCAGTGTCTTTTTGTCCAATATCTTGTGAGGTGTTATGTTCTGCACATATACAACTGTCCTAGCTGCATTTTCCTATAGATGCATACACAGATCCTAGTTAGGCAGCATTGCCCGTGCTGCTTCCATGTTTGTTCTATTTTTCCTTTCTGCAACTCCATTCTGTTGTGGATTGTAGGGAGTAGTCAACTCCCTCTTAATCCCTGAATCACTGCATAACTTCTTGAAGTCACCTGAAGTGAATTCTCCGCCATTGTCGGATCTGAATGTCTTGATCTTCTTGTCATTTTGATTTTCCATCAAGGTTTTGAATTCCTTGACCTTATAAAACACTTCATCTTTGTTCTTCAAGAAGTAAACCCAAGTCTTCCTAGAGAAATCATCAATGAAAGAGACATAATATACATACCCACTCAGAGAACTGGATGACATTGGACCGCATACATCGGAGTGGATAATTTCCAAGATTCCTTTAGCTTTGCTTTCACTGCTTGGAAATTCCTTCTTAATTTTCTTTCCTTTTTCACATCCTTTGCACACACATTCATGCTTTGTATTGATTTCAGGAAGACCCTTTACAACTTTGCTTGCAATTGGTAGTGCTTTATAGTGCACATGTGCAATCCCTCTATGCCAAAGTTCACTTGGCTCAATGGATTCATATACCATGGAATGTTTAGGTTGTCCCTTCAATTTGTACAATCCTCCCTCTTGCTCTCCAATCACTACTGCATCATCTATAGTTTTACCCTTTTGCCACATTAGGACTTGGCCATCTACAAATGCAACCCTCATACCTTTTGCATCTAATGCAGATATGGAGAGTAGGTTGTTCTTGAGCCCAGGTACATATAGAACATCTTTCATCTTCAAATACTTCCCATGGTCTAGGTTGTAGGAGGCTTCACCACTTCCTTTGATAGGATATTGATAGTCATCCCCAAGTTTCACCTTATGGGGTGACTCATGTTCAAATAGATTTGCAAAAGATTCTTTAAACCCAGTCATGTGCTTGGAAGCCCCACTATAAATAAGCCAATCATTACATCCATGAGAGATAGTACCTGTGAGAGCAAATATTATAACATATTCATCTTCACTTGATAAATCATCTCTTTCTTCTCTAGCCTTCTTCTTAGGAGGTTCATCATCCTCAGCAGCATGAGCATGATATATCTTCTTGTTGTTCTTCTTCTTCTTCTTGAAGTTGTTGTTGTTGTCTTTCTTCTTCTTGGGACAATCTACATCAAAGTGTCCCTTCTCATTCGAAGTGAAGCATCTGAGATCTTTCTTATGATGGTGGTGTGAAAGTCTTCTGTTATGAGATGACTCCTTCTTGAACTTACCTTTCTTGGTATGTGCTGTGAGAGCTTGATATTTGTTCCCCATCTTTTCTTCTCGTGCCCCAAGCCTAGCCTCTTCTTGTGAACATTCCTCCCACAGTCTACTGCAGGAGATCAACTTTCTTCTTGCACATATTCCTTGAATGAAGGAATCCCATGACCTAGGTAGGCCATTCAAAGTGGTCATGACAACTTCACCATTATCCACCACTTCATCCACAACTTCAAGTTGTTCCTTGATCTGAGAGACCTTAGAGAAATAAGATTGAATGGTCTCTCCATTCTGAAGCTTACCCCTTTCAATTGATTCCGTAGAGTCATCTTCCAATTTATGTTCTTCCCTTCAAATAGCTTGGTTAGGGAATCAAACATCTCCTTGGGTGTCTTTAGAGATGACACATGTGGAATGAGATGTTCTTTGATAGAATCAACAATGAACCTCTTTGCCTTGACCAAGTTCTTCTTATGTAAGGCCTTAGCCTCTTCTCCCTCTGGGACACGGACCTCTTCACTTATGTAAGTGCCCAATTCATTTTCTTCTAGGATTAACCCAATCCTATACTTCCATGCTTGGAATTTATCATCCCCTTCAAGCTTATCCTCAAGCTTGGTGTGGTGAGACATCTTAATGAGAAACTCAAATGGAAATAAAAGATTTATGTCTTACCACTTGATTTGCAGAAATCTGGATTTGGTGCTGGATTAGGGTTTGTCAGAGAAACCCTAAAAATTCAAAATGTGAATTTAAACTTTCTGAAAGGATAGAAAGATGCACCTTGATGAGATAATCAGCCTGGTATACTCAGAAATTGAAAACTGCAAAGTTACACCCTTCAGAAATGCTTTCCAATCTCCTTGATTCACTAGGGAGGACCCTGAATTAGAGTTTGAGTTTCCTGGAACTTCACCCAACCAAAAATCTTGGTCCAAAGCTCTAAACTTTTATTTTTCCAAGGCGCTTCCAGCTGTGTCCTCAGATTTTAGAAATTCCTATTTTGTGGAAACCATAATTTTTAGGGCCAAAACTGAAAGTGCCCAGAATTGAATTATGATTGGATAGAAAGATGTGCCTTTCTGAGGAGAGTCAAAATACCCTACTTCCTTTCAAGATCTGTGGATAGAAAGCCAATAAAAAGGAAACCCTAGTTTCTGCAGCTGCACAGTGTCTTCTTCTCAGGTTAGCTTTGATACCATGTTAATTTTTTAGCATTAATTCAACATACTCTAGGATCTTTACCGAGAGAATAACATGTACAACATATCAATCATAGTAATGCTTATCAATCACACCAAGCAATCACATGAGACAATAGACACACAGAGTTTCACTGGGGAAAACCATAAAGGTGGAAAACCCCACAACTTCCTCAGAGATAGAAAGAGCATTGATACAACCAAATGTCACAAACCCGAATTTCATAAAAATTTAAAATCCTTAAAAAAAGTCTATTTACTCATAACTACTGCGCGGAAGTATAAATTTTTGGCATTTTAAATCACCATTAAAATAAAAACGACATTTAAACATCTCGCAATTATTTAATTGCCTAGATAATTATCAATTAGAAAGTATCGTAGTACTTACATTTGCGATCATCAATCCATACATATCGAAATGTCATGTAAGGACATAACTCTATGATGTATCATTACCTAATTATGCAACCCCTTTCTCACCTTTTAAAAATTTATAAAATAGGAGAGCAACATCGTAGAATTTATTTATTTTCTTAACAACGTATGTCTACATAACCAGACAATTCATTTACATCATGCGACATTTGAGCTGAAAAGCATGTACTCAAATACTTTGCACGATCAATAGAAAAATGACTTTGGTTTATACTTTAACTGAACCATTTTCCATATTTAGATGTAACTATAAAATCTTTGCCATCATTAACTCTATAAAGCAATTAATGACCCATAAATAAGAGTGCATGAGGAACTATCAATTGCTAAAACATTCGCTTCTATAAAACAAGTCATCATAGATAGAATAGATGAACTGCACATGTACATCTTTTATCAGTTAATCGAACCAGGAGAACATCATCAACATTAACATAATCATAAAGAAAAGATATTGGCATTATACATCGAGGTAATCATTAATGTTTTAAGAAAGAATTCAGTATAGACACATTGAGGAACACCATAAGAAAGCATAGGAGACCAAGGATAACGTGGTTCACCCGTACATGGGCTAGTCCACAAAGGTGTGTGCATTATTTATTATTAGAGACAAAGTAGTAGGATTACAAAGAGCAACTTAGTTGCTACGACAAGACTCATTCTCTTTCCAAAAAGCCTCTACCTCATAGAGCTTTTCATGAATCAACTATATAAAATGTAATGAACTAACATATAGATACATATTACACTTGTCATATTGAAGTCTCCAAAAGTACATACATATCTTCTTTTAACTAAAACCACATAGGTGAACCTCCTATTAATTTTTTAAACTCTACATTGAGAGATCCATAAGATGCATAACACTTATTAAATAAGTATATTTGTATCTAAAACTCCAATATCCCAAGATATGAAATTTACTTTTATTAATAACATGACTATAAACTTTCCATCACAAATTTTAGAATTAAGGGTGCTTAACTATGTTTCCCCACTTGTATTTGTTAGAAAAATAGGATCGCAGAGCAATAACAATAAACAGAAATGCAAATATAATCACACATACACATTACAAGAGAGACACAGATATATCGTGGTTCACCCAACTTGGGCTACATCCACACTGAATTTGCCAGTCCTTATTATTATTACCATCCAACAAGGTGAAGGGATACAACCTGCAGCACAACCGCTGCACTTCCTCTTCTCTATTTCACAGTCTCTCTCCTGATCTCAGAGATCTTTACAATGCATAAAACCTAATACATCATCATCCCTAGCCATATTACAATGTCTTTATTTTATAAGGGAAATACAATGGGAAAATACCATGAGATACACAAAACCATGGGCCCGCAAAACAGCTAGCGAAAACAGCCCCAAAAATTTTCTTCAGGGGCATTGCCCCCGAACCCCTAGACCCCCAACCAGGGGGGATGGTCCCCCCTGGAACCCCATGGGGGGGTGATGCCCTCCACTGGGGTGACTATACAGTCCACCTACATATCATATAAAACTGGGGTACAAACACAGTTGATACAATATCATCTATGAGACTAGAAGATCTGGCTCCACAACCAACAATCTCCCACTTGGAGACTGATCTCAGCAACTCTATCGCTGCTAGGCTTGGAATTGGAAAATTTCTCCTCTTCACCTTCATGCTAGAAGGCCGACTGAAACCGAGCACGAACTCAATTTCTCTCTGGTCACTACCTTTGTGAACATGTCTGCAGGATTCTAGCTAGTATATATCTTTTCCAACTTTAACAGTTCATCTTCAAGAACAGAGGGTATGGAATAGTACTTGAGCTATATATGTTTAGTCCTGGAATGGAATGCTGAGTTCTTTGCAAGGTGAATGGCACTCTGGCTGTCACTATACAATCTGCTATCCTTCTGCTTCTTACCCACTTCCTCCATAAACCTCTGCAACCAAATCATCTCTTTACTAGCCTCTGTAATGGAAACATACTCTGCTTCTGTTGTTGAAAGTGCAACAACCTTCTGTAGTTTCGAAATCCAGCTTATTGTTGTTCCACCTATAGTAAACACATACCCTGTGGTGCTCCTCCTGCTATCCTTGTCACCTGCCATATCTACATCAACATATCCCTGTAGAACAGTGTCTAAACCTCCAAAACATAATGCCTCAGTGGTAGTACCTCTCAAATACCTGAGAATCCACTGTACTGCCTTCCAATGTTCTTTACCTGGATTGTTCATATATCTGCTCACAACTCCCACTGCATGTGCAATATCTGGTCTTGTGCACACCATGGCATACATCAAGCTGCCAACTGCTGATTGATAGGGAATCTTGGACATGTAATCTGTCTCTTCTTGTGTCTTGGGACACATTTCCTTACTTAGACTGAAATGGCTAGCCAAAGGTGTACTTACAGGTTTTGCATTCTACATTCTGAACCTCTCCAACACCTTTTGTATGTACTCACTTTGAGACAATGTCAATTTGCGATTTTTCCTGTCTCTCGTTATTCTCATACCAAGGATTTTCTTTGCAGCACCCAAATCCTTCATCGCAAATGAATTAGCTAGCTTCCTTTTGAGTACATTTATATCCTGCATGTCAGACCCTGCAACAAGCATGTCATCCACATACAATAACAAGATAATATATCTTCCATTGTCTAGCTTCTTGAAATAAACACAGTGGTCAGAATGACATCTACTATAACCTTGTTCTGTCATAAACCTGTCAAACTTTAGATACCACTACCTTGGAGCTTGCTTCAAGCCATACAAGCTCTTTTTCAACCTGCATACGAGATCCTCCTTACCTTTGACCTCATACCCTTGTGGCTGCTGCATATATATTTCTTCCTCCAAATCCCCATGGAGGAAGGTTGTTTTTACATCTAACTGTTCAATATGCAAATATTCTACCGCCACTAGACTTAAGATAGTCCTAATTGAAGTCATCTTAACAACAGGAGAAAATATTTCATCAAAATCTATACCTTTCTTCTGTGCAAACCCCTTTACAACAAGTCTGGCCTTGTACCGCTTCTTACCTCCTTCTTCTTCCTTCAACCTGTAAATCCATTTGTTTTGCAATGCTCTTTTACCAGCAGGCAACTGAACCAAATCCCAAGTCTGGTTTCCTACCAATGAGTCCATCTCCTCATTCATGCCTTGCTCCCACTTCTTTCTAGTTTCCACCTGCATTGCTTCTTCATAACATTCTAGTTCACCAGAATATGTCATCAATAAATAATACATTGAAGGAGAGTATCGTTTAGGGAGTCTACTTAACCTGGTAGATCTTCTTACAGTTGCAGAAGTTTTAGGTACTTGCTACTGCTCTTGATTTTCTGGCACCTTCGGAACTTCATTTTCTTTAATTTCATCAAGCACTATGTACTCTGTGTTTTCCTTTTCCTGTTTCTTTCCCTGCAACTAATCTTTATACATGACCTTTTCATTGAATATCACATCTCTACTCCTGATGATTTTTTTATTTTCATAATCCCATAAATGATAATCAAATTCATCAACCCCATATCCAATAAAGGTACATTTCTTGGATTTAGATTCAAGCTTTGTTCTATTTTCTTTATCAATATGGACAAATGCTTCACAACCAAACGTTCTCAGAAATGATTAGTTTACTTTTTATTTGTCCATGCTTCCTCTGGAATACCACCATCCAAAGCACTTGAAAGTCCTCCGTTTATTAAATAAACAACAGTATTTACAGCATCCGCCCAAAACTGTAAGGGCAACCCTGCATGCAGTCTCATACACCTTGCACGGTCCATGATCGTTCTGTTCATCCTTTCTGACACACCATTTTCCTGTGGTGTTCCTGGGACTGTCTTCTCTCTACGAATCCCATGGTATGAACAGTAACTATCAAACTCCTTGCAGAAGTACTCACCTCCATTATCAGATCTGAGACACTTCAATCTTTTTCCTATCTCATTCCCAACCAAAGCTTTCCACTTCTTAAAAGTAGCAAACACATCAGATTTCTGTCTAATGCAATAAACCCAAGTTTTTCTAGTTGCATCATCAATAAATGTAACATAATAATGAGAACCACCAAGAGATTGTACTTGAGCCAGTCCCCATACATCTGTATGCACAAGCTCTAATTTTTCATTCTTCTTCTATTTCCCAACCCTGAGAAATCTGACTCTCTTTTGTTTTCCATAAACATAGTTTTCACAGAATTCCAAACTTACCTGCTTCAAATTTGTCATCAACTTCCTTGAGTGGAGAATCTGCATCCCCTTCTCACTCATGTGGCCAAGCCTATGATGCCACAATGCTGTATCTATTCCTGTGGAAGCTAAAGAGATAGAATGGTCAGTATTATGAGGACATAAATACAACGTACTTACTCTGTCTCATTTTTCTATCACCATTGATCCTTTAGTGATCTTCCACCACTTTTCTCCGAACATAGATAGACAGCCGCCATCTCCCAGCTTCCCTGTTGAGATCAGATTTCTTTTCATAGCAGGAATATGCCTAACTTCTTTCAACAACCAATCAGTTCCATTCTTAACTTTTATCCATACCTTAGCCATTCCAACAATTTTACATGGCTCATCATCACCCAATAAAACATGTCCAAAGTCGCCAGGAACATACTCATGAAAGTATTTCCTATGGGGTGTAACATGACATGAAGCTCCTGAATCTACTACCCAATAATCACTAGTATTATCTAATGCAAGAATCATAGCATCTTGTAACACATCACCTGCTACATTTGCTTGATGGGTAGTTTCCTTCTGTGCATATCCTTTATTCTTTAGAGATTTGCAGTCTTTCTTCAAATGTCCTTTCTTTCCATAGTTCCAATACTCTATCTTTCCCAGTCTGGACTTGGATCTGTTAAATTTAAACCAAATAGACTAGCAAGATCACTGAAAGAAAAATAATCACAAGATAGACACAGAAATTACCCTGGGAAACCCTCATGGGGTAGAAAACCCAGCAAAGATTTCCTCAATAAGATGATCAACCAAAATACAATATGTGCTCCCTCCTTCTCTACCTCCTTAGCAGATCTCCCAGACAAGTGCGCTACTTTTCTAAGTTGTGCCAGTGTATCTAATGAGGAGTTCACCTCCTCTATTTATACTAACTCCCGACTGACCAAAATACCTAATGGGTTCGACCTCTCCTGGAGAAGTCTAATAACCCCTAAAATATAAGATCAGGGCCGACCCCCACATGGTGGGTCTAATAACCCTAGTTACCACAAACCCTCGGAGGAATAATCATCTCCGGATACATGATAGGGTTACCTCGGAGGGATGAAACATCTCCGAAATAATAATGTACAAATTATAATATTCTTAGAAGTTACAATATTCAACACTCCCCCTTAACGAGAAGGATATTATAACAACATCTGCAAGAGCAAGGAGTCATCGACTACATCATACATGATACATCTATAAATCATCGGAAGCTTTCTTCAATTCATCATTATCAATAACTTAACCAGTTACTGGAACATCAATGTTATTGGCATCATCATCGTACGATCATCATCATCGTCATCGTACGAGCATCGTCATTACACGATCATCAGCATCGCCATCACATGATCATCAGCATCGTCATCGCACGATCATCAGCATCGTCATCACACGATCATCAGCATCGTCATCGCATGATCATCAACATCATCATCATACGATTATCAGCATCGTCATCGCACGATCATCAGCATCGTCATCACACGATGATCAGCATCGTCATCGCACGATGATCAGCATCGTCATCACACAATCATCAGCATCCTCATCACACGATCATCAGCATCGTCATCAGACGATGATCAGCATCATCATCATACGATTATCAGCATCGTCATTGCACAATCATCAGCATCGTCATCACATGATTATCAGCATCGTCATCGATCATCAGCATCATCATCACAGGATCATCAGCATCGTCATCACAAAATCATCAGCATCGTCATCACACGATCATCAGCATCATGATCGCACTATCATCAGCATCATCATCACACGATGATCAGCATCATCATCATATGATTATCATCATCGTCATTGCACAATCATCAGCATCGTCATCATACAATTATCAGCATCATCATCGCACGATCATCAGCATACAATCAATTTGCAGGATGATCATTCCTGCTCTCTTTAGGACATAGGTCCATGGATGATACAATCCAGATCAAGTTCCAGGGTGATCAGTCCTTATCACTTTAAGACAAGTCTCATGTCTAGGGACGATGCAATCCTGATCCAGTTCCAGGATGATCAGTCATTCTCAATTTAAGACAAGTCTCATGTCTAGGGACGATGCAATCCCGATCCAGTTCTAGGATGATCAGTCCTTATCAATTTAAGACAAGTCTCATGTCTAGGGACGATGCAATCCCGATCCAGTTCCAGGATGATCAGTCCTTATCAATTTAAGACAATTCTCATGTCTAGGGACGATGCAATCCCGATCCATTTCCAGGATGATCAGTCCTTATCAATTTAAGACAAGTCTCATGTCTAGGGATGATGCAATCCCGATCCAGTTCTAGGATGATCAGTCCTTATCAATTTAAGACAAGTCTCATGTCTGGGGATGATGCAATCCCGATCCAGTTCCAGGATGATCAGTCCTTATCAATTTAAGACAAGTCTCATGTCTAGGGACGATGCAATCCTGATCCAGTTCCAGGATGATCAGTCCTTATCAATTTAAGACAAGTCTCATGTATAGGGACGATGCAATCTCGATCCAGTTCCAGGATGATCAGTCCTTATCAATTTAAGCCAAGTCTCATGTCTAGGGACGGTGCAATCCCGTCACGTACATTTTGAACCTAGTTGAGGGACGATGTAGTCCTATCTTCCATTCTCGGAGACACCTATCTACGGCTCACTTTAGGACTGAAGTCCAGGGATGATCCAATCCTTTTTCTTTCTCAGAGACACCTGTCTACGGCTCACTTTAGAACTTGAGTTCAAGGATGATGCAATCCTATCATGTCCACCAAGGACTTAATTATCGGAGACATCATGTCTACTGCTCACTTTAGGACTGAAGTCCAGGGATGATCCAATCCTTTTTCTTTCTCGGAGACACCTATCTATGGCTCACTTTAGAACTTGAGTTCAAGGATGATGCAATCCTATCATGTCCACCAAGGACTTCATTCTCGGAGACATCATGTCTACGGATCTCTTAAGGATGATGCAATCCTATCATGTCCACCAAGGAATTCATTCTCGGAGACATCAAATCTACGACTCTCTTTAGAACTTGAGTTCAAGGATGATCCAATCCTCACATGTATTCTCATCAATATAGGTACAAGTATCCTCAACCATACAAGTACATTTAATCAATACATGTATCATCAAAAAGTATGTATTCTCACTAATACATTTAACATCAAAAGCATGTATTCTCACTAATACATCTATCATCAAAAACATGTATTCTCACTAATACATCTAACATCAAAAGCATGTATTCTCACTAATACATCTAACATCAAAAGCATGTATTCTCACTAATACATCTATCATCAAAAGCATGTATTCTCACTAATACATCTATCATCAAAAGCATGTATTCTCACTAATACATCTAACATCAAAAGCATGTATTCTCACTAATAAATCTATCTTCAAAAGCATGTATAAGTAAAATCTAAGTATTCTAAGCATAAGAGTCCTAAATCTAAATATTTCTAAGTATCTAGGTGTGGTGAACAGGTAACCTTATCATCGACCTTGTGTTTGATGAGGCAATCTCATCATCAATGACTGTACTACTCCCCCTTTCGAGGAGGGTCCTTTTGAACTACACCAAGCTTGTCTCGGAAGTATTCAAATTTCACTTGAGACAGAGGTTTGGCCAAGATATATGCAATTTGATCCTCAGTGCTTACATACTCGAGCTTGATATCTCCTCTCTGCACCATATCTCGTATATAAAAGTATCAGATCTCTATGTGTTTTGACTTATCGTGGAATACAGGATTTTCTGTCATCTTAATGCATCTTTGATTGTCACACATAATCACAGTGGGATACATTTCTAAGTCAAACACTCCAGATAATAGCTTCCGAAGCCATACTGCTTCACAGCTAGCAGAGCAGGCAGCTATGTATTCTGCTTCAGCAGTACTGAGGGCCACACTAGATTGTTTCTTACTGAACCATGAGATCATGGAAGATCCAAGACCATAACATCCACCTGATGTACTCTTTCTGTCCGAGACACTTCCTGCCCAATCAGAATCTGAGTAACCATGTAACCTGAGTTCATGACCTCCAAGATAATATAGACCAAAAGCCAATGTACCTTTTAGGTATCTCATCACATGCTTTGCAGCTATTAAATGAAACTTTCTAGGTTCTACTAGATAATGACTTAGAGTATTTACAGCAAAGCATATATCTGGCCTAGTATTTGTTAAATACATCAGCGACCCAATGATTTGTCTATATAGAGTTAGGTCCACTAGTTCCGATGAGTCATTAACTAATAGCTTCAGGTTGGAGTCCATGGGAGTGGCCATGGGTTTACATTCCAACATATTAAACCTTTTTAGATTCTCCACAACATACTTACCTTGATTTAGAAAGATTCCTTTTGGTTCTTGCCATACTTCTAGACCTAAGAAGTAGTGCATTAATCCGAGATCTTTCATCTCGAATTCTAAAGAAAGCTTCTTCTTGCTTTCAATAATCTGTTTCTCATTTTCGGTTAGAAATAGATCGTCTACATGTAACAACAGTATAACTGGTTAATCATCCATCACTTTGAGATAAAGATTTGGGTCAGCTTTACTCTTGGTAAAACCCATGCTAGTTAAGAAATTGTCAATCCTTCCATACCAAGCCCTGGGAGCTTGCTTCAACCCATATAATGCCTTTTTCAGTTTGCATACATGAGTTCTTCCATCTTTAACCTCAAACCCTTTTGGTTGTTCTATGTACACTTCTTCTTCAATTACACCATTCAGAAAAGCTGTCTTAACATCCATTTGGTGTAATTTCCACTTCATCATAGATGCAAGTGCCATGATAGTTCTAATTGAAGTATACCTAGCAATAGGTGCAAATGTTTCTTCATAGTCAATTCCCTCTTTCTGAGAGAATCCTCTGGCTACAAATCTTGCCTTATATTTTTCAATGCTACCATCTGCAGCATGTTTTATCTTGAAAATCCATTTGGAAGAAACCACACTTTTATCTTTTGGTTTGGGAACTACATCCCAGACATCATTTTTCATTATTGACTGATATTCTTCTGTCATTGCTTCTATCCATTCTTTCTTCTGAGTTGCCTCTTCATATCTAGTAGGTTGTTGATCCACAAGATCACACATCAGGGCCATATAGTTGGACACTAGCTTTGGTTTCTTTCTTTCTCTAGTAGATCCTTCAGGAGCTCCATATCTTTCAACTCCTTGAATAATATCTCTATCCCATGTTGGCCTTCTTTTCTTAGAAAGATCTGTAATAGGAGGTTCTTGTGGTTCCAACATGTCATGATCCTCTGGTGAATCATCTTTAGGGATGTGTACAGCCTCTGTGATTCTAGGAGATGGATCTTCTTCATAGATTTCTTCAAGTTGGCACTTCCTAGATTTCTTGAGAGTTGCTTCTTCATCAAATGTTACATCTCTACTTATTTCTATATGATGAAAACCTAGTATGTAAATTCTGAAGGTTTTGGATGATTCATAATAATCAACAAATATTCCCTTCTTACCAGAAGGATCCAACTTGGTTCTCTTTTCTTTTGGAATGTGGATGTACACAGGACACCCAAATATTTTAAGATGACTTACCTCGGGCTTCTTTCCTGTAAACACTTCTTCTAGAGTTTTGAAATCAAGAGCACTATGTGATAGTCTATTTTGCACATATACTGTTGTATTAGCTGCTTCAACCCATAGATACATGGGAAGATCTTGGTCATGTATCATAGTCTTTACAGCTTCCATGATTGTTCTATTTTTCCTCTCAGCAACCCCATTTTGTTGGGGAGTGGTTAGTTCTCTCTTAATTCCGGCTTCTTTACAAAAGTCTTCAAAGTCTTTTGAAGTATATTCTCCACCATTATCTATTCTGAGAATCTTGATTCTCTTTTCTGAGAGGTCTTCTAGTAGAGCCTTGAATTCTTTGAACTTTCTAAAGACTTCATTCTTACCTTCTAGAAAGTATATCCAAGTTTTCCTTGAATGGTCATCAATGAATGAAAGATAGTATTCAAACCCACTTAGAGAAGTGGTGGGCATTGGTCCACATACATCTGAGTGTATTAGCTCCAAAATGCTCTTAGTCTTTGTTTCACTCTTTGGAAAGGGGTTCTTGACATTCTTCCCTTTCTTACACCCTTTACATGAGCCATCATGATCAGCCTTCAAGTCTGGTAATCCTATGACCACCTTGCTTACATAGGGTAAGTCTTTGTAGTTAATGTGAGCTAGTCTTCTATGCCATAGCTCACTGGGGCTAGAGATTTCATGAGCAAGGGCAGTTTCTGGATGACCCTTGAGCTTATAGAGACCTCCTTCTTCTTCACCAATGACAACTGCATCTTTAATTGATTTTCCTTTGGACCACATGAGTACTTGTCCATCTATGAAAGCCACCTTAAAGCCTTTCTTATCTAGTGCTGAGATAGAGAGAAGGTTCTTCTTTAAACCTGGTACATATAAGACTTCTTTCATTTTCAAGGGTGTTCCAGAATCAAGCTTGTAGCTTGCTTCACCAATTCCCTTGATGGGATATTGATAATCATCTCCTAGAGATACCTTTTGGGGTGAGAACTTTTCTTCAATTCTTGAGAAAGTTTTTTTTTGACCTGTCATGTGCTTTGAAGCACCACTGTCAATGAGCCATTTATCTTCTCCAGGGGACATAGATCGAGAGAGTGCAGAATATAGGACATATTCTTCTGGATCTTCTTTCTTTACTTTAGATCTTTTCCTTTGAGGCCTTTCCTCCTCCTCTTCTTCTTCTTCTTCTCCTTCTTCTTCTTCATTATCATCTTCTGCCATATGTGCATGATGTCTTTTGTGAACAAACTTCTTCTTCTTCTTTCCTGGAAAAGTACAGTCTTTAGCATAGCGTCCTAGTTTAAAACAACTATAACATTGGACTATGGAGAGGTCTCTTTCTGAGTTTGTTCCTCCTTTCCTTTTGAATCTATGAGAGGGTTGAGACCTTTTGTAGTTCACTTTCTTGAAGTGGTCTCTCTTTCCTCTTTTGGTGTGGGTGGCCAAAGATTGGTCATCCTCTTTGAGAAGAGCTTCTCCGTTGGCTACCATAGCCTCTTCTTGAACACAATCCTCCCATACTACATCAAACTTCATGCTTTCTTTTCTGGCACACATGGTTTGTATGAAAGATTCCCAAGGTCTAGTGAGACCATTTAGGGCAGTCATCACAAGTTCATATTAATCAAGAGTATAACCAATGGCATCTAGTTGCTCCTTGATTAGAGAGACTCTTGAGAAGTAGTCTTGAATGGATTCTCCTTTGTGCATCTTGGTACTCTTCAATTGAGTCCTTAGGTTCATCTTCCTATTGATGTTCTTTCCTTCATACATTTTTCCTAGGGCATCATACATTTCCTTTGGAGTCTTCTTCGAAGCCACTTGGGGAATAAAGTGGTCTTTAATAGAATCATCTATGATTCTCTTTGCCCTAATCAAATCCTTCCTATGCTTCTCTTTGGCTTCATCTCCTTTCGGTTCTACAACTTCATCTTTGACATAATGAGCAAGATCATTCTCTTCAAGAATGAGACCAATTCTGTATTTCCATGCTCGAAAATTCTCTATGCCTTCTAGCTTGTCTCCAAGCTTAGTGTTTGGATCCATCTTCTCTTGGGGGAGTCCAAGAGATAAGAGATAGAGTGGTACTTACCCGGCAATATTTACCTTTTTACCTTTCCGGATCTTGGGACAGAATTTTTGGATGATCGCACTTTTGGTAAAACTAGGGTTTGACTTTTCCGAAGTTCTAACCAACCAAAAAGTTCGATCTAGGGCTCAAAAGATTGGTTTTGAGAAGGGCTATCCAGCCATGTAATCAGAATTCAATAACGCCAACTTTTTGCTGAAACCAATTTCTGATTTATCGCACTTTTGGTAAAACTAGGGTTTGGATCTCCCGGAGTTCTACCCAACCAAGAAGTTCGATCTAGGGCTCAAAAGATTGGTATTGAGAAGGGCTATCCAGCCATGTAACCAGAAATCAATAATACCAACTTTTTTCTGAAACCCTAACTTTCACCGGAGAGAGAGAGAGAGGTATTCTTACCTTGTGAAAGATGTCCTATTTAGTCTAGCTCTGATACCATGTTAAGTTTAAACCAAAGAGACTAGCAAGATCACTGAAAGAAACATAATCACAAGATAGACACAGAAATTACCCTGGGAAACCCTCATGGGGTAGAAAACCCAGCAAATATTTCCTCAATAAGATGATCAACCAAAATACAATATGTGCTCCCTCCTTCTCTACCTCCTTAACAGATCTCCCAGACAAGTGTTCTACTTTTCTGAGTTGTGCCAGTGTATCTAATGAGGAGTTCAACTCCTCTATTTCTACTAACTCCTGACTGACCAAAATACCTAATGGGTCTAACCTCTCCTGGAGAAGTCTAATAACCCCTAAAATATACGATCAGGGCCGACCCCCACATGGTGGGTCTAATAACCCTAGTTACCACAAACCCCCGGAGGAATATTCATCTCCGGATACATGATAGGGTTACCTCGGAGGGATGAAACATCTCCGGAATAATAATGTACAAATTATAATATTCTTAGAAGTTACAATATTCAACAGGATGTGCCCATTTTAGACTTTCCACGATTACCTTGGCTCTTTCCTCTCTCCTTTTGTCTTCCCCTGCTCTCCATGGTCAACGCATTACCTGATGTCTCACCTGTGTTTTTTCTTCGCATTTCCTCGCTAAGAATAAAACCAATAACATCATCAAATTTCAAGGTGTTTGAACCAGAGATAGAGTTACTTACAGCCATCACCAAGCTATTCCAGCTTTCTGGCAATGAACACAAGATTAGAAGAGCCCTAACCTCATCATCAAAGTTCACACTTACAGAACTTAGCTGATTTGTAACCGTATTCAACTCATTTAAATGATCAGTAATAGATCCACCTTCAGACATCTTCATATTAAATAAACGCGTCATTAGAAATACCTTGTTGGAGGCCGATGTTTTTTCATACATCTTACCCAATGCGTTCATCAAACCCTCGGTTGTCGTTTCTTTTGAGATATTGAAAGCCACCGACGAAGCCAGCCTCAACCGTATTGTTCCTAGAGCCTTTCTATCAAGAACCTGCCATTCTTCATCCTTCATAGTCATCGGCTGCTTTGCTTTTCCACCCAACGGTAGGAATAGATCCTTCTGGTACAGATAGTCCTCCATTTGCATCTTCCATAACCCGAAGTTTTGGCCGTTAAACTTCTCGACCTTAAACTTTCCTTATTCTGCCATTACTCCCACTCGAACCAGAAACCCTAGCTTCCTGTGGGTTTAACTGCCAAATAGACCTTTGGATCTGATATCAATTGTTAGAAAAACAGGATCGCATAGCAATAACAATAAACAGAAATGCAAATATAATCACACATACACATTACAAGAGAGACAGATATATCGTGGTTCACCCAACTTGGGCTACGTCCACACTAAATTTTCCAGTCCTTATTATTATTACCATCCAGCAAGGTAAAGGGATACAACCTGCAGCACAACCGCTGCACTTCCTCTTCTCTATTTCACAGTCTCTCTCCTGATCTCAGAGATCTTTACAATGCATAAAACCTAATACATCATCATCCCTAGCCATATTACAATGTCTTTATTTTATAAGGGAAATACAATGGGAAACTACCACGGGATACCCAAAACCATGGGCCCGCAAAACAGCTGGCGAAAACAACTCCAAAAATTTTCTTCAGGGGTGTTTCCCCTGAACCCACGGACCCCCCAGCCAGGCAGGATGGTCCCCCCTAGAACCCCGTGGGGGGGCGATGCCCCCCCACACCCCCCCGCTAATGTGACTGTACAGTCCACCTACATATCATATAAAACTGGGGTACAAACATAGCTATTACAATATCATCTATGAGACTAGAAGATCTGGCTCCACAACCAACAGTATTAACATTAAAATACATATGTTAAACAGTCTTCACTCTCATATATATATAATTATAAGTCCATCCATAATATTTATACCTATGTTCCATATAAATATAAGTTCCTTCAAGATCTTGATACTTATTATGTTCCATCAACCTAAGCATGTATATATGAATATAAGATTCTTCATAATATTTATAATTTAGGTCTTTTCATTCATTTATGAAATATACATAACTACTAGGTTAAACACTCAAACACAAGTCTCGTATAAACTCATATACTAGAGACTTGTTTAAACCATTAAGTATTGTTTTCTACACTTGACCCGGAACGTACAATAAATTTTCTTGTTTATAATAAGCTATCTATATATAAATCAATAAGATGATTGGTTTGGTAATAGCTCTTTGAGACTTGTATGATTGGTTTGGTAATAGCTATCTATATATGAAAAGAGATCTTATTCACGATTTCCAAACAAGTGTAAGAACTTTTAGTGAATACGATTCAACAACAAACGGAGGTCTAAAACTGAAATACTCATAGTATTTAGATTAACTTATCATGACGTGAGGCATGCCTCGGAGATCTTCGATGTGGCGGCATATCTCCATTTTCTTTCCTGCAGAAACAATAGAGATCTATCCTATCTTTTAATTTAAAAGCAAAAGATCTTTACTTAAATCGCAGTGATATAAATGTGGGTTTTATATTGTCAGAAAGCACTAGCTATCATCGCTTAGTTCTCGAAGAGATGTTTACGAGGGTCATTTCCTCAAGCCCCACGCCATCATACAACAGGCAACATGCATCACCATTTATCATTCTATCCAAGAATTGTAAATGGGAACCCATCTCCCAATCATCTGTGCCATGTAGCATGCAGCATGGAATATATAATATATATAAGATGGAGTACACAGTGTGCTTCTCCAAAGCTCGGCACAATAAATACCAGAAATGTATATAATCAAATATATAGATAAGTGACCCTACAGGGATTTCCTCCGAGCTCTGGGTGATCATACAACTAGCAATGACATGCAACATCACAAGACACAATTAATGGAATGGAAGGTACATAGGGATGAGCCATCCCTTCCACAAATTAAACGCAACAAATAAAATCAAACATAGAGGTATGTGATTCAACATTTATATCGACTGAAAGCCAAGTATGCGTTTTACTCAGATCTTTGATCTAAGTTATATGGAGATTTAGCACATTCATTTATATTTCTGATATAAAAATTATAAAATAAAATGACTGAGTTCGAGATCAATACTTTCATAAAGGCGTGATACAGGGCAACGCTGCACTCATGCAAATCAATAAACAACCGGAACAAAAATGTGTTTGCTCAGATGGGGCACATATATAATATCAATCAAAATGAACATGGATCGGGATCCACAGAGCCGTCCCTTCCAAACCCTAGGCGAAAAACTCTATTGTACCGTTAGTATGCATGTCACAACAAATTACATGTCTAAAATCTAGCACATATATAATATCACATCAAAATACCCAAGGATCGGCCCCCCCTCACAAAGTCGCCCCTTCCAAACCCTAGCGTAACATAGAAAGGATCTTCAACACATTATAATACATAAAATATGAGTGGAAGGCCCTAGACTAAATGTGGGTTTCATACCGATATGCCTGTAGCATAATAGAGCAATCTACTCATAGTTAGCTGCAATTACATCCATCGATTTAACTAGGCATCATGCAAATGCAGAGGTAGCCTACTACAAGAAAAGGTATCCATTGTAGGTTATATCTATGAATATACACAACAATTGAATTGGGATTCATTACTAATACATAATGTATGTGCAGCGATCGATTGAGGTTAAGAGACAATTTAAACCTTATGTCTACCTCGGTCATACCTGGAATCTACAACACTGGATATGCCATCCTCCGTGGATTGCTGCATTAACAAAATGTGTGTAGAGAAAAGAACACTTTGTGGTTCACTGCTTTCCCCATAATGCATGCAGAGATTGGACAAATCCATGCTATGCCTTAATTATGTAGGTCTACACAGGAACCTCTAGTGTCATTTGCCTACCAGCGATCTCCCTTTTATGAGCAGGGTAACTACTTCTATGAGCAACATGCTGATAAAACAAAACTGGCACCAATACTCCATTGGTGTAGGGGTTTACTTAAGACAAGTGTCAAAATATATACTAACTGTATGCAGACAGAGGTCGAGGGTTTAAGATACAATAAGAACATCAGTCGAGTGCCTATCTCTCTGCAATTTATAGTGGGATTGTACGGCTTAATCAAAGGATTGAGAGGGCAGATCATATTCCCCAGAACGTTGCAAACCCTGACAACAATTTTGTGTAAAAAGCAATAGCTTGGTGCCTGGTATGTTTTATAAAGGCGACTATCAAAACAACTAGAGTAAGTTTACTCTTCTCTTCAGAGTGCTACAACCCTATTGGTCCCTTAATTGCAAGTCACATCCTACGGAGTATTACAAATCTGGCCACTCATTCAAAAAAAAATTGCAGTGAAGAAATAAAATGATCTCGACTAGCATAATAAGATACTCAATTCAAATACCAGTGGTAGAATAGAGATGCTTAGCTCAGCAAAAGACTCAAGGCTGAGGTTTGACTTCACCTATTTTTATTTCCTTCCAAAGATAAAGGACCAGAAATCTCTAGGGTTGACCTCCACGAGCCACCCAAGAATTCATTGCAGGTCATAGATAGAGCAGTGGACAGCCATTTCTCACTTCACTATCAAACAACCACTATTCTCCTATAGTCATGGTTCTCCATTCAACTTACCGCCGAGTTGTAGAAAATCCCCCCCCTCTCTTCAAAGATCGGCGAGTTTAAATGAGCTCCCTTAGTGGTCTAATTAGTGGAACACATGGCGAGAGGAGTAGTCGAGGCGTTACCAGAGATAACCAAATGTCGGTAGGAGGTGATGGGGATTTGCTCCACAAAGTTCATGAATATTTTAATAAATGAAACCTCCTCTCCATGTCTATCCAAGGTTAGCATTCAAAACTGATTAAGGGAATCTTATTTCCCTAAAGCATATGTTATAAAAATTTATAGTGGAAAGGGTGCCATTTCTTAAGGCTATAAGACACACTCATTTCAATATATATCATAATAATTTAATAATGACCTCAACTATAATCTTATATAATTATAAATATATATATGTTATCTCCCATTACATATATATATATAAGGTCCATTTTAATGGCTTACTCATAATAGGATTAGGATAACTTAGGTCAAAGTATCTTAATGTCATATGGCTTCATCATTTATCATAAGACTTGTTACTTAGATCTTTGTCGCAAGTCACCCAATTGTTATAACAGCTGTTAGATTTTCCCTTTAGGATGGTAGGTTAATGCGTATAATTAGGTCGAAGCCGCATAAGTTTAGTATTTAACTATAGTAGTTTAGGTCTTCTACTTAGGGCTAAACTATATTTGGATGGCGCCCTAATTATTTAAGCCTTTTAAGGAAAAATATATTATCATCTTCATGTACCCTAGTCATTAGAAAACTCGATTTTCATGGCTTCTCTGCCATCTCATCTTTTCTTTTGGATGGGTTTGGTCATTTATCATTTAGTCACATTTACTATTCTTAATTTTGTAGTCTTAACTAAGACTTATAATCATGACACTTACTCGAGGTCCATTGGTGGGGCCTTGGCCTTGAGCTCCTCACCATGGCCTATTTACATAATTATAATTCTTTTACAAAATTAATAATAATAATAATTAGGGTCAAATTGGAGGGATGTTACACACTCCACCCGTTAAAGATAACACCATCCTTGGTGTTCATCGGTTTGTCCTTTGCATCCAACCACTGCCTCCTCTTTCCTTTATTCTCATGCTTTGATTATCTTTACATTTTGCAATTTTCCCGCAACCTCTTTTCACTTATATCATGTGCATTACAGAGATCATACAAGATCTTACAACATTCTTTAGTACTACATGAGTATACAAAATTTCAAAATAGTAATTGTTCGTCATTCTTCCTCACCTTTTGAGGAAATAATTTCACTTATTCTAGCCTTCATAGCAATTCACACATCAATACTTTTTACAAGACAAATCATTATCATCGTTTAAGCCATTCAAACCTTGCCATCATCAAACCTCTTTGTACTTCAGCAATCGTGGAGACTTGCATACAAAACTTTTATGTATATCCGCAATCATGAGGACTTGCCATACATATTTTGCTCACGTACTCCAACAATCATGTAGACTTGCATACATAGCACTTCTTTTGTGTTTCAGCAATCATGGAGACTTGCATACAAAACATGAGTCCTTTTCCAACACCTGGAAAGAATACCATCTGCATACAGCATAAATATGACAGTCTTACTCTACAACTCATAACATAGCTTCCCCTCATCGAATCTTCTTGTGGGATCCATTCTAACAACACAAGGAAAATTTGTGAGCACCTACTCAATTTGATGGATATAAAGATTGCCTAGGTCTTTTGGGTCAGTATAACATTCAACGAGCTAACTGCTCTATTCCACTTCCATGGGGAACATGACCACAATAAGGGTAATTTGTCCCATACCAATAAGCTAGTTACTGAGTTCATGATGCTGTCGGCTCTACCTGAACCCATAGATAATTTCCCTTCCTCTCAAACCTTCTCGTTTGAGTCCAAGAAACACCTCTTTTATGACAACCATTTATTAATTCCTGTATGCCAAAAAATAGCAACCAAAATTAGATTTTCCCATCATATTCTTTGTATTTTGATGATTACACATCATAAATCATAAACCTCATCATTACTCGTGATAAAATAAAAATTAAATGATTACTTACTTTCGAGCGATTTAGCTCAACTTATCTCTATAAGTGTGTTCTTCTTGGTCATGTCATCAGTTGATGTTAAGATCACTTCCTGAAATGTTAGTATACAGAAAAATTTCTTTGCTTCAGTTGCTCAACAATTGAACAGTATTAGTTCCATAGCATTATACGCATGCTCGTTCAATTAGCTTATGCATCCTCTTTACTTAATCTTGAGGTAAAACTCTTCAATATCCTCGAAGGGAGTCCGAGGTCAAATCTGCAAACAAACATGTTAGTTTCATAATTAAGTGGTTAGTTGCATATAGATTCATTTCAAAATTGTAGACTTATCCTTAACAAGATATTTTAACTTCTTACACATTGATCTTTATTAGATGCTATAATAAATATTACCGGGGTCTATCTGCGAAGAAATAAATTGGAAATCACATAAGATTATTTTAACTTCTAGCAAACATTGCTTGCAATTTCATACAATAATAATCTTTCCAACGATAAGTAGTTTTGTGGTTAAGTAAATAAACGATAGTTATCATGATAAGAAAAGGTAATATTCTAAACACATCATCATTTTATCACATGAATTCTTTCACACCTTTAACCACAACTTGTAACCTAGTAGGTTAAATTTATTCTCGCTATCAATACTCAAGGTAACAATTACTTCGGAAACTCCATATCTTTGAATCCACGAAAAAGAAAGACTACATATCCTTTGTAATAAGCATACTTGAAAACGTAAGTAAAATATGCACATACTATTTTTTCTACTGAGGGCCAACTTTCCTTTCGAGTAAAGAACCAATTAATACTTAACTATAACCATAGCTCCTTAAACAAATGTTTTTTCCCAATTCTATAATTTCTGCGAAGGCAATATTCCATGAAAAACTGTCAACAACTCATTCAATCCAAAATAAAACATAGTTATGATAGGGGTTTTGTATAATCTAACAAGTTTACTTCTTTGGGGTGAACCAATATAATGTAACTCGTAAGTAGTGCACCTAGTAACTTTTATAAAAACAACTCTTCTTGATATTACTATGAAATTTTGAAATTTCATAAGCTTCCAGTCAAGAACACCACCTAAATTAAGGTATTAATATTTTTCGCCAAAATTTTTTTTACATACCTTTATCTATTTCTTTAAACTTAGGACTTTATGTCATGTTAGGAATAAAAAATGAACAAAAAGATTCATGATGCTTCTATTTTCTTTTAACAACTCTTTTAATCACGATACAAAATCACATATTTCACATATACTGAAGTTATCGACAAAATTTCACATTCCATGGAAATATTATTCATCCCTGTGACTATCTATACCCTTTTACCTAGCAAGGGAAACTCATGACAAAGAGAACTTACCTCACTCAAATTTTACGAGAATTAAAAACTTATCGTTATTCCATTTGAAAGACTTGGAGTTGAACTCGGATAACACTTCCTCCTCGTTTAGTCCATCCCATCTATCAAAACAAAAGGCAAAAACAACTTTATTAGTTAGTTTATCAATCTTCATCCTATGTTGAGCCCAATAGGCCCGAGTGCTGTAACCTACAACTCTGATACCACTTGTCACAAACCCGAATTTCATAAAAATTTAAAATACTTAAAAAAAGTCTATTTACTCATAACTACTACGCGCAAGTATAAATTTTTGGCATTTTAAATCACCATTAAAATAAAAATGACATTTAAACATCTCGCAATTATTTAATTGTCTAGATAATTACCAATTAGAAAGTATCGCAGTACTTAGATTTGCGATCATCAATCCATACATATCGAAATGTCATGTAACGACATAACTCTATGATGTATCATTACCTAGTTATGCAACCCCTTTCTCACCTTTTAAACATTTATAAAATAGGAGAGCCACATCTCAGAATTTATTTATTTTCTTAACAATGTATGTCTACATAACTAGACAATTCATTTACATCATGCAACATTTTAGCTGAAAAGCATGTACTCAAATACTTTGCACGATCAAGAGAAAAATGACTTTGGTTTATACTTTAACTGAACCATTTTCCATATTTAGATGTAGCTATAAAATCTTTGCCACCATTAACTCTATAAAGCAATTAATGACCCATAAATAAGAGTGCATGAGGAACTATCAATTGCTAAAACATTCGCTTGTATAAAGAAAGTCATCATAGACAGAATAAATGAACTGCACAAGTACATCTTTTATCATTTAATCGAACCAGGAGAACATCATCAACATTAACATAATCATAAAGCGAACATATTGGCATTATACATTGAGGTAATCATTAATGTTTTAAGAAAGAATTCAATATAGACACATTGAGGAACACCATAAGAAAACATAGGAGACCAAGGATAATGTGGTTCACCCGTACATAGGCTAGTCCACAAAGGTGTGTGCATTATTTATTATTAGATACAAAGCAGTAGGATTACAAAGAGCAACTTAGTTGTTGCAACAAGACTCATTCTCTCTCCAACAAGCCTCTACCTCATAGAGCTTTTCATGAATCAACTGTATAAAATGTAATGAACTAACATATAGATACATATTACACTTGTCATCTTGAAGTCTCCAAAAGTACATACATCTCCTCTTTTAACTAAAACCACATAGGTGAACCTCCTATTAATTTATTAAACTCTACATTGAGAGATCCATAAGATGCATAACACTTATTAAATAAGTATATTTGTATCTAAAACTCCAATACCCCAAGATATGAAATTTACTTTTATTAATAACCTGACTATAAACTTTTCATCACAAATGTTAGAATTAAGGGTGCTTGGCTATGTTTCCCCACTTGTATTAACATTAAAATACATACATGTAAACAGTCTTCACTCTCATATGTATATATATATATATATATATATATAATTATAAGTCCATCAATAATCTTTATACCTATGTTCCATATAAATATGAGTTCCTTCAATATCTTGATACTTATTATGTTCCATAAACCTAAGCATGTATATATGAATATAAGATTCTTCATAATATTTATAATTTAGGTTTTTTCATCCATTTATGAAATAAAGATAAGTACTAGGTTAAACACTCAAACACAAGTCCCGTATAAACTCATCTACTAGAGACTTGTTTAAACCATTAAGTATTGTTTTCTACACTTGACCTGGAACCTACAATAAATTTTCTTGTTTATAATAAGCTCTCTATATATAAATCAATAAGATGATTGGTTCGGTGATAGCTCTTTGAGACTCACGTCTCATCCTCATATGCATCATTCGCAATAAGTATGCATAATATTTATGAAAAGAGATCTTATTCACGATTTCCAAACAAGTGTAAGAACTTTTAGTGAATACGATTCAACAACAAACGGAGGTCTAAAACTGAAATACTCATAGTATTTAGATTAACTTATCATGACATGAGGCATTCCTCGGAGATCTTCGACATGGCGACATATCTCCATTTTATTTCCTGCAGAAACAATAGAGATCTATCCTATCTTTTAATTTAAAAGCAAAAGATCTTTACTTAAATCGCGGCGATATAAATGTGGGGTTTATATTGTCAGAAAGCACTAGCTATCATCGCTTAGTTCTCGAAGAGATGTTTATGGGGGTCATTTCCTCAAGCCCCACGCCATCATAGAATAGGCAGCATGTGTCACCATTTATCATTCTATCGAAGAATTGTAAATGGGAACCCATCTCCCAATCATCTGTGCCATGTAGCATGTAGCATGGAATATATAATATATATAAGATGGAGTACATAGTGTGCTTCTCCAAAGCTCAGCACAATCAATACCAGAAACGTATATAATCAAATATATAGATAAGTGATCCTATAGGGATTTCCTCCGAGCTCTGGGGGATCATACAACTAGCAATGACGTGCAACGTCACAAGACACAATTAATGGAATGGAAGGTACATAGGGATGAGCCATCCCTTCCACAAATTAAACGCAACAAATAAAATCGAACACAGAGGTATGTGATCCAGCATTTATATCGACTGAAAGCCAAGTATGCGTTTTACTCAGATCTCTTATCTAAGTTCTATGGTGATTTAGCACATTCATTTATATTTCTCATATAAAAATTATAAAATAAAATAATTGAGTTCGAGATCAATACTTTCATAAAGGCGTGATACAGGGCAACTCCGCACTCATGCAAATCAATAAACAACCGGAACCAAAATGTGTTTTCTCATATCAGGCATATATATAATATCAACCAAAATGAACATGGATCGGGCTCCACAGAGCCGTCCCTTCCAAACCCTAGGCAGGCAACTCTATTGTACCGTCAGTACGCATGTCACAACAAATTACATGTCTAAAATCGAACACATATATAATATCACATCAAAATACCCAAGGATCGCCCCCCCCCCCCCACAAAGCCATCCCTTCCAAACCCTAGCGCAAACATACAAAGGATCTTCAACACATTATGATACATAAAATATGAGTGGAAGGCCCTAGACTAAATGTGGGTTTCATACTGGTATTCCGGTAGCATAATAGAGCAATCTACTCATAGTTGGATACAATTACATCCATCGATTTAACTAGGCTCCATGCAAATACAGAGTTATCCTACTACAACAAAAGGTATCCATCGTAGGTTATATCTATGAATATACACAACAATCAAATTGGGATTCATTACTAATACATAATGTATGTGCAACGATTGATTGAGGTTAAGAGAAAATTTAAACCTTATGTCTACCTCGCTCATACCTGGAATCTACAGCACCGGATATGCCATCCTTCGTGGATTGTTGTATTAACAAAATGTGTGTAGAGAAAAGAACACTCTGTGGTTCGCTGCTTTCCCCATAACGCATGCAGAGATTGGCCAAATCCATGGTGTGCCTTAATTATGTAGGTCTACACAGGAACCTCTAGTGTCATTTTCCTACCAGCGATCTCCCTTTTATGAGCAGGGTGACTACTTCTATCAGCAACACGCTAATAAAACAAAATTGGCGCCAATACTCCATTGGCTCAGGGGTTTACTTAAGACAAGTATCGAAATATATACTAGCTGTATGTAGACAGAGGTTGAGGGTTTAAGATACAATAAGAACATCAGTCGGGCGCCTATCTCTCTGCAATTTATAGTGGGAGTGTACGCCTTAATCAAAGGATTGAGAGGGTAGATCATCTTCCCCAGAACGTTGCAAACCCTGACAATGATTTTGTGTAAAAATCAATAGCTTGGTGCCTGGTATGTTTTATAAAGGTGACTATCAAAAGAACTAGAGTAAGTTTACTCTTCTCTTCAGAGTGCTACAACCCTATCGATCCCTTGATTGCAGGTCACATCCTATGGAGTATTACAACTCTGGCCACTCATTCAAAAAAAATTGCAGTGAAGAAATAAAATGATCTCGACCAGCATAATAAGATACTCAATTCAAATACCGGTGGTAGAATAGAGATGCTTAGCTCAAAAAAAGACTCAAAGATGAGGTTCGACTTCACGTATTTTGATTTCCTTCCAAAGATAAAGGACTAGAAATCTCTAGGGTCGACCTCCACAAGCCACCTAGGAATTCATTGCAGTTGATAGATAGAGTAGTGGACAGCCATTGCTCACTTCACTATCAAACAACCACTATTCTCCTGTAGTCATGGTTCTCCATTCGACTTACTGCCGAGGTGTAGAAAATCCCCTCCCTCTTTTCAAAGCTCATCAAGTTTAAATGAGCTCCCTTAGTGGGCTAATTAGTGGAACACATGGCGAGAGGAGTAGTCGAGGCGTTACCAGAGATAACCAAATGTCGGTAGGAGGTGATGGGGATTTGCTCCACCAAGTTCATGAAGATTTTAATAAATGAAACCTCCTGTCCACGTTTATACAAGGACAACATTCAAAACTGATTAAGGGAATCTTATTTCCCCGAAGCATACGTTATAAAAATTTATAGTGGAAAGGGCGACATTTCTTAAGGCTATAAGACACACTCATTTCAATATATATCATAATAATTTAATGACCTCAACTATAATCTTATATAATTATAAATATATATATGATATCTCCCACTAAATATATATATAAGGTCCATTTTAATGGCTTACTCATAATATGATTAGGATAATTTAGGTCAAAGTATCTTAATGTCATATGTCTTCATCATTTATCATCAGACTTGCTACTTAGATCTTTGTCGCAAATCACCCAATTGTTATAACAACCGTTATATTTTCTTTTTAGGATGATAGGTTAATGCGTAGAATTAGGTCGAAGCTACATAAGTTTACTATTTAACTATGGTAGTTTAGGTCTTCTACTTAGGGATAAACTCTCTTTGGATGGCGCCCTAATTATTTAAGCCTTTTAAGGAAAAACATATTATCATCTTCATGTACCCTAGTCATTAGAAAACTCAATTTTCATGGCTTCTCTGCCATCTCATCTTTTCTTTTGGATGGGTTTGGTCGTTTATCGTTTAGTCGCATTTACTATTCTTAATTTTGTAGTCTTAACTAAGACTTATAATCATGACAATGACTCGAGGTCCACTGGTGGGGCCTTGGCCTTGAGCTCCTTACCACGGCCTATTTACATAATTATAATTATTTTACATAAATAATAATAATAATTAGGGTCAAACTAGAGGATGTTACACCAAAGTACATAGAGATAGTCCTCCTAGCAGCTGAACCTCCTCCTTCACTAGTGCGCCACTTTTCGAGTATTGTAGAAGTGAATAATGAGATGATCAAATAGAGTGCCTCCCACACTCTATTTATACATGACCTGACCTGCCTAATAACCTAGTAGGGCCGACTTGTCTAACTCAGTCTCATAACCCATGGTTATACTAATCAGGGCCGACCCCACACTTGGTGGTCTAATAACCCATCACTTGCAAGTTGCGACACTTGTTAATACAAATGACGACACTTCCGTATAGAGGAATAATAACATATCTATAGGAGTACAATATACATAGGTGAAATACATTCTGAAGTTACATATACATCAACAAGCACAAGAGTGGCCAAGATATGGATCTAGAAGCAATGTGAATATTTGCAATTTCCTTGATAGCTTAGTGGAGAAAATAGGTTATTGGGCCCTAGATTCATTAACTAACTTGGATGATGTCAAGGTTTGTGTCCTCTTTTGGCCCTTTATTCATGATTATGGCATGAGATAATGAAATATTGACAAAAATTATGTTTTGTGACAAGGTTGCGCTTATTGAGGGAAGATTTCCAACCTAGGTCATTGATTTCAAGGGAAAATGCATGACCTCCTTCTAGGGTGGTCAATTTAGTGTTTGAATTTCATTTTTTGGAATTTTATTACTTCCCTAAGGTCTTATGATGGAGTGAGATGAAAAAGTGGTTCTAATGATGTGGAATAAATATTTTTATGGATGACGAAGATGATTACATGGTAGTTGAGTGAATTTGGTTGTTAATAGAATGCCCCTTGATGTGTCAGGTTAGGATCTCATCGTATAGCCAACATCCATCATAGGAATTTCATACTTCTAGGAGATAAGGGGGTAGTGATGACATAGAAGATGAAGACCACATTGGAGGGAACTCACCCTCCCAAGGGCCTATAGAGGTCCATACCTGTAGACACAATACTCAAAATGGATGAGTTGCATATAATATCAAATATATGGACGAGGCATCCATCACCATGCTCGTATCAATGTATTGATATGAAATGGGATCTAGATCAAAAGGGGCCAAATCAATACATAGATAATTGTTGGATACAATACATCACTAGAGCCAAAGAGGGACCCATGCTGAAGTAATAATTAGTATATAATGAGTGTCAATGATGGACCCATGCTAATGATATAATGGATACATAATCATGGTCCAACTATGGCTGATCGGAAAAACACATGTTGGAACAATGGAATCCCAATGGAATATTGAATCACAATTGTGAAATTTGGAATGCACACCAATCACAGCTCTAGGCTCTGATACATATGAAAAACCAAGCATAGATATAGATCTAGATTCTATAACAACTTCACTTAAAATATTTCAAGAGATAGAAGAAAAATATGAGAAGAAGAATATTGAGACAATACTAGAGAAATTCACTCTAGATCTTTATTTCCATTATGCATTGTTGAGAAAAACTTATTACAATATATAGATTCTCTCAAGAGACAAAATTGAGAGGCTTAGTGGAAAGTTGAGTAGCTCACATTAATGTTAGGCTTAGTAGAGTAATTCCCCCAATCTATGACATTGTGCCAAGTGTAACTCCTATATTGGGCCATAATGAGGTCCAATGAACCTATGAGGACCATGAGTAACTTATGAAAGTCAATAAATGTGGATCAAATCATTATGAGAGAGAATTAGGTGGTTTAGGGCTTTGGTAGTGGCCATTAATGAGCAATTTGACCAAATCTAGTGCATAAGCACCCTTGGTCCAACCTTATTCCATAAAAAATGGAAGTGGGGATCCTTCCTCATTAAATGCATTAAGTAGGGCTCCTTTGACTCCCCAAAATAAGGAAATGGACACACTTGTGGACAAACTTGGCATTTATTGCAAACCACAAGTCTAATATGTGGACAAACCCCCTAGATTAGGCACTATGAAGCCAAACCATGGAACAAATTACATTAAACACTTGGAACCTTATGCAAGGATTATTAACCAAGGTCTAGATGGGAATTATGTTCCAACACCCTTAAGACAAAATGGTTGTGAACAATGAAAATTATTATGAGGTCCCAAGCAACAAAGGCTTATGGTCACCCTTTACATTATTAATCTATATGAACTAAGGAAAGAGGCAAAAGAACATGGGGAAAATACTCCCTCTAAAATGGACATGAAATAGACCAAAAATAAAACGAACTACTCCAAAAATAAAGTAGGTGTGAACTTGATCATATGTCTCTAGGAACCTTCTTCTTGGGAAGAAGTGGATGTTGCTCAACTAGATCAGGAACATTAACAACTGCATGATGGACAATGTAGCCATGTAGAACAACTCCAATACAATGATGTGAGAGAGTAAGTGGCTTCTCATTAGGCTTGAACTTCGGACTGAAATCAGGTCCAAATGAGTCTTGAGATGTTTGAGCCAAAACCTTTGAACCAAGAGAGGTGAAATCAGCATCAAGGAAAACTGAAATTTCTTGAAATTTTGAACCAAAAACTATTATGGCAGCTCCAAGAATGATGAACAATAGTTCCAAATGATATTTGGACTTTAAATATGAACTTAAATCATATCCTAAACATGTATGATTAGTTCCAAATGAGAGGAACAAGATTTCAATGTGTTCCAAGACAGTGGCAATGTCTCCTTCAGTAGAATTGTGAGGAAATGCGCTAGTCACCATAGATGAATAGGTAGAAATATTTGAATCGGAATTGGTGAGTGCATTTGCGTATCTCTCACATATTTATGGAGCCTTTAAATCATCAAAAATATCATCAAATTTTGCACCATCATCTAGTGAAGTATGCAAAGGATCTTCAACCACTAGCTTATCATCCTCAAAATCAGCATTTAAAGAATTATTGGAGAATAATGATGAAAGTTGGAAGGGGAGTTATTCTTCAATAAAGGCATGCTGAATGGATTCTCTTGGATCATCTACATGTAAATATTAGAAATCAGATTTCTCATGAAATTCCAGAGCAATAAGAGAAGGAATCACTTTTCAAGAAGACTTTCACCATTTTGAACTTGAGTTGAAATTTCTACCACATTTTCTTCTTCAACTTGCACAACTTCAGAAGTGATGCTTGAGGCCGAGACAACATATTGCAGGTCAAGTGAGGAGGTTCTAGGTTCACTCTCCATATGGCTAGAATATTCCTCATCATGCTTTCCAAAATATCTATCCAAATTGGTCCAGAAATCCTTAGGGTATTCAACAGTATCAATGAGGTGACACATGCTTGGGGATATTGATAGATATATTGCTCCAGATGCTCTATCACAATAATTTAGCCAATCATTTATCTCTTCATAGGATATTGGCTCTTCAACAATTGCAATAGATATCTAATAGAGACCTTGTCTCTTTAGCTATGCAACCATCTTCAATTTCCACTTTGAATAGCATGTGAATGGAGTAAGAAGAGGAACTTCTTTCAAATCCATGTAGAAGTAGGACTTGCAAAACAACATTCTGAAGATCTGTATGGAGGATAAATTATACTAAGCTCCCTAATCTCAGACACCATGTGAAATTTGGAATGCACACCAATCACAGCTCTAGGATCTGATACATGTGAAAGACCAAACATAGATATAGATCTAGATTCAACAACAACTTCACTTAGAATATTTCAAGAGATAGAAGAAAAATATGAGAGGAAGAATATTGAGACAAAACTAGAGAAATTCACTATAGATATTTATTTCCATGATGCATTATTGAGCAAAAACTGGTACAATATATAGATTCTTGCAAGAGAAAAAATTGAGAGGCTTAGTGGAACGTTGAGTAGCTCACATTAATGTGAGGCTTAGTGGAGTAATTCCCCCAATCTATGACATTGTGCCAAGTGTAACTCCTATGTTGGGATATAATGAGGTCCAATGAACCTATGAGGACCATGAGGAAGTTAGGAAAGTCAATAAATATGGATGGAATCATTATGATGGAGAATTAGGTGGTTTAGGGCTTTTGTAGTGGCCATTAATGAGCAATTTGACCCTATCTAATACATAAGTGCCCTTGGTCCAACCTTATCCCATAAAACAGGGAAGTGGGGTGCCTCTCTCATTAAATGCATTAAGTAGGGCACCTTTGACTCCCTATAATAAGGAAATGAGAACACTTGTGGACAAAATTGGCATTTATGGAAAACCACTAGTCTAATATGTGGACAAACCCCCTAGACTATGAAGCCAAAACATGGAACAACTTACATTAAACACTTGGAAGCTTATGCAAGGATTATTAACCAAGGTCTAGATGGGAATTATGTTCCAACAACAATAACTGATTCCATTTTGGAATGTAAGGGGCCCAATATTCAGAAGGAGGTTATAGGAAATTCACTCCTCAGAGGTGATTCAATCAACTGAATATTTTAATCAAGCATGTCTAGGGAACTGCATACGAAACTGGATACAATAGGAAGCATGTAATTGGAGCACTTCCAAATAGTGTCGCCAATGCAACCTATATACTGCAAGAATCATATTCCTAAAGGGATTCCAAAGAGACTCACCAAATGAATAGAATCAAGGATATCTATTGTATTCGACTAACAGAATGATCGAACCATCAAAATGTATGAATATTAATGATGTGATGATGAGCTTAAGTTGAGCACGCAAGAAATAACCAAGATAAGGGGAACTGAGTTCTCCCCTCTATTCGTCCAAGGGAACCCATCAATGATGGTTACAAGGCCAAGCTACATGGTGCCTATAGGTCTGTCCTTTGGAATGGAGGTGCTGATGTCAACAGAGGGAGACCTGCTACCAAGAAGGAAATGATGTTTCCTTGAAGGAAGCACGAGGGATACAACCAAGGAATTGATATAGATGGAAATGGGAATCAAAAACTGAAAGGGGGTACAAGGGTAACTATGTAGGGGATCAAATTTTTTTTTTAAGAGAATGAAGGAATGGATGATCTGACAGCATATGTGTGACTTGTGACAATATTAGGAGGGATAAACAACTAGGGTACTAAGGGACACAACTAGAATGCAGGGGGACTCATGGAGGGGAAATAATGTTGACTCTAAGGGAGAATGGAATCATTATGAATCCATGGGTGGCCCATCACATAATGATTTGAAAAAAGGCGACTAGGGGTTCTTTCACAAAATGCAACTATACACGATTTGTAGGAGTGCATCAGAGCACTATTTTGAATGGTTTCTTCGATGTATGGACACCGAAGAGGGAGTACAAAATAGTATCCAAATGTAATGGCTTCCAAGATGTGTGACCATTTGAGAAAAGGGGATGCTTAAAAACATCATTATATATTGGTTTCCGAGGTGGGTGGCCATTTTATCTAGATAAGGGGGAATCGTTAGGAGATCATTTTCAAATGAATGACCCAATGGATCGATGAATGGATAATCATAGATGTAACTAATGGAGGGGTATAAAATTTATGGTAATATCCTTAAGGGATGATAAATGGTGGATAATTAATGTAAATTTTGTAGTATGGATGGAGAGGTGAGCTCATGAATGTGCATCATGCATAAAATTCAAAATGCCATAATGGTCGTACGTCTAGGAGACTATGGGAAGGTCAATGAATGATGATGACAGATTAATATGTGCCTGATTGCAATATCATAGACTATATGGAATCCTAATACTATGAAAAGAACAATGACATGGGAACTAGATGGAGAGGGGTGCTAAAAGATGGCACCCATGCGAGGGAGGCTATACCTGTAGGGAGAAGTTGTAGACCAAAATGAAATTATCTTGTCACAACATGATCATGTGCACATGGAAATTATACCCAAGCATAAAATTGCATATGGAATTCAAACCAAATATACAAGTAGCACATGACCTCGGGAAGTAGTCGAGATCATAGGTGTGAAATTGTGAATGGGCATGGGTAAGGGCCTACACAGATGTTGTGGGAATGGGGTTTGTGACTATGGGTCACATATGGTTTGGAATGACCTATGGGATCATTGAAATACATAAATAAATGTGATGGGGTCGGTCAACATGACTGATCATGTTCCCTATTCTATGGTCGAGATAATAGATGATGCCCCCTAGCCCAGAGGTGTCGATGTGATAGAGATTCCACTGTGGAGAGGAACCAATAGGGAATCGAAACATAGATAGAGTGGGAAGGGACCATAAGGAAGAGGGCCATGGTGGCACACAACATCCATGAGATCGTGAGGGGAAATTCCCTCTACAAGGTGGATGCCCCCTATATTGTTGGCCCAAACAGTGATAAGGACAACGATGATGAGTAGGAAAGTTGGAGGGACTTCCTCCTTGCCATGGAAATGGTATTTCCTCATTGTTTCAAAAGGAACAAATAGATATATGATATTCCATATTGTAGAGTAACTCATCCTAGATATGATAATTATCCTTGATGTTACCTTCTTCTACATGGAATTAGACTTGTAGTTGCTAAAATACCTCCTTGAAGTCCTCATCTTCTGTATATTCCTTGTATGCACCATGGGTAAAATTTTCCATGTGCATAAGAGTTACCAGAGTTGTAATCTTGGTTGTAGGTGTCCTTGAGAGCATGTATGTTAGCTTATTGGTATTTCCCTTCTTATACTTGATTAGATGGAATTGTTGTAAGAATCCCATAAACTTATAATGTTTGGTCTAATGTAGCTTAATTTTGTCCTACAAATACTACAATGGATGGTGATTACTATGAATGATGGTCTCCTTTCCCATCAGATAGTGATTCTATGACATACTATCTGTATAGTTCGATGTTCGACAATGAAAAACTCAAAAATAATTGTATCTCATGATCCACCTCCCTCTTAGGAGGTATCCACTCATTATACTGGAACACTTTTCTATATTCCTACAAAAGGATCTCCGAAATCCCTTCATGTATGCCTTAAATTTTACCGATTCATCTTCTTGCTAATTTTGTCTTAAGAAAAGTAATACAAACTTCCTACTTGAACTCATCATATTTTTCACTTGGTTGCCACTTTCAAAAGAGATCTTCGATTTACCTTTGTGTACGTTGATGATGAAAGATTTATCTTCCTTGATGAGGAGGTATTAGTTGGCTCTCCTCACGAAGATCACATCCCTCATATACATGTAGGGGATTCCAAACACTACACCACAAACATCCAAGGGAGGTACATATAAATCCACTTCATCAACATACTCTACACTTATGGAAAACTTGATCTTGCATTGTTTCATGAATCTGAGTCTTGCATCCTTATTTACCCATCCTAATGGGTAGTGACTAGGATGATCGTGTACTTTGAATAAAAAATTACATACTAGACCTCTGCTATGAGATTTTCCTGTTAACTAGAATCGAATAGCACATTGATCTTGGTTTTCTTCACCTAGATCTTGATGTGGAAAAGTTTCAGCATCTCTTTCTCTTCCTTAATGTGGATACTACTCAAATTAACTTATTTATGCACTGTGGTACATATAATATTTTCATACACATATAAGCTTCTTTGTAATTTCTTGCTTGACTCTATCGCTAGAAGGTTCTTCTTCTTGGAATCCTTCTTGTGGTTCTTGGGGTTCAACTCTAGATGTAGCTTCCAACACTTTTCTTCAGTGTGACCATCGATATCACAATGCTTACATTTTTTCCAGATCCTTGCACTGATGTGCCTTGGTTGTAGTCTTCTTCTCCTTTCCCTTCCACTTATTCTTCCCATACTTGGTAGCATCTTGGTTGTCTTTCTGTTTTGAACCACTTGGATTTCCTTTCTTCTAGACTATGTTTTCCAAGTAGTTTGCTTGTACACATGCTTCATCAATTGAATTGGTCCCGAAGAGCATCACTTGCCTCCATATATGACTATGCAATCCTCCAAGATACTTGAGGAGTGCATCTAGGTTCTTGGGTGAGATACCCAGCATGATATCCATCTTTCTGAACTCAGTTGTGTGTTCTTGCATACTCTTCCGTTTCCTTTTCCTGAAGTAATGCTAATATATCCATTGGACTTCTATATATTTTATAGGGTAGAACTGATACTTTATGAGGGTTTTAAATTACTCCCACTTGGTTACTAGAGGATTACCCTCAATCCTAAGTTCTTATGTATGGATTTTCAACCATGCTAATGCGTGGCCCTCTAAATTCAGTTGGGAAAATGAGATATTTTGATCCTTGACTATTTGATGGATGCCAAAATAAAAGTCCAATTTTTGTAACCAATGATTCCATTTTAGAGCATTGGTCTCACCTTAATATGGCTTGATGTCGACTTTAGCTTCCATCTTGAAGAGATACTAGGAAGGAATATTGGTACTAGAACTCGGCTGCTCTCTCTTGGGCTCTTTCGTCAACTTTTTTTCTCAGCCAATTTTATATTATGATTCCCCTTATATCCAAAATATGAGTTAGAGCCTCAAAAATTCTTGAAAGGTATGCACTTACTTTCTAGAGCCACCATGAGGATTGACATCTTGTGTGAGTGTTGTAGGTACAACAAATTCAATGCTTCACTTGATCATCGGAGCCCCAATTTTTGTAAATACAAAGGCATTCAAGGAAGTTTTAAATTTTGTTTATTATGGTATCATACCCTTTGTATATGGTTTATATAATTATCTTTTTTCCCTTAGAAAATTTCTGAATTTCTAATTGTTTGCTTGGTTTGCGGAAAAGCCTTCATTTCCTTCAAAATGTTATTTTCTACCTGCAAACCCGAAACCTGCAATCCTGCAATGGCGGATTGTGGGAATCCATTGTTCTTCCTTTTAAAAATTTTGTCAACCCGAAACCCACAACCCAAAATAGCGGGTTGCGGAAAGACTCTGTTAATATTTTGGAAATTTTTATTCCGCAACCCGAAACGCGAAACCCGCAATTTCGTATTTCGGATTGCGGAAAGACATTATGTAAATAAACCGCGTTGTGTGTTCCTGAAACCCGCAACCCACAATTTCGAGTTGTGGGATGTGGGAAAGTTATTTTGATTTTAAGCATTGTTTTCGTTTCCAAAAAACAAAACCCGCGATTTTAGGTTGCAGATTTTGGAAACACTTTGATCCATTGCTTTGCAATTCATAAACCCACAACCCGCAACCCGCAAATATGGATTGTGGATTGCAAGAACCTTTATTTGTTTGTTTGAAGTTGCATTTCTGCAACCCGCAACCCGCATTGCAGATTGCGGAAAGATTGATTTATTTTCTTTTAAAGGTTGCGATCCCGCATCCCACATCCTGCAATTATGGATTGTGGATTGCGAGATGAATATATATATTTGGAAGAATAAAACTTCCACAACTCTAATTCCGTGTGTCTAATCTTAACCGTTGATTTGTTTTGATCTTGCGGATGAGATTACACTGCATGTCAAAACCCAGAAATTTCCGAAAAATTTTAATTTTTTTTTTTATAGCATGTAATATTATTAAATGCATTCATTTAACTATTTGATTAGCTTAAGTGATCATAAATGTGTCTGAAAGGTCTTTTATTGTACTTAAATTCTGATATGAGTTTCTTTACCGTGGCTGATTGTTTTCTGTTTTTCAACCACAAGGGGGAGTTGCCATAGCAGACTGGGCTTAGTTAGCTTCCGAGCTAATGCATCAATTTGTCTTTCTCTTACAGATATACAGGTAATGTGCTGGTCACTACATTTAAATTTTTAAAGTATTATAAATCAATTAGCTGTACCAAATCATTCAGTAAAAAGTCTAAGCATGCCAGCCAGGTTATCAAGTGTTTAAAGGTAGCATTCATCCTATGACCTCCTCAAGATCTTACGGTTATAGAATTAGAAATTACTAGAGAATATGATGGCTAGGTTTCTTGAGAACAAATGAATTAACTAACTCTATGGAGTATTTGTTCTTTGATGATATTACTGTAATACAACTAGGTGACCATACTCAGACCAGTTTTTACTCACTCAATGTTATCGCATCATAATGAGTTTTAAAGTTAGAATATATTTTGATTTGCAACTGCAATTGTAAAGGATCTGGGGTGCTCAATATGTAACTTGATTATTTCTAGCATTTGCAAGATATTCTGTCAGTTACATGTCTCCTCTTAACATCTCAGGGTTTGCATTGGTTGGAATCTACTTTTGTTTTCCATAAATGATACTTGAATAAAATCTATAAGCACTGATAGAAGTTGTCCTCCATTATCATAATTGATTAAACTTGTTGGGTATTAAGGATAGCAAACGTCTATTTTTCTTGTCTATAGCACTAGGAGCCTGAGACTGTTAAGAGATGCTTATTATATTGTAACTAGAAGTGGCAAGGACTACGGTATCCTTAGTCCAATTTTTATGAGTTGTACAACTTGAATTCCACCAGTTATGTCACATAATGAAGGAATGACAAGTCTTATTTCATCTGTGCAAACTTATAACAAACGGCAATTTGTAGTGGAAATGTGGCAGCTAAACCCTAATATCATTTCCTTTCTTACAGGCTTAAAAGAAATAATCTATGTCTTGCCACATAAGAAAATAGGGTGAATGGCAATATAGTGGTAGGTTTAATAAACAACATAAAACTCATTTGAAGTCTATCTCCTTATAATTTTTATAGTTAAAAAAATCAAACCCTCCATATTTTAAACCCTTTAAGACATGATTCTTGAACGTTAGTATAATACATAGTATAAATGCATCATAAGGCAAAGTTTTATTAATTATTATGCAAGGTTCAAGGTTATGGTTCTAACTCTTTGATCTTGTAAATATGATAGGTGATATTATGGTATCGTATTCATAATGGATATTCCAAGCTATTATTTTGTTTTGAAACAAATGAATGAGAATCTCATTGCAAAACTATAGCTCGTCGACCCACTGCATGGAGATTATTAAACAACTACATGGTTGCTCCAGGGCCACACATCTGTGATATTAAAACGTTGACTAACCCTACATTGTCATTTCTCCTTTGCCTTCGAGCTTGGTTGCTCTGCGAACCCTCCTGGTTCAGTCTCTGCTGTTACTGTGTGCTAGCAGCTGCTATGCTGCCTCAGGCCTTCGTGTTTGTCCATTGTATTGTTTGGAGCTCAGTATATTTTGTTGTTGGCAGCTGTAAGTTGGTTTTGATCCTAGGGTTTACCTGTGCTGCTGTTACTGTGGGCTAGCAGTTTCTATGCTGCTCCCAGCCTTCGTGCTTGTCCATTGTATCGTTTGGGGAGTCATTATACCTTGCTGTGGGCAACTATGAGCTTATTAAACACCTAGGGTTTACCTGTGCTACCAATGCCAACCCTGTCATGGTGTGGGTGTGTCTTTTGACTTGGTATTTGTCAAGGCTTACATCGTGGAAGACACTCGTTGCTTCTGCCATCTCATTCTTTCAGTGACAAGGGATGGGTTTACACCTCCTCTGCTCGTGGTTGACAGACTATATACTGTGTGTGGGAACTTCTTTCAATTCGCCGGTAAGCTACAGGTTATTCCTTCGTTTTTTAGTTTAAAAGGAATGGTTTAACAAATTTAGTTTTTATTTTAACTGGAGCCACTCTGTCGTTGCAGGTCGTGGCTACTCTTGAAGGTGTAAAAGAAACAACCCTCGGCGCTTGGCATTACAGGGTAAGCCTGGTTTCACCGTGGCTTTTCCTCCTTGCTGGTTGTTAGGGTGGTTAGGTTTTTGGCTAGAACGAAGTGACACAGTGATTACAGCAGCCTTGCTAAATCTTTTAACTGTATGTTTTATATGAAATGTTATGGGTTTAACCCTGGGTTGTATTAAGATGTTACGGCTTCGGTCGGTATTGTAGCTATTCATCCTCCTCTTGGCATTTAGGTTTTCTCCAGAATATTTATATTGTAAATGAAAAGAGAGCAAAGGTTGTAAACTTTCCTGTAGATGAGGTTACAGTCTCGTCCTCTTGCTTTCTTTATTGTACTCCTAAATCGTTAGGGTTTTTACCATGGTTTTGTAATAAGACTTTAAAATAAAGTTTTCCTGTGTAATTGAGCTTTGATACTATGACTTATTAACAGTCTTCCTGTATATTTGAGCTTGTTCATGGCGTGTATTTTTAATTCTATGTTTTTATAATCACTTAAACAGTGATCCTTAGCTGTGGCCGTAGGTGATATCGTTGTCTTAATTCTTAATGTTTATTTACTTGTAAAGTCTGGAATGATAGGGTTCAATCCGAAATGACAGTGGTGATGTTGTTTAGATGTTGATTCTGTAGTTACGATTATGCTTCTGTTGGTAGTTGAGAAACAAGTGAATGATATTACTATTGTGTTTAAGCTCGATATTGAGCTAACTATTATTCTGCTGTTCCTTTGTTTCTAAAACAGTGACTAGGTTTTTTAACAATGATAATTTTCTTATGATAAAATTTTTGTTAGGGTTTTGCACAATGATTTAGTTGCTAAGAAATGACTGGTTAAATTTTGATTAGGGTTTGTGTAATGATTTAATTAATAGGTTAAGACTGGTTATCTTTCGACTAGGGTTTGTACCCTGATATAAAGATCCTATCTGTGACTACAAAATCTCCTGTAAGGACTGTCGACCATCATATAATTAATGTAATTTTTATGGTTATATTTACTGTTGTCTCCTATGATTGTTTATTAAATTTTGTATACACAGACCATAAATATTTTATATGTAACCCTTACTTCTCTATTCAAACATCATAATTAAACTAGGATTATAATTACAATATTAACTATTGCTTTAAATATTACTATTGTATGGAAAGCATTAAAGATACCTTATCAGTAATGTAATAATGATACTAAGGAATGTTGAAAACACAGTAACTATTAACAATTCTTCTACTGATATTTAGAGATGCTAACTTTATTAACCTAATTACTCTTCACACATAAAGAAACTAAACTCATCATACATCCATTCATACTTAATAACATAATGAAATCAATGGCAGAACCTATTTCTGTGGACAACAACAGCAATGGGAGGCAGTTCCTCCCTACCAACTCCTTGAGAGTGCCCAGACAGCAACTTCTCAGGACCCCCGAGCTTGATCTGGTCTCCCTGGCTGGAACTAGGTGCATCAAGTAAATTCTCTCAGCCCAAACAGCTATAATGGAACCAATTTACTGCAGCATTCCTCTCAAACAACTTCCTTACTGTATTTGCCTCTTCCTCAATGGATTTCCTGAATAACATTCACCTGAATGTAATTCTCTCTGGAAAAATTTGAACCCCCAGCTCTGTTCATTGAGTACTATTTAAAAGATTGCCTAGGTCTTTGTTGGGTTAACTGTCATTAATGAGCCACTTGCTCTGATTCCACTTTCTTGGGGAATCATGACCCCAAATATAGGGAAGTTGCCACCTGCAACTTAGGAAGTGTTTGAGGATGCTCCCACTTGTATTTTGCCTTTCCACCTAGTTCCATCCGCCAGTTTGACCAGTAACCTCTTTTTAACAACTCTCCCATGTTGTTGTCTCCATAATTTATTTATTAATAATAAAATATTCTGAATTACACTCCACTTCTGTTGACTCTGTTGAGTCATCAATCCCTACTTAGCATTAAATTTAACATAATGTCTCAAGAATATAATAAAACAATTACATAATTTTTACAAAATTGGGGTATGTGACACTGCATGATTTGAATAATTATTCACATTTTTTTCATTTTTACTTATTTTTTTTGATTCATTTGAGTTGGTTTTTATCATTTAAGTTGGTTTCATAATCTTGGTGGTTAACTGAACATGTTATCTTTCACATTCCCCACCTAGATTTGGTCTTCACTGCATAAGTTGATTCATTTTATTGGGTTTCTGGAGATCTCAAATATCTTTTCATTTGATTTCGACTATTGTGTATAATGATTCCTTATCCTTATTTGAACTCGTTTGAGTCATTTACATGCTTCAATTTTGACTAATTAAATTCATGTTTTGGCAATCTTGGCAACAAAGTTGAACTTCATTAAATCAATAAGAACATCTTGATGGGTTAGAATAATTTGATTGAACACTTATTTTTAGTCATTTTGATTTATGACTTGAAAGGGTGTATATCAAATAATGGGACCATGCACCTAATTCTCAACTGTGAAAGGATTACTGAATTTTACTAAGCCTTGAATATTTGAAAAAATTTGTCCTTTTGGTAAAATCTATAATTTTATGACAAGATTTTGCAAGGCCTTGTTATGTATAATTCAATTGAATCCTAACAAAAGCATACTGTCAAACCATGGAAGAGTCAATAATTTTTCATTAAGCAAAGTATCATGTTTTACAAAGAATAATTAGCTTTGCTTGTTGATAAGATTATTTGTTGTTTAAATTATATTCGATATACTTTTTGAAGAACAATATTAATAATCTTAGTTATATAATTGACTTTAGTATATCATGCTATTTACAATGTTTATGCATAGTATTTCACTAAACCCTAATATGCTGTGCAGGATGAAGTTTAAAAACAGATCGCGCACCTATAGACGTCATGTGTTTGCATAGAGGATTGTGAGAAAACCGTGAGGAATTAGCTCAAACGGTTGAAAACCCACTTCCCAAATGGGTTGATTTACCCCTCATTGCGGACAATTTTGCAAATATCTTAACATTTTGGGAGGAAAATGTGACCAAATAGAGGTGAATTTTCCATAAATTTATTCCGATCATTTTTGCATACAGTGAATGAACCAGGCATTTGGGGAGTGGATATTCCACAACATTTTTGTGGATATTCCACTAGAACGGTTCATCACAATGGAACTTACAACTTAGTTCTTTTTTTATTAGCTTATTTTTATTTAATTCCAAATAATTGGACCATAAACAAGAATAACTAGAGAACATAAGTACACAATCCACTCAATAACACAAGATATACCGTAAGAAAAGCCACTATGGAGAAAAACCCAACCACGAATGAGGACTATGCCTTGCTCTTTATGTGAAATTGCAAATACAAAGGAAATTGTACTCGCAATTGAGTTACCTATGAATCTGCAGCTAGAATGGATACTACATGATATCCTATATCCTTTGTTATGCTCTAACATCCACTCCCATGTTGTTTCTCCTATGGAACAATACAATACTTCAAAACAATGGATCCCTCTTTTATTCTAGTGGCTAGTATTTAACATAGCTTGATATCCACCTAGGGTTAGCTTTAGGGTTTTTACATGCCCCAAGTGCTGATTAGGGTTAAGGTTTTGGTCCTTATAGAATTTTCTTGAAGGCCCACACATGAATTGCTCCACATATGTGATAAATGACATTTGAGATGGAATCTACTTGGAACGTTGGTAGTCAGCTGGATAGGTCTACTTATAGAATGCATAACTTTTGCATATGGACTCTTTTTGAGGGAATTTTTGGACTGTTGGAAAGGTCTCGGAGTCTAGAATCACATGAAGGGGAATGATACAAATGATGAAATTTTCACCCAATAAAACATTATTTATACCCTTGAATAGGCCCTAGGAGGTTAAGGACAACAAACATGCAAAATGAGACTTTCCCATAAAATACGCCTTTCAAGTCAATTCACCTAATATTTTGACCCCAAAAGCTCCAAGTAAGTGAAAAATTATATATTGGTCCATTATGTATCATCCATTAACTAACTTGGAACATGCCAAGGTTTCATCCATTTTCACGATGAAGGTGGGAACTAATGAAATATTGATTAAAATTAAGTTTTGGGACTAGGTTGTGCTTATTAGGGGAAAAGGTGTGACCGAGGTCATCGATTTTGAGTTAAAACATGTGAAATCATTTTGTGGTGGTCAATTCAAGATTTTAATTTCATTTTTTGTATTTTTATTACTTTCCCAATGGAGTGAGATGAAAAAAATTGTGCTAATCATTTGGACTAATGATGTACACGGATGATGAAGCTAATGAAACAACATGTGAGCAAATTTGACTATTAAAAGATCGCCCCCTTATGTGTGAGGTTAGGATATCATCATTTGGATGACATACATCATAGAAATTTTTTATTTCTAGGAGACAGGCTGTAATAATGGCATAGAAGGTCGATACCATATCGGAGGGAGCTCACCCCCCCAAGCGACTAGAGAGGCCCATACCTGTAGACATAATACTCAAAATGGATGAGTTTCATATAATATCAAATGTATGGATGAGGTGGGAATCCCCATGCTCATATTAATGTCTTACTGAAATGGGATCTAGACCAAAAGGGTCGTGATCAATACATGTATAACTGATGGATACAATACATGATGAGGGCCTAAAAGGGACCCATGTTGAAGAAACAATGAGTACATAATGAGTCTCAATGAGGGACCCATTCTAAATATAAAATGGATACATAATCATAGTCCAACCATGGCTTGCCAAAAGAACACATGTCGGAACAATGGCATCCTAATGGAATGATGAATAACAATAACTGATACCCCATTGAAACTAAAGGGGTACAAGATATAGAAGGAGGATACATGAAAGTCACTCCTCAAAGGTGACTTACAAAACTGAATATCTAAATCAATTATGTACTCTAGGGAATTGCATTTGGAACTAGATACAATAGGAATCATGTAACTAGAGGAATTCCAAACACTGCCAACAATGCAGCCTAGATAACATGGGAAGCATATGACTGAAGGAATTCCAAAGAGACTCACAAAATTACTAGAGTCAAGGATATATGGGTTCTTCGACTAACTAGATGATAGAACCAACAACTTGTACAAATATCAATGGTGCGATGATGAGTTGAAGTCAAGCATGTGAGAAACAACCAAGATAAGGGGGCGCTAAGGTCTCCCATCAGTCAATCAAAGGGAACCCGTCAATGATGGTTATGTGGCCAAGGTATAGGGTGCCTCTAGGCATATCCCCTATGTAATATTCCCAAAATCCTTTGTACTAGTTTGAGGAAATGGGTATAAAATTAAAAAAAAATTCTTTGTCCACCAACCAAATGCATGCATTAGCTTTTAACACAAATCATCATAAAATGTTCACATCTATATTTTATCTTTATCTACTCTTTGTCATAAGATTATATGAGTATCCAACCAGAATGTTTCTAAGAGCATGATATTCTCATTTATATTACTAAAGTTCACTTATACATGATGTAGAAGAATATAATCAATTTGCAGATCCAACTCTTAGGGAGTATAGAAGCAACATTTGCATACCTTCATCAATTGTATTTTAAGGTCCATGAATATTCCTTACATTCTTCTCAATAATTCCTTAATCTCCATTTACCATTCCTCTTTACTATGCAAAGGCTAACTCAGAATAATTTAAAAACAATATAACACTTATTAGCATATACCAATTACTCTTCGACAAAAGAGCACTTAAGCCACACGCAAACTACATAACGACATAGATTCATGGTATTCTCTTATTGTGGTCATATCCTCCATCTTTGCTTGATATAATATGCCTACTAACCTTACTTTAGAAACATGATAATAAATTTACCATCATACAAAATATTAGCTCCCCCCTTATAAATTCATTGATTACTCAATGTAATTTCCACTAGAACATAACAATGGATATGATACTTTTAATGAGGATATATACCTACAATATTCACCTCTACAATAGTTACTAAACACATACTCAATAAATTATGTAAATCCCAAAGATAGAAGTAACACATACATACTAATGTCAAGGACATTCATTAACCAAATTATAAATGTACATCCATTGTAAGGTAAATCACATTCATCAGAATTATGCTGATTTCATAAATCATTTGAATACCCATGTGCTCCCATTAACACATATTATTATTATGAATATCCTTCTAACATGTACATATGTAAAGGAAACCAATTTATAAGACAACATGTCAAACAATGTACATACGTAAATGAAACCATTTTACAAGACAAATAAAGATACATATATATTTATGAACTTGATATCTTCTAAACAATATAAAAATGAAGATACTTATCTGGATTGCATCTAACCATGCCACTCAAGGTTTGACTATAACTTTCCTCCCAACCATTTGGCTCTCTGTTGGGTGTATATTTATGCCACCAAGATGCCACCCCCGAGCTAGTTCATAAATCCACTAAGGTAGATTTATTAGAATCTCGTAATTAAGTTCCCTTCCATAAATAATTTCACCTTACCTACCCCACTCATTATTTTGAAAAAAATACAATTAACTTATAATCAAATTTTCCTCAATTAAAACATGACTTTGACTTCCAATAATAATTTTTGTAACTAAATATTTACATTAATGAATGTTATGACCAAATTTTCCATTTACTTGACTCTTCCCCACTCATATATATATATATATATATATAGTATTGTCCATTTTCAATCCTTTAACAACCCTACGATATGTGTCCTTACCTACTCATTCCTATACTTATAAATATTATCTGAGTGCATATACAATCTCTTTGATCTCTGGAGAGGCTATGCTTTGCAATATCCTCTTGTCAAGTATAAATAGGAGTCATATATATATATCGCAGCTTCAAACATAGAGAACAATATTCTCAAAATATAATTTTATATAAATATTCATTATCAACAATAATATGCAACTATACCTATGCTAAGTACCACGTTTTTATGGTGATTCAAGAGTCACTATCAAATGGGCTAGAGAGAATTCGCATTAAATATATTGGAGCTAGATTATTGGTGCAACAAAATTAAAGTGGAATTGAGAACTTTCAACACTATATCTTTGGAGCATATCTATAGGGAATTTAACTCCAAGGCTGATCAGCTATCCAAGGTGGCTTTGGATGGTGAGGAGGATATATTGCATTGGGAGGAGTACCCTGAAAACAGGTTGATTGAGGCTGGCACTATGTTTTTTTTTGTACTAGATAGACTTTTGGATCTCCATCGTGGGTTTCTTGAATTTGTAATGTTATATTATTGATCATGATAGCAGTGGAAAGTCTTTATCATGAACATTGGGAAGTTTGCTTGTTATATTTTGGATATCATGTATTATTTGATTCAGAATTTGAATATCAATAATATGCTTTTTTTCATGGAAAAAAGAGAACCACTTCTCTTGTCAACAGATCAATACCAATAACAAATGCTCCAAGGAGCAGGGCCTCTCCATCGCAAAGTATATTATATATATGGTGGTGAAATGCATAGATAGTGTAAATAGAGTGTAAAATATGAAGGGTTTAAAATATAATGTGATCCAAATACTGAGATCGAACCACTCTTATGTGCTAGATCTGCCATGACACATTCACACAAAGATCTCAATCGAGGTATTGTCAAGCAGCAGAAGAACACAATGATCGTTCTCTCCAGTTGAGAGTATGCCAAGCATTAATAAACGTGCAGACAACTCCATACATAGATTCGGCTCTGTCGAGCGAATCGAGTGTGCAAATATAAAAACAGAACTCTAACAAGCAGCAATAAAATAAAAATAAGAAGAGGTCGCAGATATCATTACCCTTCATGTAGAGATCCTCAATACACTGCAGATCGCAGACTTCGCATTTCTGAATGCATAGTAGGATCCCCCTTCGTTGAGAGAGAAAATAGAGGTCCTTCCTCCAACATATGCGAAGTTCACCTCGGATTTTCCATATGTAAGCATACCTATAACTCTACAGTTGTGCCCTCAAATATACATAAGGAAAATTCCATCGCTTCACACCACAAGAAGAGTCGGAAATATATGTAGAGATCGAACAGCAGAGAGAGATCGCTATTTCCAGGATCATTTCTTCACACCCTTATAAATATTCACGGCTACTTACTTTCCGTCGAAATCCTTCCTAGTTCGAGAAGATCCTTTTGGAGATCGTAACTCACAAGCGATATGTGAAAGCACTACTACGTGGCATTTAGAAGGAGTCTTCTTTGTTAATCAAGGGGACAATCCCCAAAGAAATATCTAAGGAGATTCCAACGTTCACTAATGGGTTGGGGATCGACTCCTTTTAAGGAGGCCGCCACTCCTCTTCAGTTCAAGTGGAAAAATAAAGAAGGTGCTCCTCGACTATGAGGAGACAAAATTCCAAACATTACCGAAGGTAAAACTTTTAAACAAGTTCCTCATCCCTTATTAGTCCCTGCCCCCAGGCAGTGTAGCCACTATAGAAATCGTTTTGAACCAATTTTATTATTGTGACACGGTTCCCAGAGCACTATATCTTAATTTTTTTAAGAGCACTATATCTTAATTTTTTTAAGGATATATTCTATTCTGGCCAATGAATGTATTCGGAGCCTTATTTGGCCTGAAACCAACATTGGGTCACTTTTTATTGTGGTTATAATGAACGCGTCCTTCCAGTTGACACGATAGCAGTCTCATGCACCAACAAATCACTACACCGCACCACTCTGCATGGGGCGTACTTGCCACGACCACATCCTGCTAGATTCCTAGCTTTGAAGATCATGGAAGTTGGGTAAGTTAAGGAGGTTCATTTCAGTTCTATACTCAGCTTTATGTCAGCATGTATGCGCGTTGATCACCTTCAATTCTCGAACGTTTTCAGTATTTGAAATCTGTTAGAATGTATGTATTCTTCATAACGTTCTATCTTAAGCCCACAAAAATCATCCACCCTCAATTGAACTTATTACTCAACTGGTTGGTTGCATGTTTATTTGGTTGGAGGATATTACAACACAGGCGATAATGTAAAATTTGGGTTTCCAATGGCTTTTACAACTACAATTTTAGCCTGGAGCGTGGTGGAATTCGGCGATTCAATGAACCAGGAGCTTCAAAATGCCAAAGATGCAATTTGTTGGGCTACCGATTTTTTTCTAAAAGCTACTGTTAATCGAGATAAAATCTTCGTGCAGGTATGACCGATTGAAAATTATAGTCTAGCACACTGAACCAAAGAATTCCTAAAATCCTAAGAGACAAAAATCTTTGCATAGTGCTATTGTTTTGTGCTTGTGAAGGTGGGTGATCCCAACACTGATCACAATTGTTGGTAGTGACCAGAAGACATGGATACATCTCGTACCGTTTACAGTGTCAACGCTCAGAATCCAGGTTCTGATGTCGCTCGTGAAACTGATGCAGCTATGGCTACCGTGTCCATCGTCTTCCAAACATCCGACTTACCTTATTCTCGATGTTTGTTTGACACTGCAACTCAAGTTTGACAAAATAAGCATCATATTTACAACTATAATATGATTGCATACCTCGATTCCTATTTGTATCTATGCATGATGGTGAGTTTTACTACACCTGCTAACTCGGCTTTCTGTTCATTTGTCATCTGTAGCTCTTTGCTTTTGCAGACAGATATAGGGGAGCTTATAATGACCAGCCTAGATCCAAATCCTAGGCTCTATCAAGCACCGAGAGGGATCAAATCTCCCGAGGTGCAAACCTCTTCTTAGGTATTGCACTCAAGGAGCTTTTATGAGGAGCAAGCATTACATGTAACATTACAATTACAAGATCCACAAATGTTAGCTTGTGAATCTTATGCATTACAATAATATCCACAAACGTAAGTTACAAGATCTCCCTCATATTATTACTTTTTACTTTTTATTATTACATTTTATTAAAGGCCGACAATAATATGGACAAACATGGACAAACTTTACACGATCTCCCTCATATTATTACTTTTTACTTTTTATTATTACATTTTATTAATGGCCGACAATAATATGGACAAATGTTACAAGATCTCCCTCATATTATTACTTTTTACTTTTTATTATTACATTTTATTAATGGCCGACAATAATATGAACAAACATGGACAAACGTTACAAGATCTCGCTCATACTGGGTTGTAGAGCACCTCTTGGCACAACAACCTCAAGTCATCAGTTTTCCCATTTTACTGTGACTATAACAGATACCAAGATAGTCTTCTGTACTTCCAATTATTTCCCTACTAAAAAAAGTTCAGTTAAAAGACCATAGATAGATTTACAGTTTATAATGGGGTTTTCAGGATGAATTGATGTGGGCTGCTGCATGGCTGCACAAAGAATCGACCAACGACTCATTTTATCTTCAGTACATTCAAGCCAATGGAAAGACACCTGAAGCTAATTATGATGGGATTGATGAATTCAGTTGGGAAAATAAGCATGTTGGCATTAATGTCCTTCTGTCCAAGGTATTCATTCACTAGGTAGACAGTGCTTATATCAACTATAATTGAGTTTACAAAGTTATCTATAATTGAACGTATTTTACTATTCTCAGGATTATTTGTGGGAGAATATATTATTCTTAGAATCATACCAGGAACACGCTGACAGTTTCATTTGCTAACCCTTCCATCTACAATTGTTTTGTTGAGTGTTACCCGTCATCACTATGTTCGCTTTGAACGCAATGTCTCATGCTGAAGGTTGAAGTTTCACTGCGTTGAGAAGGTCTCTCAATGGCCATGGTGTCGCTACTTGCGTGATATCTTCCGTTTAATGACTTTGTTTTGCCACATTCTGTACAGTGTGGCACTCGCATTCAACATGGGTGAAAACAAGCACTTCAAAACTTTCGCATCGATCAAGGAAGTAGCGTGCTTGAACTAGGGTATTCGACCTTCCAAGCCTACATGTAGTGGCCTAAGGCATGCTGACCAGGTGGCAAAAAGAAATAAAAATATTAATAATTTAATTATTAAGAGTTTCTTACATAACACATAGGCTTTAACATGTTATCCAATTTATATAACCACACCCTCTAACTTATATAAGTTATTTTGATATGAAATTTATATTTTTCTTTCCTTCTTGATTCTTGATTCAAGGGTAAGTATCCTCTTGTCTCCTCGATTGATATGAACCGGCTCCACTACATATTTACGTTGGAAAATATCCAAGTGTTATATAGTGTCCTAATAATCGCCCTAGCAAGAGAAAAAGTAAGTGCAATGGGACCCAAATAATGATCTCCAAATTCATTCACTTTAATTTTTTTCTTTGTTTCAATTTGCTTTGATATCTCGTTGCATTCGTATCATCTTTACCTGAATTTACAAGTCACTTTCTTTCCTATATGAAGCGTTGGAAATCATGGGAGAAGGAGACACTATTACATATGGGCGGATTGTTCCACGAAATATTTCCACGTTTTCAACATTCGTGAGTTAAAAAAATTAATTTTTATATTTTTTGTTTTTCAGGGCGGAAAAACCGTGGCAATATCCATGCTTTGTAATGTTCCACGAACTTTCATCGATATAGGGACGAAATTTTTAGGTTTCACTTTTCGTTGCAATATCCACGAATGTCAAGCTATATATACTAAGCTAGTTTTCTTGTTGATCGTTCATCACTATTTGTAAGTCCCCTTTATTTTTCATATTCTTTTTCTCTTCATTATTATCCTATATACTTTGCTACCATAGGAAACACCTCATCACCATCATCTCTAACTCTTTTACCACCTTCAACATCTTTGCAATATGATTCCATTCTCTCCCAATGGAGCTTATATCCCAAAATGTGCTTATTAAATGGAACATATTTCCTCAAGCTACTTCCACTCAATGGTATTCAAAACTTCCCCATCCTCTCTCCTCTACACCATCACCACTATCTCAATGAACACAACTAATGCTTGCCACTTGAAAACTTATCATCATTATAATTTGCTTTCATTGCAACCACTGCTCTATTGCAATGATCTTCAAATTGTTTCTCCTATTCCTCATATTTTCTAGTTTATTGACATAAACTCTTCTTACTAGAGAAATTTCTACTTCTCCATGATGAACACGTCATGTATTCCTTCATCATCTTCATCTTCAATATTTCTAGTTATCTACATTGGATTTTCACTTAAACATCTTATTCCATGACAAACACGTTGCGTATTCCTTCATCATCTTCCTATTCAAGATTTCTCTACTACTATGCATTTTCATCTCAACAAATTATTCACTTTGGCAACATCATTGTTTCATGTTTTATTTGGTCCATTCCACTTTCTTTTCTTTTGTTGCACATTCCACTTGACCTACAACAAAATCAACACAAAATATTATGGGATATTCATATTATATTATGGTTATTTATGTATCTATAGATTTTATAACACAGAGCCCCTTAACTCGCTCATGTGCAACAACACAGAGCCCCTTAACTCGCTCATTTGTATTAAGTAGTTTTTATATCTAGTGTTTTTCCAAATACCATCTGCAATTGGTGTTTCCGCATCTACTGGTGGTGACAACACAGAACCCCTTGAATCGCTCGTGTGCTCCTGGTTTGCAGGTGTACCTACGGGGGTGTCTACCTATGATGTTCTTTTCGCAAGTCTCGCACTTAAATAATACTAATGTTTGTAATGTTTGGGGGTTGTCACCTTGAAATGATTTGTTGGAAGTTAAAGTCCTTATTGAGCTTTCAAAGCATGTTGAACCTACCATTACTTGTTTCCTTTACACACTACTTGGGGTTCTTATAATACTCGCATTTTTTCAATTACTTCATTTATCGTGAGTGCTCCACTACTATAGGGATCATCACTTGTATCTAAAATTTGGGTTGGTGAGGGCATTAAAATTAACTCTACGATAGCACATGGTCACGTTGGCAGCTAAGCCAGGGGTTTTCTTCTTGGTTTCTACACCATCGAGGGTTTCGATGTCATAGTTTGTTTGTTGGAGTCTATATGTTGGATGTGCTTGAGGGTTTCATGGTCTGACCTGAGCTTGGCTCATGGTGAGCCCACCACGAAGGTTGCATATGCAGGAATGGTGACAAATACACATGCAGGTAATACCCTTCTTGTCTTTCTTGTTAATTTGAATTGATACGAATACAAACTCAGGTTCTGACCGGTATATTTTTACTTACTTGGCAGGTAATAGTTTGGCCCTCTCCATTTGCGTGGTTACTGGTTGATTGTACTGGTTTAGACTTGGAGGCTTTTGCAATTGGTAAGCTCAGAGTCCACATTTCATTACCTCTTCTTCTCGCCTTTGTGGAGTGTTTTGTGTTTGCTATGAGGAACCTTGTGAGCCCGATTGGGTTCACTGCGACTAGCATTGAGTTCCTGGAATCGTTGTTGGATGGATTGTTTCAATAAATGTATCTATTGTCTAATGCAGGCTCTAGAAAGTCTTAGTGGAATATTTTGGGTCATTCGGATCAATGTCTGAAATTTCGTTGAAGCTTGTGGATAAAATAGTAATAATAATAACACCCAATATGAACTGGGATTTGCTTTCGAAACCTATGTCTATTTAAAAGGGCCCGGGATTTACCTTCTATATAAAATGGTGAATGTTTGGTTCTCTATTTAATCTATGTGTTTTCCTATGTATAAGATCCAAGTGTATGCGTAGAAGAAATGGGGTTTAAGAAGGTCGCCCTGTTTTCCTGTAGCATGAGAATCTATAAATGGTAACTGCTGATAGATATTCCATATTGAATAAAATATTTTTGTTCTTTGTGTAGGCGACTTATTTAAACATTTCTGTTGCCCAAGATACTTTCTCCTCATGTCAAAATTATTTTCATGGGACCTGGGATTTTGGAATTCTACCTAGGGTTTCGATACGTCACCTAGGCGTCTATCATTTTCTTGGTGTCAATGTGGGATTCGATCCTTGGATTCCGTCATGTTTCTATAGTTGCAATATAAACCGTAGAGTCTGTGTACATAAGGTTTGAGCAGTAATAATCCTTGAAGGTTCTGTTGTGTTCTTATATGGTTTCAATAAATCGTGTTTACTATGTAATGTTCCCATAATTGATTTCCTAAGTGATTTAAATTATGAGCTTTGGTTCTTTATTTACTACTGCGTTTCTGGAATTTCATAAATAGAGATACAAAAGAGTTTAAATGGGTGGAATGTTAAAGGGATTCGATCCCAATTCCTGCGTTTGAAACCCAACACTTGTTTGTATTTAATGTATGCGGTTTTCATGAAAGATGGTTGTGGTGCTGATGATTGTTAATTCATTTGATTGAAAGATGACTATGTAAAAACCTCCTGCGTTTTTGTTAAAGTTGAAAAAGGAATGGAATGCCTAAGTATACGTTTACAAATCGTAATTTCCTTGATATGGTTGAAGCACTAGATCTTTATAATGAGTTGGTCGATGTTAGATATCGTATAGTTGTTAATAGTATGAAAGTACACCTAGATTTAAAGATCAGCAATGAGTAATACTATTGTAGTCTCCTTCCCTAATCGATGTGTGGTGCATCTAGGATATTAGATGATTGTTTGCCACTGTTATCATTTCTATTTGGTGATTCTCCAACATAAAGAAGGGAGGGCCCTAAATGTTTTAAAGAGAACCTAAGAAATCCCTACACAGTAACTAGTAAGAAAATTCGGACAGAAAAAAAATAAGTATTTAAAACAAGATAATAACTCTAAATTTATTCCCAGGGTGTTGTCTAGCATAGGTTAGCTTGGATAGACCTGCTAGACCCTCCACTCGATTCTTGGAAGAACCTCGAAGTTGATAAAAAAATTGGTAATGGACAATGCTGCAGTATTTATCTACAACCAGACATCAAAACTTCCAGCCACACTACACTTTTTATTATCAAAACGTCCCTACGATTCAACCATTTGTCAAACTTTACATCAAAAGAAACGCATCAAGTATTACAAATATTCGTATTCGAAAAACATAGTTTCACATATCCACACATAGGTTCCCATAATTCAATTATCATCTGCATTTTATTTATGGGTGACAATCCCAAATTTCATGGATCGAACCCCATCCCCAATCAAGGGCGCATCACATCGCAACAAATCTATTGAAATACACAGTAACCTTAAACTAATCCTATGTTAGCCAAAGCATTCATCTTTCTAAACAGTAAAATAGAAATTCATAGGAGGAATTGGGATTTCATTCTTTAAAGACTCACATAATTCAAACGCAATCGATACCACCAGCAAACTTCAACAAACACGATTTATTCCCACTTTAAAGTCTTAACCTCACACATAGCAGACTTACGAAGGCCACGACTACACACAAGTACAAACACAGGCTTAATATTACATCATAAAGCTTGAAAACTCTAAATGGGTACTTCCCCAGTTCATGGTTCCAAAACTCATAACCTAGGATAGGCGCCCATACTTTTGAAAACTGATAAACCACAGGTCTAGGTATCAAACCCATGGAGTAGCTCATCTTGCCCAGGATCGTTTATGACAATTTAGACTCAGGGTAAAAGTATCACCGATATTAATGAAATACAAATCTATCATTCAATGGCCCAATCATCTAGCTACAGAATAAGACTATAAGAGCGCATACATTCTCATAAATTATGCCATAGGAAAGAAATACGCAAGACAAAGCCAGGGTATGTATCACATTTAATGTTTGGTGTTTCCTGTCTACTTTATATGTGTTTAGAAGATTGTGCAGTCATGCAATGGTTATCTGTGTAAGCAACTTACATCTCGAGGACCAACTTCAGCACAGGGACCACATAGGAGTGTTGAAGTTGATAAAGATCAAAATTATGTTATAAAATATTTTACTATTGCTTTAGCACTAGTCAGAAATTTCGATGGTAATTGTGAGGAAATTTTGCTTCTGTAGACCATATTGCTAAATTGAAAGGTAACACAGGTGGCTTTTATTTTCTATAGTACAAGGTACTATATTTGTACCCACACTTCAGATCTTATTTTTGGTTTAATGTTGACGTGAAGATCTTCAACTATACCTCTCTTATTGTTATTTGATCAATAGAGAGAAATGAGGGATATTTTTATTTAGCATCCCACCACACTTCCTTATACTGTGATGATGAACTTTTAGGTTATATTGGACGGCTGCACATTTGAGAGAGATATGACTGGTTGTACCTTCCCCACCTTGATTGAGCTATGATTGGTCTTATGGTACCTTATCTTTCAGTTTGTTTAATGGGGTCATTTACCCTCCTTGAGTAACTTTTTTAAAACCACCTTGTTGAAGTTTTGCTCTTATAGAGTACTATGGTTGTTTGGCCACATTTGGAGCATACCCTTGGTTCTAAGGGTCATGGGACCCAAGGCTACCACCTTCAGGCTTGAAGTGCAGCTGACAATGGAAGACACAAGTGTAGTTTATTACCACCATGCAAATTTAATTTGAGCTTTCAATTCCCATCACCATTTCCTCTCATACGACGTCCCACAACCATTTCTCTTGACACCCACCCTTCATTCATTCTATATGCATTTCACTATGCAACCGTCTCAGATTCTCACTGCGTTTTCCCTCAATTAGTTTATCAATTCAGTATGACCCACGCCCGTCGTCCGAGGAGTGTTGCTAGCGGTCTTGAGTTTCATCCTGGCAGTGGTGGCGATTCATGGTATTATGTTTCCCTTTGGCTGTAATATGGCAAACTCAAAGTTCACTATGAAGGTTTGCCTAACAAATTAGATGGTTTGGGTTCCGTAAACCTGGTGCCATTCAGGGACACTTTGAGGAATTGCTCCTGGGGCACGGAACCCAAACCATCACATTTGTTAGACAAACCTTCATAGTGAACTATGAGTTTTCCATATTGCAGTCGAAGGGATTAAACATAATACCATGAATCGTCACCCTTGCTAGGATGAAACTCAAGACCGCTGGCAACACTCCTCGGACAGCAGGCATGGGTCATACTGAATTGATAAACTAATTGAGGGAAAACGCAGTGAGAATCTGATACGGTTGCATAGTGAAATGCATATAAAATGAATGAAGAGTGGGTGTCAAGAGAAATGGTTGTGGGACGTCGTATGAGAGAAAATGGTGATGGGAATTGAAAGGTCAAATTAAATTTGCATGGTGGTAATAAACTACACTTGTGTCTTCCATTACTAGCTGCACGTCAAGCCTAAAGGTGATATGCTTGGGACTAGACATAGGTCACAAGTGAAGTCCTTATCAGTGTGATTGTAAGGCACTCTTTGAAGGTGAAGTCCATAGTTTTACGTCTTTTTCCTCATTTTCATGCCTTTTTGTAAGACAATAAGGAGGGTAGTGGCATCAAGATTGAAAATGGTTTCCATCCAAACCTATCAAGTGTACTTTTAGGTCAGCAGTATTCTTGACTCTGAACTGTAGTAGTTGTTTGGCCATTTTGACACTGTAAATCCTTAGATTTAGAGGGTGATAATGGCCAAACAGCTGCTACAATTCGGAGAAAAGAATACTGCTGACCTAAAAGTACACTTGATAGGTTTGGATGGAATAGATTACCGTGGACATCTATGTTGTCGTATTTTTGGTTTAATGTTGACGTGGAGATCTTCAACTATACAAACTTATTGTTATATGATCAATATGTTTATTTTATTACCTATTATTGATTGATTTATTAAATATTTGTTGTACCTTCCCCACCTTGATTGAGTTATTATTGGACTTCTGGTAACTTGTCTTTGACTTGTGGTTAATGCGGACATTTACCCTCCTTCATTTTTCTTATACCACCTTGTTGAATTTTTGGTCTTATAGAGTACTTGACTTGATCACCTGTGATCAGTTGTGGTGTGCTGATAATCACTTCTTTTATGCTGAGACTTGGTTGAAGTTTATAATTTTTGTGACTTTATTTATGTTGAGTTATGTACTGTGCTTGACTATCATTGACCTAATCAACTCCAGTCATTTCTCTCTCTTTGGTTTGTACACACCCTCTTGTAGGGTTAGCTGGTTCCTAGAGAACACTGGCCTCTTCGAGGCACAACCAGTCTTTTATGAAAGTAACACTTTTGAGTATATTTTCAAGAATAGTTTCACACCCAGGTTGGTATCTTACACTATATCTCTATTTTTGTTATATGATATATATGTTTATTTTATTACATGTTACTGAATATTAATAGTTTATCATTTTAGTTTGCTTGTTAGTGTAACTCATTATAACAGTTTTGAATATACCAAAGAGCCTGTGTTAAGAACTTATGGGTTGTACATTTGGAGTTCTTGGCTTCAAGAGGTAAGTATTTAGACTGACTAATGCATATTCATGTAATACTTTTTTCTAGAAATTTGTTTTTATTGTTTCTATTGGCATTTGTGCTATGGAACTAATGTGAATTGTGTTCACTATTATTAGCTAATACAGAGAGGGCACATACTACCTTAAAGGTGTTTGATTGTTATGGCATTCTTGTTTTTTTTTAAATGTTTTTTTGCATATCGACTTTTTGCTCACATCAGTCAAGAAATGTTTATAACCCTGCACTATAATCACATCATCTAACTGCATGGAAGTTGGGACACTGTTACTTTATCACATGTGCATGTGCTATCTGTTTTAAATAAACTTCAAACACATTTTTGTAACTATAAAGTCAATAAGTGTTTCCATCTCAAACTTGATTTAGACTATGCTAACAACTATTTGCTTTTGATCTAACTATAAAATTTGCATTCTGAGTTATCAGCTTTCCCTCGCATCAGACACGGGACCTTAGATTGATGCTAGTTTAGACTACACTATTACAACTTTTGGATCTCATACAACCTATAGATGAACAATGAACTACATATTGATTTACAAAGAAGAGCATATTAAGAGGCAAACCAACATGCACCAGTAGTTCTACCTTTGAATGCAAATGACACAAAACCCTATCTCGGTGGTTACAAATATGCATTTGGATATTTGTATACTGGGGTAAATTGTGAGGCGCAACATGTAGTCATGTCCTTCAAGGCATTGTTCATGCTATGTATTGATATTCAACATGGTGTTTAATAATTATGTATTTGCTTGTTTTAAACATATAAGCTCGCAACCAAATTAGTGAGGTTTATATCTATAATTATCTACAAACATCTGAAGGCTCACTATTGTCCAGGGTCTCAAGCACCACCTTTCACAATAAATTAGCATTTAGTTAGTTCATTGTGATGTCAGTTGACCATAAAAATATTATATATATCCTAGAAGGGCAAGGCAGAATCAGTTGATATTCCTCACTCGACACCCAATTGATTACCTGGTCTTTTCCATTGATAGGAAATTAGGATCATCTCCATTTAGGGAATCTTCTAGCAGTGAGTCCCCTGAGGGGGGCTGCAAGTGATGTGCCCACTGGTAATGAACCATATCTTTGCTTCTAATTGAGGGAAGATGGTCCCTTTGAAGATAGAAGGCTTGCTCTAATTGTATCATGCCTTGGCCTTGAGATAGGAAATTCAATGAAATTGGGAGTCCTTGATTGAGACTAAACCATTTTAGTCAAGAGATTTCATCCAGAACTGATCATAGAATGAGATATAGACACTGTGGGAAAACACGTGATGATGTTGATTTGTGTGTGGTTGCATATGCAGCTAGAAAATATATACAAGGTGGCATGAAATCAAATGAAATTCTGGGTAACAGCAAGTGCAAAGAAGTTTCATGTGTCACATAATTTGTCTTTGTTTGAAGTTGTTTGGTCTTAAGTGAATACGTCTTCCCATTTGAGAGCATGGTAATTGCATTGTTTGCATGTGGTGCCTATATAGTTCTATGGTATTTTTGGCAAATCCTCTTACATAAAGTGCACTTGATAGTGAAAAGTTATGCAGCTCATCAAAATTTGCAATTGGGAACTTTATTTGTTTTCGTTTTTATTGGGTTGGTGCATTCATTGTATCAAGTGGCCTCTAACATGGAAGCTAAGTTGGGCTCTTCTATTGTGCCCTAGCTCAAGTATTTTGCAAGTTTGTTATATTGTGGTGTGATGTTGTTTTCGGGTTCTGCATTCAACCTGCACATGCCTTCTCTGTGCATTCTTTTTGGTGCGTTGCTTCCCACCTTTTTCATATTCGCACAAGTTAGAATTTATTTTTGTTGGATTCCTTTGTTGTAACTTAAATAATTGTTTGTTGCTACATGCTTAGTGTGCTTCTAGGAGACTTGGTAAACAAGGGCTTTGGTAGAGGTAAGATTGATTATATCAATTGACTTCAAAGTTTATTTAGAAATATTTTCAACCATTGGTTCCACTATTTATTTTCTATTTAATAAGCCTACAAAGAGTTGCTTATTCAAAGCTGCAGTGAGTGTTGAGAATAGAAAACCGTAGCATTGCAAACTTCATATGATAGAATTTGTGGAACAATTGTTTCCTATAGGGTATTCATGACAAGTAGAATTGTGATCTTATTTCCTTGTAGGGGTTTAAAGTAAAACTTTATCATGTCATTGCTTTAATGCAAGATACTAATGAAAAATGTACACTAAGGTCACATTTCTATAAATTCAAATCTCGTACATTTTTCACTTCATATAGAAACATCAAAAATACATTTTGTATGTTCATTCAGGCACTCAAAATAAGTCCGTCCTCTCTTAACAATAGAGCGTTGAATTCACAAAGTCGTTTAAAAGAAACACAACTGGAAGACTAAAGCTCTACTTAATACATATTTTTTCAAAAAACAATAAGAGAACAAGGGACACTCCCTTTCAACGAAAAGCATCCTTTGAAAACAAACCAAGGTTTTCTTTTGAAGCCCTATAGCAAAAGAGAGTGCTTTTGATGAGATTGAATCCGTAAGTATAGATCATTATTGAATGGAGATAGTGAACATGGATTTCTATTTTCATCATTTAATGCTTGCCCAATGTTTGGGTACGAGTTCCAATCCTTCAAGTCCTAGCAAATAGCCATTTATCTTCATCTTGGTTCAAGTCTTCTATCAATTTTGGCCCTTCAAAACTTGCAATTATAGTTTCTGTTGTCAGGTTAACATTTGTTGTTTTCACTGGTTTGGGTTTAGTGACTTGGTCATTGAGGTTTTTTTTATACTTGGATAGACATATATTCTCAAGGGACTATCTCAAGGGACCAATGATTCCCCTCTTAGCAAGATTTTTAGTAGTGAGGAATTTTCGTGATGAAAGTCGAGCTTAGGGATGGAGCAGGGAAAACATAAGTTTGTCCAGTTAATATCCGAAGGTAGGGAAGGAGGGGGATGAGTAAGGAAAGATTGATACCTTTATTTTATTGAGTACATTCCTGATCAGGATTCCCATGAGAATAGGGGCCTTTTCCTTTAAGGCCTCAATGATATATTACCATAGAGGGAGAAGGGCCTAATGGAGAAGCTGAAGGCATGACTGTTCATCCATATGTGGGATTCAGACTGTGACAAGGAGGAGATTCTGGTTGTTACCAAAAGTTGGAGTTTCGATGGCGATCGGATCACCATTCAACTGCTATCCACATGTGCTTAAGACTGGGGATTACAATTCTTCATGTTTATACATTTAGTTCAAGTTCTTGAGATATCTATCTAGGACTGTGTTTGTTGTTTACAAGCTCATGAAAAGTTTGATGACAAATGACTCTGAGAAAGTTTTATTAAGAAGTGAATAGAGCTAAGGTATAATTCTTTGTAAGACCGAGCTCATACATTGCAAAATGTTGTTTAAGCCTTATGATTATTCAAAGGACACAAGGATGTGAAATCTGAGCTTGAAGAAGAACAATTTGCAAAGCATTGAAACATATTGATAGCATATTTGAAGGACTTGTGTTATAACTTGAAGACTAAGCATATTCTTTGTGACCAAATTGAAGTTGAGTTTGAATAGTGTTATGGTAGAACATCAGTTATATCTTGAAGACCGAGCCTATTCTTTGTGACCAAATTGAGTTTGAATATTTGTGCCATTAAAAGACAAAACTTGAAGTTGAAGAATTGATTGTTGAAAAGGGATAAGTATGAAAACTATTTTTATTTGTGTTACTGCTTATCATAAAGACTTGGTAACTACTTTAAGGAATACAATGCAACATTATTTGTTTGATGAAGTTTGATATAATTGGAAACCATCATTAAGCAGACTTGTTTACAGATCTGAAAGGAATCATTGATAAGGATTTGATTGTAGATGTATGAGCTAGTTCATGAGAAGTGCTTTTAGTCTATCTGAAGCAAATCTATGAATGTATCGTCGCATTCAAATTTATTTTTTTTAAACTTCTAGGTATCGTCTCTATATCGACAAACATCAATGTAGGCTATAGAAAATTTTTCGATGCAGTATCTGAACCTGCCACGAAAGTTTGTGAATGCCAACATGGATACTGGGACGATGATTCATGGAACTATAAAATATCTTCCACACAGGTGTTGAACCTTCCATGAAAATTTGGGAATCCATGCGTGTATGCTGCGACAAACATTCATGGAAGGTTCAGCACCTATGTGGAAATTTATAGGATTTGTGCGTCGATATAGCAATGAAAGTGCGTGGCAGGATTCATTTTCCGTAGATATGAGAACTATTGTGTTGTTGACACGTGGCAACAACGAAGCATTTCTATTGCCACGACGTGGAATTTTTCGTCCATATATCCACAGATATCTTTCCACGAAAAAAACAAACCCCAATCGTTGCAACATGGACGAAAAATCGTGGCTATTACAACGCAATTTCATGGCAAATTAGACCATATGTAGTATGAGATATTAACAATCGATTATCAGTTTTCACATGGTGATTTGTTTGCATCTTCTTCCCTAAATGGCTTCATCTCATAGTCATATATCTGAAAATTTCAATGGGGACACCTAGATAATGATTTCGAGTTCAAACTTTAAAAGGGCACAAGAATAATTGGGTGAGGATTTGAGGGTTGCTATAAAATTTTTTCTAAGTCCAAGCACCTACGTGCTTGCCATTTGGTTCATGTATATCCTAAAAAGTTCAAATTAACCCATCAAACTTCATTTGGAAGTGGAAGGCATCATATGAGTTATGGAGAAGAACACACATTCTTAAATGGTTGGTAAGTAATTCGTACTCCAAATGTTCTATAGGCAGGTGTGGCTTGAATAGAAAGCGGGTGTGGCCGGCTTACTGAATGTGTACTCACTGCGGTAATGTGTACTGGGGATTGCACTGAATGCGTGGGATTGTGATAATATGGGGATGCTCGGAATGATGGGATGAAAGAAGGGTATGATTGTGCTGTTATAAGGGTATGATGGGGATTCGAGACTATATATAAGAACTCCTTATGGGTAGCTAAGATTGTACCTTGGTATTGGGAGTGATGATGAACTGGATATACATTTTTCTCCTTTACAAATAGTTTTTGTTTTCTTTTTTTAAGTAACTCCTTGTTCTTTCATGGTTCGCATGCATAATGGCATTACCTTTGGCATGGACAATGACATTACCTTCCTGGGTTATTCGCCATGTATAGGCCCGTGACTTCTCAATATGGTAATGTGGAGACAAGTTTAAAAATGACAGACGAGAAGCATCAACCGGTGAAGCATTTCCTCGGTGAGTATTTCGGATGCCATGAAGACTATGTGGGAGTTGCATGGGTTGCATTGTTGGGTTTCTTCCTTTAGCACGATTGTAATTTTTGTTATGATCTGCTCGGGTAAATATTTGTGAATGCTATCAACAATAGTTTAGAAATTCTGATGCTGGATTTGGATTTACACATGTTGGACAGTGCTTAAATCTGATGCTTCCACATGGCTATCCTTTCTCACCATGTTTCTCGTCTGAGGGAATACCGAGATGTGTTGTTGTTGCACTGTCACTGTCAATAAGATTGAATGATCAAAATATATGTGTCATCCTAAAAGAAACGCCCAACTATGGTTTAGTAGTAATTGTTATCGGTGGGCTACAACTATTAAATATTGTCAACTTAGATTGCATTCCACGTAGGAGTAATGAATGGATTATAGATTGCGTGCTTTGTGCGGAGGCTATCATTCGTTTCAATACAGTTAAAAAAACTCTCACCTGCATTATTAATGGATTATGTATTTCTAACATGCTTAGTCTAGTATTCGTTGCAATATAGTTAAAAAAACTCTCACCTGCATTATTAATGGATTATGTATTTCTAACATGCTTAGTCTAGCGAGTAGATAGGGATGTAAAAGCTTGAAAATAACAAGAATGAAGGATTGTATCAAGAAATCCCTGTGACGGGATTCAATTATTGTGCCGAGAGGTGCTCTATAGCCCAGTATGAGGGAGATCTTGTAACATGTATGTGTCCCGTTGCATGTAACGGGACACCTAATAAAACGTAAAAAGTATGAGGGACATCCTATAACGTGTATGTGTCCCGTTACATGTAACGGGACACCTAATAAAATGTAAAAAGTAAAAAATGATCATATGAGGGAGATCTTGTAACGTGTATGTGTCGCGTTACATGTAATGGGACACCTAATAAAACGTAAAAAGTAAAAAATGATAATATGAGGGTAACGTGTATGTGTCCCATTACATGTAACGGGACACCTAATAAAAGGTAAAAAGTAAAAACTAATTAATATTATGTCGGCCACACTCTTATCTTGTAACATGTAATGGATGTAACGTTTGAAAAAAATAAAATGTAAAAATTAATAGTTTGTTGGCCATTAATAAAATTTAATATAAAGTAAAAAATTATAATATGAGCGAGAACTTTTAACATTATGTTTGTGATATTATTGTCAGCCATAAACAAAAAAGAATAATACAAAGTAAAAAGTAATAAATATTATGTCGACCATAAACAAAAAAAATATAAAAAAGAAAGAAGTTAAAAAAATATTATAGCCGACATAAAATAAAGAAGTTAAAAAAGAAAGAAGTTAAAAAAATATTATAGTGGATATGAAAAGTAGAAACATAATATTATACCCAACATAAAATAAAGAAGTAAACAAAAATGTAAAACAATATATTATAGCATACATTAAAACTAGAAACATAAGAAGTAAAAAAAAAACAACCATAATAATAGTTAGATTTGTAAAGAAGTAAAAAGAATATTTACATAAGAATAGAAAAAAAAACAACCATAAGAATAGTTAGATTTGGTAACTGATAATTAGATTTGATAAACAAATGCCATAATAATAGTTAGATTTGATAACTAACTATAACTCCAAGCAAAAAGGGTTTTGAACCTTGGTCTCTAGGTTAACACAATCCCAATCACCTTAATTCCTACCAATAGACCACACACAAATGTTGTTAAACAACAAAAGATGCATATTTATTGCATTCGTTGCATTGATTTCAGCAATGCATTTTTTTTTTTTAACATGTACGCATTGAATTTATCAATTTAATAAATAAAAAAATCTTTTATTAATTTTAACAATGCATTGGTTTTTTTTATTTACATCTATACATTGAATTTATCAATTTAATAGAAAAACTACTCTGCAATGATTTCAACAAATTAAATTTTGATGTTATCTATTTCAGGGTATATCATGGATCCTCATGATAACATTGCAAATAATGAAAATATTGATTATCAAAGAAGAAAAGTACGAAAAATGTATAGAATAGAAAGATAAAAATAATCTTTGTAGCAAGATTTATGTGGTTGTTGATTTCAGGATGTTTTGGAGAATCCAGAGTATCCATGTTCTTTAGTCAATGTTTTGAATCCATAACAGAAAAAGAAGCATCAGAACATACAAAAGAACAAAGAAAACACGACCGTTAACTAAAGAGATCGTCAAGAAGTGTTTTTTGTGCAAAGGGATTCTCAAAAGCATGAATGGGGGATAATTTCAGGGTTATATAGGAATCAATATAATTACCAATGCATATGACATACTTGGATACATGGAATGTGATAACAAGGAAAATTTGAACTCTAATTTTGTTGATATGGAAACTTCCAATCGTGCACTGCAGTTCATATCTGAAAACCGACAATATTGGTACCATCTGAAGGAATGTATACTAGACATCAAAAATTTCGTGAACGAATTGATCAATTAGCAAACGTTCAAATGTGTCATGTCTGCCGGGAGTCATATGCTAGAATACAAGTACGTAATACAAGTACAGGTCCAATGTAGATTCTCATATGATCGATATGAGAAAATGTCAAAACTACCAGGTGTGAAGATAAGAAAAGATGAAGAATATAGATTGAGAATGATCACGATGTGAACCATATTTTCATTTATTTAATCCTTACAAAATTATTGTCTCTATTTTCTAGTTTAACAATTTACTCATACTTATTACTTACATTATTATAATCCTCATAATTCTTTTTGTGTTTTCAACTTAACTTGGTCCTTACAATGTTGAAATTTTTTATTGCATATTTTTCAGTGTAGATGTTATTCTATGGACGCATTGATTTCAGTGTATGGGCGCATAGATTTCAGTGAATGGACGCATAGATTTCAGTGAATGGACGCATAGATTTTAGTGTATGGGGTTTTTTATTACATATTTTTCAGTGTAGATGTTATTCTATGGACGCATTGATTTCAGTGTATGGACACATAAATTTCAGTGTATGGACGGATTGATTTCAGTGTATGGATGCATTGATTTCAGTGACAACAAAAGAACGAGAAAAATACTTGAAACGCAAAGCAAAAGAATAAAAAGAATTTTGAAAAAGGAAGTTGGATGAAATGATAGTACAAGAACTAGAAGAACGAAGAAAATGAAATGCAGATCAACAAAAAGAATATCGAAAAAGAAAGTTAGACGAATTGACAGCAGAAGAACGAGAGGAGCAAAGAAAATGAAACATTGATCGACAAAGAGTGTATCAAGAGAGAAGTTGAAGCAGTTGGAAGAACAAAGAAATCAAGTTGCAGAACAACAAATAAATCAAAATGTACGAAATGGCAAAATGATGACAGAAGAAGGAGATGAACGAACAAAACAAAACGCAGATCAACAAAAAGAAAATCGAAAAAAAAGTTAGGCGAATTGACAACAGAAGAACGAGAAGAACAAAGAAAACACAACGTTGATCGACAAAGAGCATATCGAGAGAGAAAGTTGAAGCAATTGGAAGAACAAAAAAATCAGTTTGCAGAACAACAGATAAATCAAAATGTACAAAATGATGAAATGACGACAGAAGAAGGAGAAGAATAAACAAAACAAAAGTAAGATCAACAAAAAGAGAATTGAAAAAAAAAGTTAGGCGAATTGTCTCTATTTTCCAGTTTAACAAGTTACCCAATCCTTAATACGTATTACTTACATTATGATAATCCTCGTAAATGTATCTGTGTTTTCAACTTAACCTATTCCTTACAATGCTAATCAAACTCCAGTTTTGTGTCACCGCCCACAACTGAAATCATCCTAGATCCAAATCCTAGGCTCTATCAAGTGCCGAGAGGGATCAAATCTCCCGAGGTGCAAACCTCGGCTTAGGTATTGCACTCAAGAAGAGGTTTGCACCTCAGGAGATTTGATCCCTCTCGACGCTTGATAGAACCTAGGATTTGGATCTAGGCTGGTGAATAAAAAAAATGGGATTGCTTGCATAGCCTTTTGCAGCTCGGCTTATCCTTTTGTAGCTCGATTCTTTTGTAGCTCGGCTTTTTATCAAACCATTTTTCCATCCCAAATGCCCAGTCGGTGCTCTAGCCATATGTTACACACATTGTACTGAGAGAATATGAGTAAGACAATCATTGTAGGGTATTTATTGGGTTTCTTTACCGAGCAAGGATGGCCATGCGCATTTGAAGCTAGATAGTGATTAAACTAGTCTCCAGCAAAATGTAGCAAAGTATTTATGTTCTGAAAAAATCATTACTTAATTTGTTAAAAAAATTCGCTAAATTCGTTCAAACAAAATATGTTTACATTTTCAGATTTGATAATGGTCAGATTTGACAACCGTCCAATCAACATTACCATGGCCTTTAAGTTGATATGCAATTGAAAATTTTGCACTGCTTCTCACCTGGACATGAAAAAATATGGCTTTTAGTTTTTATTAGTGGGCAAAATTAAAAAATAACTAAAATATTTTAATTATTACTACTGACCAAAAGTAAAATCATTCATATTTTATTTAGCATAATAAGTGAAAGAAATAGATTAGTTTATGACCTCTCTCATTCATGATTCCAATTAATAGGGTTATAATTCTTAAGAGTATGAAACATGTAAAAGAATTTCCCATTGTTAGGAGAAAATATAAAGAATGATTATTGCTTTGTAATTAATTAAAATTATTTTGTTTTAAATTTATTTCTTTATTTTTATAATTTAAAACGCTTTATAATAAAGTTTTGAAATTGTTTTGAAAAATAATAAATTTGTTACAGTCAAATTATATTGGACATTTAAATTTGTGATTTTGTTAAATCATTTACTATACTTAAGTATAAAATCTGTAAAGAAATTTTTAAGTCACAACGTAAAAGGAATTTGATAGAATAGTATAAAGGTTAATGTTATATTATGTTCTAAATTTTATGTGGGGGTGGAATGTATATTCCAAGGACTAGGGCTTGAATTAATTTGAAGTTTATTAACATCTTTGAAAACTCAATCAAAATAATTTGAGCATAATATAATGTATAGGTTTATGGCACACAACACTATATAAGTAATTCTTATAATTGGCTTAATGATCCATAATATTTATTTGAGCACAATATAATGTATAGGTTTATGGCACACAACACTCTATAAGTAACTCTTATAATTGGCCTAATGGTCCATAATATTTGGTAGATTTTGTTTCCTAACCATTCATAATATTTGGTGGATTATGTTTTCAAATGTAATGATTAAAGACAGTGCACTCCCAAATACTTCAAAGGTATTATTGGAAAACCAATCCTTTAATCTAAGCTCTAAGTTTTTAGTTCTTGTGGTGGGTCTCACATAGCATAAGACTACATTCCAAAACAACAAGTCCTTGAACAAGTCAGGTTTGCATGTTAAACTGTGTCGGTAAACGTGTGTCATGCCCTTTGTTCGTGGCCGTGTGCTCCCATGCTAGGAAGATATTGATGAGAAATATATGTGTGGAGATACTTTCGAAGTATTACACCTTTGACTTCCACAAAACAATATGTGACAAGAGACAAAACTTCATCCTTCAATAAGCTAAAATCAACCGGCACCTGCAAGCATGAAATCATGTCCCAAGTCAAATCAAGGCCAATAATCTCATGGCTAAGTTTGAATGCAGAGAATTTATATGAAAACCAACGATTAATGTTGATGCTAAGAAGACAATGAACATGAAAACCAATATCACAATATGATAAAATCAACCGGCACCTGCAAGCATAAAATCATGTCCCAAGTCAAATCAAGGCCACTAATATCATGGCTAAGTTTGAATGTAGATAAATTACATGAAAACCAATGGTTATTGTTGAAGCTAACAAGACAATGAACATGACAACCGATATCACAATATGATTACTGGTTTTGATTAGTGGTTTTGATTATTATTTTTAGTAATGCAATTCATTTAGGTAGGGACTTGAAGCTCTGCTTCTATATCCCTTGTTTTTATGGCTTCCTTGATTCTATAATAACACTCATAGATTATAGGGTAATTGTTTCCTATATGGATATTGGAAAGATCGAAAGCCTTGCTTTTATTTTATGTTCAAGGTAAATTCATTATCTGAACTATACTTGTGTTCTTTTTCAATAAATGCATTAGATTTACCAATAATTACTCTTAAAGCTATGTAATTAAAATTTTCTTTTCTTATATATATCTATCTATATATATAATATAGTAATTTTCACATGTAATTCCTATATGTGTGTTTCGATCCAAAAATCTATATTAACAATTTTTTGTCATATATTTACATGTATTTGTATAAATACTCTATAAAAGTAATTTCTCTTCTTCCTCATTCTCAAACTAGAATTAGGAAGAAAAATTTTAGGTTCTTTACTTAATTGCATCATTATCGAAGCTAGGATGTAATACTCTATTGAGTGATCTCTTTGTTTACTTAGGATCATTCAATAATATCTTACTTAGGTTTCATGGGTGGGTATTCACCTTTTCATGTGATGGCCCCATCGTCTTGAAATGCCTAAAGCTAATAGTAAGTATTTGATTTAGGTCGAATAGCGATAAATACGACTCGTTTTTCTTTTATGTACCCTACGTATCGTGATGAACCCCAATCATCATAAGTTAATTTCTCAAGGATTTAATAACCTCTAACCTCTCCCCCTAGTGGATTCAATTTTTGTGTCGTTATAGTTGCGTCATAACCTTCAGTATCCTAGTCCATAATCGACCATTACAACTAGGAAATAAAAAACCATACTACAAGGTTTATTGGTGGGGCCTTGGCCTTGGCCTTGAGCTCCTCAGCAGAAACAATTGCATAGTTACATTTTCAATTACAAAAAGTAGGGGCAAAAGAGGGTTGTTACACCCTAGAATGGATGTGTTGCGGTCAATAGAGGGAGAGCCACTACGAATAAGGTAATGATGTTTCCTTGAAGGGAGCATGAGGGACACGACAAAGGAATGAATAGAGATGGATATGGGATTGAGACATTGGAAGGGGGTACGAGGGTAACTAAGTAGCAGAGTCAAAATTACTTTGTTCATAGCATGAATGCATTGTTGACCTGGAAACATATGTGGTAATAATGAAAATATTAGGGGGAGACACGACTGGGGTAGAAAGGAACATAACTGCAATGGGGGGGACTCATAGAGAGGGAATTGATGTCAACTCTAAGGGATAATGGAATTACTATGAATCCATGGGTGACTCATCATAGAATGATATGAACAAAGGTGATCGGGGGTGCTACCAAAACATAATAATATACCCAATCTACCGGAGTGATGGGGAGCATTGTTTTGAATGGTTTCCTCGATGTATGGACACCAAAGAGGGAGTAAAAAAGAGTACTCAAATGTAATGGATTCCTATATTGGTGGCCATATGAGAAAAGGGGGTTCTTAAAATAATCATTATATAATGTTTTTCTAGGTGGCTGGTCACTTCAGTGAGATAAGGGGAAATGGTAAGGAGATAAGTGTCTAATGAATGACCAAATGGATTGATTAATGGATGATCATAGATGGAACTAATGAAGGGGTAGGAGACTGATGGTAAAATTATTGAGGGATGATGAATGGTGGAAGAATAAGATAACTTGTGCAGTATGGATGGAGATCATGGGTGTAAAAATGTGAATAGGCGTGGCTAAGGGTCTGCTACCATGTTGTGGGGATGGGGTTTGTGACTATGGTTCATATATGTATTTGAATGAGATATGGGCTCATTTAAATACATAAATATATGTGATGGGGAAGGGTGAACATGATTGATCATACTCCCTATTCAATGGTCTAGATAATCGATCTTTCTCCCTAGGCCATAGGTGTTGATGTGGCACCTATGCCACCCTAGAGAGGTATCAACATGGCATTAACCTGCAGCTAGAGGGGGGAGGGACCATAAGGAAAAGGGCCATGGTGGAACACAACATATGTGATATGGTGAGTAGGAATTCCCTCTATAAGGTGGATTCCCCTAGTATTTTTGACCTAAATAGTGATCACGAGGATGATGGTGATGAGTAGGCATGTTTAGGGCCTACGCCAATGCCGTGGACATTGGATTTTCTCATTGTTTTGAAATGATTGAACATATAGATCAAGGGGATTTGTGTCTGTTGACACAGCCGTAGTGGTATGGGATGATGAGGAAGCCTCAAGAAAGCACGAAGTGTAATAGATGTTGGTTGTCCCATCGTAAGATGATGGAGGAGGGGGGACTTCCTCAATGCTAGTGACTTGGAACTCTAGAGAGAGTCAACACAAATCATCTAATATAGACCAAAATAGGGGGATATTACTACAATGATGTGAATAGAAACCCTAATGGCCACATAACGAACATGGATGTTTGGTGCTAAAGGACTGGTTGTGTTGCTTGGGAGCGCCAGGGAGATGGACAACCAAAGCGCTCTCATTGGTCTTCTCTTCTCTCACTTCTGGGTGAGTGTAGAAGAAAAGCATTATGGACACCGATGGGTGGAATGAGCCAATCCATCACATACAACACAAGGAAGTGGTGCTACTAATGTGATAGTAGGAGGGCGATTCATGACTTGGTTTAGAGTGACTTGCATTGCTACATTCTTGGCTTTGCCCCCAGCCTTATTTTTGGTAAAAGGTTGTGTGGCGAGTGTGGATTCCTTCATGACTCTAGGAGGTAATTCATTAGAAGTACCAATTAGTTGCATAGTATTCAATATGACTTGTAGAGGGGGAGGTGGGTTTTTTGGAGTAAGGTACTAAACATGGAGTCCTAGCTTCAAACGCATGAGGTTGAAGGTATCCATCATGGGTGTACTTAGTATTCAATAGGGTTTAAATATGAATAGGATTTGATCAATAGGTGTAGCTTCATACATGTTAGCTGGAAACTAATTAGGAGAGGGTGGAGGTTGAGGTAGGGTGGTATAGTTATCAGAGGAGATAATGCACAAACTGATATATCCACCTTTAGTGGTGGGGGAGGCAGGGCATGTAAATGCACAACTAGAGAAGAATCTTGAAATATTCCCAGACTAACACTCATAAATGAAGGAAAAGAAAAACTTCCAAAATTATTGTTAACCATAGGTAAGACATGATCCTAATAGGATATCCCCTTGGGGTCATAATAGGTGAGTTTATCTAGTTTTACAATATTCCCTTCTGTCATATGAAAGGGCACATACCAAGGGTTGTTAACTTTGGTATAGATTTAGAATAATGGAAAAAAGTAAAAAAAACTAACTAAACTAAACTAACAATATTTCATCATTCTTCAATCACATCACACATAAGGAATGCCAAGACATTGCATAGATTAATCAAAGAACAATTTTTATACTATCACAAAGAAGTGGTACAAAAATGAACACATTGGTATAGTGAGGAGGAAGAGGCCTCTATCATTGTCCAATGGAAGGTTTGTTTGTCTCCTTCGTGATATCATAACTTACAACTAACTGTGACAATGTTAATCTTCTTTGGGTGAAGTAGAAAGTAAGATGTGGCTTGCTTCTAGTTCTGGGAAAATTTTGGCAGCATAACGACATAAGTGAGAAATGGAAATTGTATATGGAGTGGGGACCTTGAGGGATTTTTTATAGGAATAAGAGTGGCCAAGAGAAGGATCTCAAATAATTGTGAACATTCTCCATTTCCTTGATTTCTTAGCGGAGAAATTAGGTTTTTTGGCCCTAGATCTGTTACTAACTTAGACCATGTCAAGGTTTGTGTCCACCTTTGGCCCTTTCTTCATGATCAAGACGAGAAATAATAAAATATTGACAAAAATTATGTTTTGGAGTAGGTTGTGCTTATAAGGGAAAAGTTGTGACCTAGGTCACTAATTTCAAGGGAAAATGCACAATCTTTTTCCAGGGTAGTCAATCTAGGGTTTGACTTTCATTTTTAGGCTTTTTATTACTTCCACTAGGTCATATGATAGAGTGAGATGGAAAAATGGTGCTAATGATGTGGAATAATGATGTATATGGATGATAAAGCTAATGGCATGACATATGAGAAAATTTGGTTTTTAAAACTGGTTATTAAGGACTATGTTTGTCCTCGATTAATTGAGACTGAGAAAATAACTCGGAAAAATAAGTGTCCTTGTTGGTATATGGTTGGGTGGTTTGGGACTACCTATTTCTTTTGTTGGAATAAATATGGGGGGAAATATATAAGTGCTTGATCTTTGCAATCCATTTTGATTAAAAAAGAGTGATTATGTATTTTATTTCACTATTGTATTTATGAGAATAAATGTGGAAGAGAAATGAAAGGATGATATTGCTATCTTGAATGAAAAATATAAATTAGTTTTTGAGATCATGTATTTGAAGAGTAGATTGTAGAAATATAGGTATTTTATTATTAAGATTTTGTTTTGTTAAAATAGTATATGTTGTATACTTATCTTCTATAAAATAAGTATGAAAATGTTTTTTGTATACGTTGATAAAAACCATAAATTGAATAGGTTATCCTTAAGAAGTCATTGAGATTAACCTAGGTTGACTATCTATGTAAGCAAGGTCTAATTATAAAGACTATAAGTAGATGATCTATGTAAGCAAGGTCTAATTATAAAGACTATAAGTAGATGAAAGATAAACATAGAGTCACATCATGAATTATGACTATTATAAAATTTGCATTGCTATGATGTATATATATTTATGGGTTGGTTATTTTCGGCCTCACAACAACTCCCTTTCATTTCAAAGAAAATGAAAGGCCCCTTACATAAAATTTTATAGATAATACTTACTTTCTGATTTTATTTATTTAAGACCTTATAATTTGTTGATGTAAGGCTATTATTCAAACCATTAAATTTTAATGCTAAGTTCTTCACACTTTACTCTCTTTTATGATTTTGGCTTATTTTGGAGTTTTTGTACATTTATTGCATAAGTGTCTCGATTTGATCAATTTTACTGGGATTTTCTCATACCATTTTGCAAACATGACATTTACTAAAACATTGTAACTAACTCCTCATGCTCATTTCTATTTGAATATTAATTTCATATCCTTTTGAATTTCGTGATTGAAAGCATGAACTTTAGACTCGATTGAGAGGAGTCATTTTTAATATTCATAACATTATCATTATTCTGAAAATTAATATGCTTATAAGTGATTTAATGGTAAAGTCTAAGTTGTTTATATTATTAAGTCATTGGTAATATTGAATGCATCAAGGTTCTCACAGGTCATTTTAAAGTTGGTAAAAAAATGATTTTCTTTTAAACTTAATAATGGATATATTTTATTTTATTTTATAAATCATTCATTCTTACTTTCCCAAATTATTTAAGAAGTACCTTTGAATATATTTAATTATCATGATTTGAATCATCACTCATAATGATTTTGAAATGTCGAGTGTTGTTTGTATTCATTATGCTATATTAGATAATCATCATGTGTTCAAACATAAAGTGCTTATACTAAAATTTTGATCTTTAACTTATGTTTGTAGGTCATAAGTAATATTGCCTCACAAGCTTGCATTTAAAAACATGTATCATTTCACCGATTATTTCATGGAGTAATTTCCAAGTGTATTGAATTGATATCCCCTTCACATTAGGTATTCATAATTCTATAATATTGGCATAATTTTAATTAAATTCAGATCTTAATTGCATTATTCTTGGTTTGACTTAAAAAAATTCATGATCTATTTGAGGCTATGATCATTATTGTTTTTTCCTTATCATATTGAAATGGAGGATCATTATGTTAATCAAAATAAGGTTTTGTATCTGAATGGTGGTTATCAATTTTCATTGAGGAAAACGAATATGGTCAACATCATTATTGTATAGCGGAATGGTGTTATGAGTCTTTACACAAAATTTTCAGCACCCTATGCCATTGTGGACATACAACTTTTTTGAAACACTTCACATGTTGATTTCAAGGATAGTCATTTGTGATATGGGGTTACTTACATATACATAGTTAATTTTCGAATCTTGTTGTATCTCATGATCATTACGAGTGACCCAACTTTCTAGTGGTTTTGATTATCATGACAAGAACTAGTTATGATTGTGGAATTATGTTGCAGTTTGGATTTAATATACATGGTTTTTGAGTTTGACAATGAGTATGTGGAGGATTAACATGTAGCACTTACCTATCTTTTACTTTACCTCATTCATTGTACAGTTACCCTATGCATTTATTTCTTACTTGAGTGAGTCGAGGTCGAAGTACAGTGAGGTTTTCGCATGGTTTTTGTGCCTATACTAGGCTTGTTGAAACCATGATGCCTCATTTATTTTGTCATTATTTGAGGGTTTGGCGATTTTACATTTCACTACAAGGAAAATGCCCTATAGTGGTTGCTTTTAGTGTTACAAGATTGGAAATTTTTTTCAAAAAAACCTCTGCTATGACCTCCGCCAATGGTAGCAGATGTTTTTATAGAGGTCATAATAGATACATTTTATAACTAAAAAATACTCGGAGTCTGGAGTTTTTAATGGATGTTTGTTTATTGGTGCACACTACTGAATTTAGGTGCACTAGTGTGTTTATTACTAGTATGCACTGGTGTTGTATGATTAGAAAATATGCACCGGTGCACTCAACTAGAACAATCACCAGAAAAAATCAAATTTCAACGCCACACCAATGCTTGCGTATAGCATATATAGACCAATGTGTAGTGCTCCGGTTTTTACAGCAGAGCACTATGTAAAATCTCTCAGTTAATTTTCTACGTTTTAAACTTTATCAAGTGTATGGGAGTAAATTTCTAACAATTACTATGCGTCTAAATGATATTCAGTGTACTGTTGTGTTTTATCAACCTTACATTCGTAAATTTAAACAAACAAACATATCAATATTTTCTTTTCTATAATCATGTTCCAGCCTATGCTTCACAACTTAGTAGATCAGTAAATAGCAAGTTATGCATGTTTGCAGTAAGTTTAAGCATAATAATCAAATAACGTAAATAACACAGAAATTACCTGATGCTGATGCTAACCGTAGGTTGTAGCAGGTTGTATATCCTCTTAGACATCCAAACTGAAGTGTCCACCCTACCGACCAGCTATTATCTTGCTGGCCCTTGGAAATCAAAGGATTTCCAAGCCCCCGAGCCCACAATCTGATAATCCCGAGAGCAGTCCTCTCTTCTGTTCTCCAAACTTTCTGTTCTCCAAACTTCTTTGTTCTCCAAACTTCTTTTCTTCCCCCCAAAAAAAAACCTCCCTCTTTACTCCAAGCTCTCCCCCTCTATATACTTTCCCTTCCTCGAGAAGATCTTGGGCTTACTCCACCGCCCCAAAATCCCCCTCTCGAGCCCCTCAACATTTACTCCTATCACTAGTTCATTCATACACGGTTCTTTATAAAAATGTATAATTAATTACTCTTATGAAAAATTTATTTGGTTTTGGATTGACGGTCGTAAGTATTTATTACGGTGGGAATTATCACCCAAAGGTTATCCATTCGGGACAAGCTTCATTAAATACAAGTCTATTTGCTATCCTTGGTTTTTAATGTTATTAATGTAATTAATAAAATATTATATAATTAGTTGCCCCTTTTCAACTTGGACATGATGTGTCTTAATGGTCCACCTTATCCGTCGAGACCACTTAGCTTGAGGTTTAAATTCCAAGATTAACATTGAATAATTAAATAACCATTTTCCATCACATCACCTTCATTCCAAAAATGATTATCCTATTATGGCTAACTTTTGAAATGGAAATAATCACACAATATTAATTTATAAATCAATATTTTAAATCTTACTTATACTACAATTGTTACGATAGTGATATAAATGTTGCTGGAATATTATTAATTAAGTAATAATAATAATTAGATCACCATTTATTAATTAATAATAATAATTAAATCACCATTTAACAATAATAAAAGGTGAATTAATCATAGTATTCTTAATTATTTGTTTATCACATGAGTACCCTATCATCAACATAGCATCCTTGTTCTTATAAACAAAGCACTTGTGAGGGCTTAAACAATTTTACTAATTAATTAGACACTATCATTACCCTATTCACAACAGTTCTCCTATGACAATGTTAACTGACGACACTTGTCTTAGTTTATTATTACAATGTTTTCATATAATTACTAATTCACTTATTTACACATTGACAACCTAACCATTCATTACCTAAGTTGATTGATGTATCCTTAACTGAGTTATCTATGACATTTATACTACTATTCGAGCATGACAAGTATGTTATACACCAGTAATATTGTACACTTACAAGGTGTGCATGCATGGCCAGTGTATGCACATGTCGGATATGTACTATAAACAAACCCCATTCCGCCTATGCATACTTGCTAACTAATAATAGTATCTACCCCCATGCAGAAGAGCACGCATAATATATAGTATAATTACTTTAACATCCTCGGTTATTTAACAGTTAACCCTTTACGATTTAACATCATTGTCTTTATGTTTACATTAGTTTAATCAATCAAGTACAGGAAGGGTGCCTACTTCCACTAACTCGGAATCAAGGAATACTAAACCCCCAACAGTACTAACTAACACATCCTCCCATCATAACCTACGTCCAGCATCCTCCCTATCCTCCCTCTGCTAGTACAACAGTGGATGTCGGACTCACCGATCTGACCACATAGAACTTGAGAGCGATAGCGTCGGCTGAACAGCGGACCTATCCTCCCCTAGCAGGCAACCGACCATCGTCATCACAACAACATGGGGAGCGTGGCTCAGCACGGCCCTTCCACGACCTCGGGTCTCATGGAACCATAGGGTGGGAAACACATCCATCCCTCTCAACATACTGGGCCTACGCCCTTATCAACTCATACTTGCTGCTATCGGGATTATCAGTTTGTGTTATCGTATCCTCATTTTGGCTGCTGAGGTTTGCTGTATGAACATGTTTTCCTTTCCAATATATATCAGATCAAGTAACTGGCTATCCCATAGCCCTTGAGTCCTGTAGGTTAGTATTTTGCAAAATACAATTTATAGAAAGCATTTTCCATTGATCGCCAATTGATCCATGTTATCATTTTATTTCATGTAACCTTTTTAGCTCATCATAGATGCGTATGACATATAACATTTCAATAATTCATATAAGAAGATGGTATCCACGTACCGAATCATATATTTCACATTTCATTAATGAAAACATATAAACATATACTGCAATCGTAAAATAAGGAAATCATATGATAATCATGACATCATAACCGCATAACATAGTAACATCATAATCATGGTGAAATCATAAAACAGAGTAACATCATATAATGAGGTCCAATATAGTTTACTCAGTCGAGCTGAGTTCAACAGAATATATAAGAAATAAAATATGGTGTGTCTAACTAATAAATATGCCGAATCAAAAATATGGGCATTACATACACCCACCCTTCGGGAAACTTCGTCCCGAAGTTATGGTCAAAATAGTGAGGGAAAATCTCGACGCATGGTCTCTGCATCCTCCCAGGTAGCAGACCCTGGGCTATACTTGTCCCATTGGACCTTAACTTGGTCCACATGGCGACTACGGAGCTGTCGAACCCTACGATCAAGTATACGTAATGGTTCGACCCTGAAGGTTCCCTCGTCTGAGACCTGCAATTCCTTCCAATGAATTTTGTGAGTTTCATCAGCTATGTAATGTCGTAATACAGAAACATGAAATACATTATGAGTTTTATGCAAGTGGGGTGGCAGCGCAAGACGATAAGCAACTGGTCCGATTTTCTCAAGAATCTCAAATGGACCTATAAAGCGAGGTGACAGCTTGGTACCCTTCTCAAACCAAATGGTACTTTTATTTGGTCTGATGCGAATGAATACACGATCCCCTACTTCATAAGTTCTATCCGATCTGTGTGCATCAGCGTAACTCTTTTGCCTATCCTGTGCTTCCTTCAGCCGCTGCCTAATCTGTAACACTTGCTCCTCCATTTCCTGAATCAATTCAGGCCCAATTAAAACTCGATCCTCTAACCTGTCCCAACTGAGTGGTCTCCTGCACGGTCTCTTATACAATGCCTGATATGGCGGCATACCAATGGAGCTATGATGACTATTGTTGTATGCAAACTCCACTAAAGGAAGATATTTCTCCCACAGTGTCTGTTGATCCATAACATACATCCTAAGCATGTCCTCCATCACTTGATTCACCCTCTCTGTCTGTCCATCTGTCTCAGGGTGATAAGCTGAGCTTAAGTTCAACTGTGTCCCTAATGCTGACTGCATGCTTGTCCAAAATCTGGAGGTGAACTTAGGGTCTCTGTCAGAGATTATCTTTTTAGGAACTCCATGAAGACGTACAATCTCATTTATGAATACCCTTGCCACATCTGTCACATCATAGGTGTCTCTGACTGGAATGAAGTGAGCACTTTTGGTCAGTTTGTCGACTACCACCAAAATAGCATTATGTCTCAGAGATGTGAGTGGTAATCCTACAACGAAGTCCATGGAAATGACTTCCCATTTAGTCATAGGAATATCATGCGGTTGTAGGAGATCGGCCGGGTGACGATGATCAGCCTTCACTTGTTGACACTCAAGGCACTTCGAAACAAAATCCACTACATCCATCTTCATACCTGGCCAAAAGAAGAGTTGCTTCATGTCAGCATATATCTTCTTCACCCCTGGGTGCGCACAGTAATGCGATCTATGGGCCTCTCTAAGGATGGTTTCCCTGATATCACCTTCCTTAGGAACATACATCCTTCCCTGATACCGCAACAATCCATCTTCCTCAAGATGGTACCCATCATACTTCAATTCCTGTTTCTTTCCATTCTGAATAGCTGAGGTTACTTTTAGATACCAACTATCGCCCAATAGTTGTCCTAGTACCCTTTCCCTCAAGTCAACCTTCAAGGGAATTAAGGAGAAAAGTCTCGGCCTTCGGCTTAGAGCGTCTGCCACCACGTTCTCCTTTCCTTTGATGTAAGAGATACCAAAGTCATACTCACTCATGAACTCACTCCATCGCCTTTGCCTAGCATTCAAATCCCTTTGGGTAAAGATGTATTGCAAGCTCTGATGGTCTGTTTTAAGGGTGAAGCTTCTACCAACTAGGTAGTGCCTCCATAATTTTAGTGCCAACATTACTGCTGCCAATTCTAGATCATGCGTGGCATACTGATCCTCATGAGGTTTCAACTTTCGAGATGCATAAGCTATTACCCCACCTTCCTGCATCAACACCGCTCCTAATCCTTGCTTCGAGGCATCGGTGCATACCATGAAATCTTTATCCATGTCTGGTACCCGCAATATCGGTGCACTTGTCAACAATCTTTTTAACTCTGTAAAAGCGGCATCGCATTCATCGGTCCATTCATACCGGATTCCCTTGCGTTGCAAGGTGGTAATAGGTTTTGCAATTTTAGAAAATCCTTCCACAAATCTCCGGTAATAGCCTGCTAACCCCATGAAGCTGCGCACCTCATGAGCATTCCTTGGAATTGGCCAATCTTCAATGGCCTTTACCTTTTCCGGGTCTACAGAGATCCCTTCACCTGAGATGATGTGCCCCAAGTAGTGAATCTCTTTTTGGAAGAAGGAACACTTTGATAATTTACCATAAATTTTATGTTCCCTTAAGCATGTCAAGACTAACCGCAAGTGTTCCTCATGCTCCTTCTCACTCTTAGAATAGATAAGAATATCATCTAAGAAGACCTGAACAAAGCGGTCCAAGTATTTTCGGAAGACACCATTCATGAGGCTCATGAATACAGCTGGAGCATTGGTCAAACCAAATGGTACCACTACAAACTCGTAATGCCCAAATCGAGTTCGAAAGGCAGTCTTAGGAATGTCGCCTTCCTTGATCCTCAAATGGTGATACCCTGATCGTAAATCAATCTTTGAGAAGACTGACGCACCTTACATTTGATCAAAGAGGTCATCAATTCTTGGTATGGGATACCTATTCTTCAGGGTGGCCTTGTTCAAATCTCTGTAATCTATGCACAGTCGCAGAGATCCATCCTTCTTCTTAACAAAGATCACTGGTGCTCCCCACGGTGAGATACTAGGTCTAATCAGTCCCAAATCTAGCAATTCTTTTAACTGGATCTGTAACTCACGGAGCTCTGGAGTTGTCATTCTATAAGGAGTTTTTGAGATAGGTTCTGCACCAGGTTTTAGTTCGATTGTGAAATCGAGCTCTCTTTCTGGAGGTAGTCCTGGTAATTCCTTCGGAAAGACATCCTTGAACTCGGAAAGTACTGGGTAAGAATTCAAGGAAGGTCCTTTACTATCGCTCACGGCCTCCACTACGAACAACTGGCATCCTTGTCTTAGGCACCGCTTAGCTTTCACCATAGAGATGAAACGGAGGGATACCTTCCTCTTCAAGCCTTGGATTTGAATTGTCCTTCCCTCGTCATCGAGGCACAACACCTTCTTCGCATAGCAGTCTAAGAAAGCTCTATGTCCTTCTAACCAATCCATGCCAATAATGAGGTCATAAGTCCCCAAATTGGTGACATAAGCATCCAACTTAGTGGTGCAAACTCCTAAGTCAACCTCACGACCTGTCACTTTAAGACCTACTGGTTGCTTAGCTCCTGAAGCCATTTCAACCAGTTTGAAATCATCGTGCTCATAGGCTGCCAACCCACATTTATCTAATGCAAATGGTGAAATAAAACTATCAGTTGCTCCTGGATCAAACAAAATTTTAAGTTTGACATTGTTTACATTACCAGTGGATTCTACTATGGTAGACTGATGTTCTGCCTGGTGGTTATGCACCGCTGCATGAATCCGATGACTGTTACCCGAACTATCCATGAGTGCTTTTCCTTCCCTGTTCCTGCTGCTTGACTGACCCTTGGGACAGTCTCGCTGGAAATGAGGACCTCCGCATCCCCAACAAGAGAGATTGGGAGGGGCTTGCATGTTGCTTGAAGGAATCCTCTGAGATGAGTTCCTTCCCCTGGTTCCTCTAAAACCGCTTGCTCCTCTATAGGAACTTCCCTGTGTACGTCCCTGGCTTTGGTGGGTTGCGGACGATGCCTGCGAGATTGAGTTAACTGAAGTATTGCCCCTCGGTGTGAACCTGTTACCATAAGGAGGAGGTCTAGATTGTCCTCCCCTGAAGTAAGGACGTGATGCCTTCCCTGAAACATACTGATTGGTTCCTGTCAACTTACTACCCCCTTTTCCCTCTGACATATCCGCTACATAATGAGCATACTCAACTTCCATGGCAACTGAAGTTGGCTTCCACATCCGTACCGCAGCTCTAATCTTGTAGTTAAGTCCATACACAAAACGCTCTACCTGACAATCATCTGCATCAAGGTAAGGGACATATTTTACCAGTTCCATAAATCGAGATTCATACTCCTCCACTGTCTTGTCTCCCTGTACTAAGGCATGGAGTGCACCTGCCTATTCTTCCTTGTAATAATTTGGCAAATACTTCATGTGGAACCTCTCCTCGAACAGTTCCCAAGAAGTTGTAAGAGGAGTAAGGTGCAACTGCTTCTCGAGGTCTGACCACCAATTCAAAGCATCACCTTTAAGCTGAAAGACGGCCATCCTAGCCTTGGAACTAGATGTGTACTCATTCAATGCGAAGCATCTCTTCATGCCTTCCAGCCATGCTTCGGCATGCTTACTGGGTCGTCCTCCTGAAAACTCTGGAACCTTTATCTTTTGCAACTCCCTCGATATGTCCTGAATTGGTTCCAGTCTTGGGCCATGTGCCCTTTCAGAGTTCTCTCGACTCACTTGAGTGGTTTCCACCTCGGCGGCCCTTTCCGACTGCCTGTTCATCGTGGTCATTATAGCCTCCAAAGACCTCATTATGATCTGCATTTCTGGTGTTGAGGTTGGTTGTGGCGGTGTTGGCGGCGACGACGGTGGCGAAGGTGGCGGTGACGGGGGTCGACCTTGACCCCGACCTCGACCTCTGCGTGTTGTTACCATGATAGTTCCTGAGTTATTGCAATAAAATCATATCCTTAGTTGTTCAATCAAATATACGCGGAACTAAAATGTAGGTATTCATACACTTATACTTATGCGTAAGAAATAACTTGCATCATGAGATAACAAATTGTCAAGATTAGCGCAGTAAAATCTATAGTCGTTTTTATTTAAACAATCTTGTCATGGTGTTCAGCTCGTCATGCTGGTCTTAATGGTGTCTTGTTTTTGAAATTTCGGGTCCCTTTCATCCCTTCGACTAGGAGTTGAAATCTCGGCAAAATTTTTAATATCTCTATTTTAGTTAACTTTAAATGTTACCCTTTAATCTAAACAACCTAATTAACATTAATTTATCTTAAAATTCTGAATCCTCTAATCAACTTTAGGTTTAATTAAAGTTAATCCTAAACATAGAGACTCTAATCATAATCTAACTTTTATTTATATGAATTTTAAATCAACCTAAAAACTATTATATATATATTGCATTAATTTTACCATTATATCTCACCGTACCATACTTTTAGCAATATATATATATTATAAATATCGATTTTGAAAGAACTACAATTGAACTTTTAAATAATTAAATTTTCAAAATTAATTAAATTTAAATTTTATAACAATTAAAATTTAAAATTTAAATAATTTTAAACATTAAACAATTTGAAACATTAAACAATTTCTTTCAAGTTTTATACCATTTATTATTATTATTTTTTTTTTTTCATTTTTAAACATTATAACATCTCACGCGGACTTCGACGCGCGTCCACCGTACCTACCTCCTCGTCTCTCCCACTCCACCGTCACCTTCTCCTATCCCTTTCCACAATCGGCACCTCCATCCGCCTTTTCCAGCCTAGCCACACTTGCCCTTCCTCACACCCAAGACCTCCTCCGCCGTTTGCCTATCCAATGGCACAAGGGATCCCACGGGGACGGATCGGGCTGCATGCATGCCACGCGCTGGTGTGCATGCTACCAGGCGAACTCCGGCGAGGAGCCCCAGTTGAAGGCAATCTTCCTTATATCAAATCTCCACCTCCCTCGCGCGCGTGAACTCCCTTTTCCTCTCCTTTCTGGCTCGGCAACTCCGCCATGGAAAGTGGTTCAAGCTCCGTCTGATTTCAGGTAAAATCTCCACCTGGTTCCGTTTTAAATTGGTAGTTTTCCCTTCCTGCGCGCGACCATTCGTTGAAATAGAATGTTGAATTAAAAAAAAAATTGGCTATGTTTTTAGAAATTGAAAGCTGAAACCTAAGACAACTTTTCTAAGTTTCTATTTGCAGAACTGCAAAATATCAGGTAGTTGGATTGCCTCACGACTTGGGTACCTTGAGCCCGTAATGTGCACTATACGGAAAGTGTACGCCTGAAAATGAACCCTCTTCAGTTTCTTCGCCATAATCACTTTCCTCCTCGTCGTCTTCTGAAAAGCTTCTTTTTGTGCCGATTCTAATGGTCCACCCGGATTTAAAGATGGCCCATTTCCTCAATTTCAATGTACCCGGCATCCAGTCTTTCTGCAACCTCTCATCACTACAGCTTAGGAACCACGATAAACTGCATTTTATTCCCTTCCTTGATAATTTTCGATATCGAGGTTTGATTCTGGTTTCTAAGCTATAAGTGAAGTAAGCAGAAAGATCTACGAGGTCTTTTAATGATCTATTCATTTCAAGCCTGAAATAATTGAAACTGAATGTCATAACATCCATATTGAGGGCAAGCAACTGAGGGTTAATGGCGTTCCGACCAGGTAACAAAGGAACGCTTGCTAGTGAGCAGACATAGGAACGAGGGTTACATTTTTGTTCTGAGAGTCCTCGTAGAAAAGCATAGGCGGAGGGAACGAGGGTTTAATTTTGTTTTTAAATCAGTGTCGGCTCGGCTATCCTTTGTGTGGGCATGCTTGCTTTATTACGATAAGAGCAAGCTTATGTAATTAATAAATAAATAAAATAGAGAAATACAACAGCGTAATGTTAGAACAAAACTATTCTTTGTTCTTTTTTTCTTTTTTTTTTACCTTGATATTTCCCCACGCATGCATAGCAATTTTGTTGACAGAGCATAGTATGAAATCCCTTACTGGTTAATGTGCCATCTTTTCCACTGGAAAAGGCTGTGTATCTCCCTGGATTAACTGCGTATCTCCTTTGTCTTAGTACGTTAAAATAAAATGGAGATATGTAAGGACCAATATTTCAAAGTTGTCGTTATTGATTTAAAAACTATAATTGAAAGGATTTCCTTAATAAAATGTGTTATGTTATCATATGTAGGCAGCATACTTTGGCGTCATGCCCACTGCAGAAGATCTTCAATTTGCCTTCACTAGAGGGTATAAAGCCCTGGTTTTAAATAATAATAATAAAAAAGCAATAAAGATAACGCTGCCTTTTTTTGGATATTATCACGCTGTGTTTTGGATATTAACTGTTATCTCGTTTTCCCTAAGTGAGGATATTTCAGAAAGTAGTTTGATGGAAGGTATTCAAAGTCGCAGGCATAGGAAGATGAGAAGTCTGATCTTTGCACGAAGGAAGGATGTGGAGTCTGCCAAAGAAAAGAGGTTAGTTTGGTTATATAGCTGCCAAAGAGAAAGGTTTACTTCTGAATAAATGCGTTTTTATATAGCTTCGTTTTTATATAGCTCTGAGCCAGTTTGGTTGCATCCGAATAAATTCTAGTTTCTATGTCTCTCGGCCTAGCTTGGTTATATTGACAATGGGTTTTTATGCGCATCCCTGCTAGTATCAATAGCTGAGAGATGCGATCCCCTACCATATGTGTCGACAAAGGGAACTCTGCGTTCTAACTTACCTCTTGCTTGGCTTAGGAGTTGAGTGAGGTTAACCATACACTATGAATGACAGGGCGAATTTCAGTTTATAATACTTAGATAGGGTCCTCATATAGGCTGCGTTTCCAGCATAAAAGTTAGATATGTGTGTACGCTACCCTGCAATATACAGGGGCGAATTTCAGTTTGTCGAATTGAATCCGTTGAACTATGCTCAGGATCTCTAATTGTGTAAAAGTCGTATTCTGCTAGGGTTACATTCTTTTCTATTATTTGCACAAGTTTTACCCTTCTTTTAATTTATTTTTATGTATAAACTTAAGAGTTAGATTTCAAAGCTGCGCTATGGTTTCACCCTTTTCTATTATTTGCACAAGTTTTACTTTTCTTTTAATTTATTTTTAAACTAATTACTTGAAGAAGAGAGTGAAATGCATAAATCCTGTAAATGCATACTCTTTTCAATTCTACCTTTTGCCCTTTTTACCCTGTAAAATTTAGTGACGGCAATCTTGTTTGTAAAAGAAAACAAAACCAAAAACAAAAAAAATAGGCCATTTCAATAATATGCCTATGTTGTAACACTATTTACAAGGCTCTCCCTTTTGTTTGGCAGAAAATATACAAAAGTAATTTTCTTTTTTCTCTTTTGCAAAAACTAGATACCTACAATTTCCAGGATATATATATATATATATTGTGTTAGAACTCTTTTTGTTTATATGCATTATATACAAAAAAAACTAATTATATCTTGGTTTTCTATGCGTGCAGGTAGTTAGTTTCCTGGTGCTTACAACTATTGGAAAGAAGGATTTTGTGTAACTTTCTCTGTGTGTGTTTTGCACGTAATTTTTTTTTTTTTTTTTTTGCTAAGTTCGGCAAGAGCTCGAATCTAGGTAACTAATTGAATTTTCTAGTGTAGATCCAATTTCTTAGACTAGTTTTTTTTTTTTTTAAAGTGAGTAGGCCCTTAAGGTCTGAGTTTCCGAGCCTGGAGCTCTGATACCATCTGTAGTGCTCCGGTTTTTACAGCAGAGCACTATGTAAAATTTCTCAGTTAATTTTCTACGTTTTAAACTTTATCAAGTGTATGGGAGTAAATTTCTAACAATTACTATGCGTCTAAATGATATTCAGTGTACTGTTGTGTTTTATCAACCTTACATTCGTAAATTTAAACAAACAAACATATCAATATTTTCTTTTCTATAATCATGTTCCAGCCTATGCTTCACAACTTAGTAGATTAGTAAATAGCAAGTTATGCATGTTTGCAGTAAGTTTAAGCATAATAATCAAATAACGTAAATAACACAGAAATTACCTGATGCTGATGCTAACCGTAGGTTGTAGCAGGTTGTATATCCTCTTAGACAGCCAAACTGAAGTGTCCACCCTACCGACCAGCTATTATCTTGCTGGCCCTTGGAAAAAAAGGATTTCCAAGCCCCCGAGCCCATAATCTGATAATCTCGAGAGCAGTCCTCTCTTCTGTTCTCCAAACTTTCTGTTCTCCAAATTTTCTGTTCTCCAAACTTCTTTGTTCTCCAAACTTCTTTTCTTCCCCCCCAAAAAAAGCCTCCCTCTTTACTCCAAGCTCTCCCCCTCTATATACTTTCCCTTCCTCGAGAAGATCTTGGGCTTACTCCACCGCCCCAAAATCCCCCTCTCGAGCCCCTCAACATTTACTCCTATCACCAGTTCATTCATACACGGTTCTTTATAAAAATGTATAATTAATTACTCTTATGAAAAATTTATTTGGTTTTGGATTGACGGTCGTAAGTATTTATTACGGTGGGAATTATCACCCAAAGGTTATCCATTCGGGACAAGCTTCATTAAATACAAGTCTATTTGCTATCCTTGGTTTTTAATGTTATTAATGTAATTAATAAAATATTATATAATTAGTTGCCCCTTTTCAACTTGGACATGATGTGTCTTAATGGTCCACCTTATCCGTCGAGACCACTTAGCTTGAGGTTTAAATTCCAAGATTAACATTGAATAATTAAATAACCATTTTCCATCACATCACGTTCATTCCAAAAATGATTATCCTATTATGGCTAACTTTTGAAATGGAAATAATCACACAATATTAATTTATAAATCAATATTTTAAATCTTACTTATACTACAATTGTTACGATAGGGATATAAATGTTGCTGGAATATTATTAATTAAGTAATAATAATAATTAGATCACCATTTATTAATTAATAATAATAATTAAATCACCATTTAACAATAATAAAAGGTGAATTAATCATAGTATTCTTAATTATTTGTTTATCACATGAGTACCCTATCATCAACATAGCATCCTTGTTCTTATAAACAAAGCACTTGTGAGGGCTTAAACAATTTTACTAATTAATTAGACACTATCATTACCCTATTCACAACAGTTCTCCTATGACAATGTTAACTGACGACACTTGTCTTAGTTTATTATTACAATGTTTTCATATAATTACTAATTCACTTATTTACACATTGACAACCTAACCATTCATTACCTAAGTTGATTGATGTATCCTTAACTGAGTTATCTATGACATTTATACTACTATTCAAGCATGACAAGTATGTTATACACCAGTAATATTGTACACGTACAAGGTGTGCATGCATGGCCAGTGTATGCACATGTCGGATATGTACTATAAACAAACCCCATTCCGCCTATGCATACTTGCTAACTAATAATAGTATCTACCCCCATGCAAAAGAGCACGCATAATATATAGTATAATTACTTTAACATCCTCGGTTATTTAACAGTTAACCCTTTACGATTTAACATCATTGTCTTTATGTTTACATTAGTTTAATCAATCAAGTACAGGAAGGGTGCCTACTTCCACTAACTCGGAATCAAGGAATACTAAACCCCCAACAGTACTAACTAACACATCCTCCCATCATAACCTACGTCCAGCATCCTCCCTATCCTCCCTCTGCTAGTACAACAGTGGATGTCGGACTCACCGATCTGACCTTATAGAACTTGAGAGCGATAGCGTCGGCTGAACAGCGGACCTATCCTCCCCTAGCAGGCATCTGACCATCGTCATCACAACAACATGGGGAGCGTGTATCAGCACGGCCCTCCCACGACCTCGGGTCTCATGGAACCATAGGGTGGGAAACACATCCATCCCTCTCAACATACTGGGCCTACGCCCTTATCAACTCATACTTGCTGCTATCGGGATTATCAGTTTGTGTTATCGTATCCTCATTTTGGCTGCTGAGGTTTGTTGTATGAACATGTTTTCCTTTCCAATATATATCAGATCAAGTAACTAGCTATCCCATAGCCCTTGAGTCCTATAGGTTAGTATTTTGCAAAATACAATTTATAGAAAGCATTTTCCATTGATCGCCAATTGATCCATGTTATCATTTTATTTCATGTAACCTTTTTAGCTCATCATAGATGCGTATGACATATAACATTTCAATAATTCATATAAGAAGATGGTATCCACGTACCGAATCATATATTTCACATTTCATTAATGAAAACATATAAACATATACTGCAATCGTAAAATAAGGAAATCGTATGATAATCATGACATCATAACCGCATAACATAGTAACATCATAATCATGGTGAAATCATAAAACAGAGTAACATCATATAATGAGGTCCAATATAGTTTACTCAGTCGAGCTGAGTTCAACAGAATATATAAGAAATAAAGTATGGTGTGTCTAACTAATAAATATGCCGAATCAAAAATATGGGCATTACACAATGTGTCTTTACAACATAAACACATTGATGTGATATTTTACATCATATGCACTATACATTATTTTAATTATTTTTAAATTTAACGGTGTTGTACATTTATCAGGTTGCACTGATGCATTTAATACTCAAATGCACCTGTGCATTAAATATTCAAACGCATTGCTGCTTACAAACCATCAACACGACCTGGTGTAGTTTAACACATCAAACGCACCGTCAGGATTAAAAACTAAAAAACAGTGGGCATAATCTTTCATCGTTATCAGTGCACATAAGACATCTACATGAACCAATGCGATTTATAAAGTAAAACACACCGGTGCTCAATGTTATACATGTACCGATGCATAATTTTTCGTTTATATGCACTGGTGCGCAATGTTAGTATAGGAGCCCCGGTGCGACGGATATTAGTAAACGCACCAAATATGATTCTTTGAAGAATAGCTACTGATATTTCATTTAAATATATATATATATATATATAGTATATTTTTTTTATTCCATTATTCATCTGAAATTGAAATATTTGTTTATAGTAAAATTCATTTCAATTTTAATTATTGAAATTGTTTGTTTGGATTAATTTCTTATATCATAGATGCAAGAATGTATTGTAATATTTAATCCTCCATACATTTAATTACCAATGTACCATTTACGACTGCTGTATGGCATAGAAGAATGTATTTTTTCTCCATCTTGAATGAAAATACACATTTTTTTCTTGAAAAAAAAAATTACCAATGTACCATTTCACATGTAACATTTTTCAATAATGTTGAAGAATGCAATAGAATAAAAAGGTTTATTTTATTATATATCAATAAGAGTGACTTTTCCATACAAAATATGACAACATAGGGACAACGCCAATAATCAAAATGTCAACATGCATGTAATTATTGTTACACTTTTTGGTGCTTAATCTTTGAATTCAGACACTATGTCCAGTGCATTATTATACAAAATGTCTGATTTTCACAAACAATTATTTCAAAATATACAACAAGCTACAACAACTTGCATTAACATCAAAATTAAATACGGAGAATCATTCTTTGTTGCAACTATTGTCAGTGCTCGAGCCACTTCCATCATTTGGTTTATTTGGAGGAATGTTTTGTTGATTGGCTTGATTGTTTTCATCTTAATTAGCTTCCATACGCAAACGTAAAAGCAAAGTATACTAAGTGTATCTACATTACCAGTGGAATTAATGAAAAATAAATAGATAGTCTGTACATGAATGTAAATTGAAAAGCGAGATACCATAGAAATTATCGATTCATGAATGATACATATTCTCTCAAAACCAAATCTCATGCCTTCTATCAACAAGTATTATGTTGGATCCACTCCATACTTTGTTTCCTACAAGTGTTATGCCCCATCACATATCATAAAATGAGAGAAGTAAAACAACATAGAGACTTACAAAATCCACAATTAATTTTTGGTATGCCAACATATACTCACAACCCTTGCTTAACACAATGTCAATCAATTCTTCTAATGGCTCCTCTTTGTATGTTAACACATGTTTGAAGACATGCAAGGATTTCCAGTGAAAAAAAATAAAATAAATATTCCAATCACAACCACTACGAAATATTTATTCGTTGTAATGAAAACACAAATACTCACAAACTTTGCTATCAACCCCTTTTTTCTTTGTCGTCTTGTCTTGTGTGTTAACTAGGTTCCATTTTCTTTTCTTATTTGCATCAAAACAATTGAAAATTAAAATGTAATGTTGAATTAATTAATGAGATGTATAACATAAACCTAAAAAACATTGATTTCCTACATTTGAAGCACGTTATTGTTGAGATGGCTCTTCTTGTGATGCAATAATGTCCATTTCCTTGACCATCTCCTTCTACACTTTCTTGGACATCCCTACTGGAACATTTATCATATCACCTTGTTCATGCTTTGGGATTCTCATAATATTCCTGAAAGTGTAAATGACATTAAACTATTTTTCTGTTGATATGAAAAATAAATATGACAGAATTAAAATTATTGAATGAATGACGCTTTGTAATATTTATAGATACATATTCTACGTAAACAAGTTTAGGAATATTACTCTTTGAGTTATTCTTTTTTGTTGTTGTATTTTTTTTTCTATTGCAAGCCTGGGAGGTCCCATTGACCATTTCTATGGGAATGCCTCCTGAAGATTACATATAATTGATTCTTCAAATAATTTGATTGGATTTGGTATTGTAAGTGAAAAGTACGTATGCACGTTCTTTCCACTAAATCCCTCATAATATTATAAAATTATTTGCCCCTTCTATTAACTTCCAGCACCACTCCAGATGAGCTAAGGACCAATTGATCATCATTTGCATCTTCCATAATTATTTTTTCTTATGATGAAATTGACTTCTATTGTTTTCAGTCCTTGCATAACATTCAAAATATGTTAATTACGCTATTTGAAACATATTAGTGAATATTCTTAACTAGATTATTACTCAAATTTCAATCCATAATTCATATTGACTTATGTTTTATTCACCTGATTGATCCCTCTACAACTTTTCCATCAACGTTTTACGCTCTTATGGACTTAGTTTGGTAATAATATTATTGAGCTTCCTCTTTTTTTGGCTCTGCAAGTTACACATTAACCAATGCATATTAGTTAACTTTACAAATAATTTAAACAAATTAATTTAAATACATAAATTAATTAAAAGCACCTACCTTCTTCAGAATCATGGATGTGCTCCCATCATGTTGATTATAGTTGTTGTTCATTGAACTCATAACATGCATTTTCTATCAATAAAAAACCTATACCATTAAATGCAAAAGCTATCAATATATTATACAAACAAATTACATACCTTCAAAACATGACAAAAAAAATATTAAAAAAGAATATATCTGACATCGTTGTGCTTGAATACATGAAATGCCCTAGTGTGTCCATAAAAAAAACACATCGGTTCATTAAATTAAATAGGACACACCGGGAACAGAGAATCGAGATATGGAAATCAACTTTTGTGTGTTTATAAAATAATTAAAAAACGACACGACGCAGGTCATATCCGGTGCGTTATAGTAAATGCAATGCACCGGGAATAGAGCACCAAGACACAAAAAATTATTTTTTCGTTTTTATAAAATAATAAAAAATGTCGTGACACGGGTCATATCTAGTTCATTATGTTGATGGATGCACAAGTGCGTTCATGTAATACTAATGCACCGATTTTGACACATGCCTTTTCTAATAAAAAAAATAGAAAAAAAACTTAACATGGGCGACATGATTTCAGATTCCACCAAGAAAGTGGCCCCATAACACCCTACACTTTCTATATATAATCACAAGCTCAGTAAATCCAAAATCCTTAAAAGGTGAAATCTTAATTATGTATAACAATAGAGGGATTTAAACCCTAATGTAAAATTTTTCAGCCACATAAAACGAAAAGAAGCAACAAGAAAATAAGGGTTGCAACATTGAAGGTAAGTATAAAGTTTTTTTTTTTAAATCTTGCTAAACTCTAAATAAGGTAATAAGATCTACAATATTATTTACATGCTTGAAATTTCTATTATGCATGGTTTTGTTTGATTCATCATACCAAACAAATTTCGACCCTCAAAACTCCCTTTGGTTGCTCCAAACTCCTTCCATGTAAGTCTCTCTTCCAAAAATCTCCCCTTAAATTTTCGGCAAAATAGTGACTTAATGTTTAGGTTTTTGGGTTTTGAACACTATTTAGATTTACTTTTCAAACTTAAAATTGCCGCCCTTTTTTTAATTTAGGGAAAAAAGGGTTTGTGCATTTTTTTTAAATTTTGATTTTTGGCATTTTCGGTGCGCATGTTGTCAAGTCGCACTGGTGCGTACATAAGTAAAACACACCATCTTAACAACAATTTAAAAATACGTGCAACAATGTGTGTAAAGTTCGGATACCCAGTGCGTTTATGTGTAGTAAACACACCATAATGAATTATTTTGTAAAAATGCGTGCAGAAATTTCTGCTGCCAAATGTAGCAGATATTTTCCACTGTGGGGGATTTTGTGGATGTTCTTTAATGGTGCATTTATATCGTTACGCGCTGGTGCATTTTGTTTATGTGAATGCACCGGTGCATTTAGATATGAATAAATGCACCGATTTAATTTGTAAATTATTTGTTTTTATGTGTCCACTTAAAATTATATATTCATCCCAAATTTTCTTTTAGTATTTAACCACACCAATTACAATATTTCATAGTATATATATGTTTCTTAAAATCACCTTATTCTTAAAAAATGGTTTTCAAACTATATTGGAAGTTAGATTGTGATATAGTTCTTGAAAATATCTTAGGACTGTAGAGACGTATATTGATTATTGATTTTCCTCAAATGAAAGCAGAAAAGTTTGTAGTATCAAATGGCCATTTCTTCAAATTCTAGCTCATACCATATTGTTCAAATTTCAACGAGTTCTCCCTTTCCATCGCCAGTATGTTCAAATTTTATTTATATTTTGACTACTTGTTTGAATTTATGTTACTTATCCATGTTATTTTGAATATCGATTTATTTTATATTGCAGGATCATGATTCGGGTTCAAGTTCAGATGCATAAGAAATTCCACCAATTTCAAAACGTTGGAAGGTCTTATTAGGAGAAAGATACCGCAAGCAGTTTGTGGATGAAAATGGGCAGCCACTTTACCACACCAATTGTAGCATGCCATCTTTAAGATTCCATTATGGTTCATCGATAGTAATTCTTTATGATATGGAACTCTTTTATGACACCCTAGTAGTTTGTGGTTGTTCAAAATGTCAAGGGTTGAAGGAGAACCCTCAGCATGTCAAACTCACCCATTAAACCAATTATATATTACCCAATGTTGATGGTCTAATACCCCCTAATGAAGTAAAAATTCCAATTGGTGATATAGAAAAGACACGCAGGAACAATTCCCTATGATAATTTATGAAAATGTTGGAAGCCAAAACAACAACGTCTCATCCTAAATTAACGAACCCCTCTGCTTATGTTCAGTCATATGAAAGTTATAGTGATCCAAAGTATGACATGAATTCCACCCAACCCATCTCTACTAGAAGATCCAAAATTTTGCATGAGTTGAGAGCAAAACTATCCAAGTACACACCGAGGTTCATCCAATTGTTGGAGGGTAGCAATGATTTCTCCTTTCCTATGAATTTGCAAAGTAAATATCAAACTTCTTGCAACCATACTTTATATGGTGCTTGGACGCCTTCTCTACCCATGCTTGATGTTGGAACCAAATTCTCCTTTTTTGGTAGTCATTTTATGATTACCAAGTCTAATATAGATGCTGCAAATATGGGGTTGTTTATCCTTTCACATGTACTCGTTCCTACCAAACAGTTAGTAGCACTTATGCCATTTTGCGGTACTATCTATTATCAGTGTGATTACTTGAATATTGTTAAATACAAGCACAACATTTCCATATATAGTATGTGCATGAATGGTTACGTTTCTGGAAACTTTAACAGGAAGACCCTATTATATATAGATGGTCATCCACGCAGTCATGGGAACACTGCAGGGATCATAAATATTTAGTTGCTCTTTATTTTCGCCAAATTTTTCATTTGAGGAACACTTCAATGACCAAGGGTTCTTTATGAAAAGGAAAGCACCCATATTTGTTGTTGTACACACAATACATAGTTTGTCTCCATGCAACGAGTTGTACAACTTTCGTATACCACGAAACGCTCGTCATAGATGCCTTTCATTGGGATTACCTTTAGACATTCCCTTGGGGCGTAAGACAAAAAAAATGATTATTTGTATTTGTTAATTTTCAATGGATTCATGTAAATGTATTGCTCAATTTGAAATTATGTTTTATAAATTGTTAATTTAATTTGAAAATTCAATTCGAAAATATGTTGCTCAATTTTAAATTTTCATATTTAATGTGGAATTGATGTTAATTTATTACTCAATCTGAAAATATGCTTTATAAATTGTTCGCAGCTTAACATTTTCTATTGGAAGTCATTCTCATGCTGCTGTAATAATTATTTTATATAATGCTCTAGATCAAACCAATTGTATTGTGCTTACTAACACCATTGATGTAATGTTCAATATTTTTGAAATCATGATTTTGATGATGGGAGACCTACCTTCCATATTCCATTGCACCCTGGTACAATGTCAAATTGATAGAAGGCTGAAAAAAGAGCGCAACTTGGAGAGGATGAATACCAAGTATAGTTGAATCAACCACCTATTCAATTTCCACTACATCCATCCTCACCAAACATGAATTCCTATAGTAATAGTAGTTCTTCACATGTTGGAAATAGACGAAATGAAGTAGAGGTTGGTATGGACGAGTTATTACAACAAAGGAGTGTCATGGATGTAATGTTGTTCCATACTATCCAGGACAATGAGCTAGGGGATGACCCTCATATTACTGAAGCCTTCTTTGAAATCCTTAAATCGAATTCCACCACACCTCTATTTGGATATGGCCAGTCAAAGTATTCATAGTTGGGGACAACAATGTTATTATACAACTTGAAAGGAAATTATGGCATGTTAGACGGATGTTTCTCGTCAATGTTGAGGTAATTTACCATCAACTACATTATTTTTTTAGGAATCCCGTGACACAATCATCATTGAAAATGGTAAATTTTATGAATGTTAAATGACATTGTACATTTTCATTTTCCACTAACTATAGGTTATTCAAATATAAGGTACTTCCGAATGATCATGTATTTCCTGGAAGCTACCCAGGGGTAAAACAAATGTTGAAAATGTTGGGTGTAGAGTACATATCTTATCATGCATGTCCCAATGATTGTATTCTATATATAGGCGAATATGCAGACAAAGAGATATGTCCAAAATGTGGGCATGAAAGATACCAAGAATTGAATAACTAGGATAAAGGACATGGTCCTCCTCATAAGATATTGAGGCACATGCCTATAACCCCAAGGATTCAAAGGCTCTTTCGTTGTGAAGAATTAGCTATGCTGCAGGGATGGCATGCATAGAACCGAATCAAGGAAGGAGTTATGTGAATCCCAATAGATTCAATAGCCATGAAGCATATAGAGGATACATGGCTCGATAAATTCAAGGATGAAGTACGTAGCCTCCGATTGAGCATATCCATTGATGGCATCAACCCATATTCCCAACCAAACATCATCTATACTATTTTACCTGTAGTAGTGATCAATAACAATATCCACCCATGATTTTCCGTGAAGAATGAACATCTTATGTTGGCTCTTATAGACCCTGGTAAAAGACAAGTGAATAATATGGATGTTTACCTACAACCATTGATCGATGAATTCAAGGAACTATGGGAAGGGATACACGTATATGATTTGTTGAGACCCATCCTTGTTGGAATATTCTCACCATCATATATTGGTTTTGCATGTATGCATGCATTCCATGTAGCACTCCATGCATCCATGCATCAAGAGTGGAGTCTCCTAGCACCTAGTCCCTATTTTGGCCCCCTTGGAGCTTGTTTTTGGCCATCATTAGCCATCCTAGCCACTCATGTGCCTTGTTTCCATCACTGGAGTTAAAAATGCACCCTCATGCATAGATTTAGGAAATATATCAGTCAATTCCATGATTTAGGGAACCTTGTCCCCTTGATTTCTCAGTTAACTGACTGTAGCTCCTAGTTGACTACTTTTGAGTGTAGGATCACCCTCCTTGACCACTGAAAGCTATTTATGTGCCCCCTTGGAGTATCCTCCCCTACTTTGGTGCCCACATGGTTCATATATGCTCAATTCTACCTCAGTCAACTGTTTATTCACCATCAATGGCCACTGAGCCTTATCGGGAGATGGTTCCAATGAAAACTAAGACATGAATTGAAGAGAATTAGAATCATATAGGTAGTATCGAATTCATTCTATTGTATTACCATATTTTTTGCAGTATCAACAACAGTTTCTCACATCTTTGGAGTTTCATGAGTGAATTTGATCATATTTCTTGTTAATTCTTCTCTGCAATTAATGCACTAAAATTGTGAGGTTTGTTCAAGCTTAGTGATATACCCCTATGGCGTTTCACATGGTATCAGAGATTTTGAGAGATTTTTTTTTGCAGCAGTTACACAGTTTGTTGAGCAACTTTTTTTCAATAGAGCACCAAAAGCCTCTGGATTTCCACAAAAAAATCCTAGTGCCATTGCCTTGAATTAATTGGATAAATCATTTGAGGTCTATCCAGGTGTGAAAGATCAAGATAAAAGTTCCTACTGTCCTAAGTAAGTGTTCAATAGATTCTGTAACAATACTCTAGATAAATTTCAATGTTTTTGCAAGTTATTCCTGTTGGTTGTGGAGCCAGATCTTCTAATCTCATAGATGATATTGTATTAGCCATGTTTGTACCCCAGTTTTATATGATATGTAGGTGGACTGTACACTCACCCTAGCGGGGGGGCATCGCCCCCCCACGAGGTTCCAGGGGGGCCCATCCCCCCTGGTTGGAGGGTCCGGGGGCAGCGCCCCCGAGAAATGGGGGTTCGGGGGCAACGCCCCCAAAGAAAATTTTTGGGGCTGTTTTTGCCAGCTGTTTTGCGGGCCCATGGTTTTGGGTATCCCGTGGTATTTTCCCATTGTATTTCCCTTATAAAAGAAAGACATTGTAATACGGCTAGGGTTGGTTGATGTATTAGGTTTTATGCATTGTAAAGATCTTTGAGATCAGGAGAGAGATTGTGAAACAGAGAAGAGGAAGTGCAGCGGTTGTGCTGCAGGTTGTATCCCTTCGACTTGCTGGACGGTAATAATAATAAGGACTGGAAAATTCAGTGTGGACGTATCCCAAGTTGGGTGAACCACGATATATCTGTGTCTCTCTTGTAATGTGTATGTGTGATTATATTTTCATTTCTGTTTATTGTTATTGCTCTGCGATCCTGTTTTTCTAACAATTGGTATCAGAGCCAAAGGTCTATTTGGCAGTTAAACCCGTAGGAAGCTAGGGTTTCTGGTTCGAGTGGGAGCAATGGCAGAAGAAGGAAAGTTTAAGGTCGAGAATTTTAACGGCCAAAACTTCGGGTTATGGAAGATGCAAATGGAGGACTATCTGTACCAGAAGGATCTATTCCTACCATTGAGAGGAAAAGCAAAGTAACCGACGACTATGAAGGACGAAGAATGGGTGGTTCTTGACAGAAAGGCTCTGGGAACAATACGGTTGAGCCTGGCTTCGTCGGTGGCTTTCAATATCTCGAAAGAAATGACAACAGAGGGTTTGACGAAAGCATTGGGTAAGCTGTATGAAAAACCCTCGGATTCCAACAAGGTATTTCTAATGAAGCGTTTATTTAATATGAAGATGTCTGAAGGTGGATCTGTTATTGATCATTTAAATGAGTTTAATACGGTTACAAATCAGCTAAGTTCTGTAAGTGTGAACTTTGATGATGAGGTTAGGGCTCTTCTAATCTTGTGTTCATTGCTAGAAAGCTGGAATAGCTTGGTCATGGCTGTAAGTAACTCTGTCTCTGGTTCAAACACCTTGAAATTTGATGATGTTATTGGTGTTATTCTTAGCGAGGAAATGCGAAGAAAAAGCACAGGTGAGACATCAGGTAATGCGTTGACCATGGAGAGAAGAGGAAGACAAAAGGAGAGAGGAAAGAGCCAAGGTAATCGTGGAAAGTCTAAAACGGGCAGATCCAAGTCCAGACTGGGAAAGATAGAGTGCTGGAATTGTGGAAAGAAAGTACATCTGAAGAAAGACTGCAAATCTCTAAAGAAGAAAGGAGATGCACAAAAGGAAACTACCCAGGAAGCAAATGTAGCAGGTGATGTGTTACAAGATGCTTTGATTCTTGCATTAGATAATACTAGTGATTATTGGGTAGTAGATTCAGGAGCTTCATGTCATGCTACACCCCATAGGAAATACTTTGATGAGTATGTTCCTGGTGATTTTGGACATGTTTTATTGGGTGATGATGAGCCACGTAAAATTGTTGGAATGGGTAAGGTATGGATAAAAGTTAAGAATGGAACTGATTGGTTGTTGAAAGATGTTAGGCATATTCCTGCTATGAAAAGAAATCTGATCTCAACAGGGCAGTTGGGAGATGGCGGTTGTCTATCTACGTTCGGAGAAAAGTGGTGGAAGATCACTAAAGGATCAATGGTGATAGCAAAAGGAGACAAAGTAGGTACGTTGTATTTATGTCCTCATAATACTGACCATTCTATCTCTTTAGCTTCTACAGGAACAAATACAACATTGTGGCATCATAGGCTTGGCCACATGAGTGAGAAGGGGATGCAGATTCTCCACTCAAGGAAGTTGCTGCCGGATTTGAAGCAGGTAAGTTTGGAATTATGTGAAAACTGTGTTTATGGAAAACATAAGAGAGTCAGATTTCTCAGGGTTGGGAAACAGAAGAAGAATGAAAAATTAGAGCTTGTGCATACAGATGTATGGGGACCGGATCAGGTACAATCTCTTGGTGGCTCTCATTATTATGTTACATTTATTGATGATGCAACTAGAAAAACTTGGGTTTATTGCATTAGACAGAAATCTGATGTGTTTGCTACTTTTAAGAAGTGGAAAGCTTTGGTTGAGAATGAGACAGGAAAAAGGTTGAAGTGTCTCAGATATGATAATGGAGGTGAGTACTGCGGCAAGGAGTTTGATAGTTACTGTTCATACCATGGGATTCGTAGAGAGAAGACAGTCCCAGGAACACCACAAGAAAATGGTGTGTCAGAAAGGATGAACAGAATGATCATGGAGCATGCAAGGTGTATGCGACTGCATGCAGGGTTGCCCTTACAGTTTTGGGCGGATGCTGTCAATACTGTTGTTTATTTAATAAACAGAGGACCTTCAAGTGCTTTGGATGGTGGTATTCCAGAGGAAGCATGGACAGATAAAAAGGTAAACTACTCATTTCTGAGAACGTTTGGTTGTGAAGCATTTGTCCATATTGAAAAAGAAAATAGAACAAAGCTTGAAGCTAAATCCAAGAAATGTACCTTTATTGGATATGGGGTTGATGAATTTGGTTATCGTTTATGGGATTATGAAAATAACAAAATCATCAGGAGTAGAGATGTGATATTCAATGAAAAGGTCATGTATAAAGATCAGTTGCAGGGAAAGAAACAGGAAAAGGAAAGCACAGAGTACATAGTGCTTGATGAAGTTAAAGAAAATGAAGTTCTGAAGGTTCCAGAAAATCAAGAGCAGCAGCAAGTACCTGAAACTCCTGCAACTGTAAGAAGATCTACCAGGTTAAGTAGACTCCCTGAATGATACTCTCCTTCAATGTATTATTTATTGATGACTGATTCTGGTGAACCAGAATGTTATGAAGAAGCAATGCAAGTGGAAACTAGAAAGAAGTGGGAGCAAGGCATGAATGAGGAGATGGACTCATTGGTAGGAAACCAGACTTGGGATTTGGTTCAATTGCCTGCTCGTAAAAGAGCATTGCAAAACAAATGGATTTACAGGTTGAAGGAAGAAGAAGGAGGTAAGAAGCGGTACAAGGCCAGACTTGTTGTAAAGGGGTTTGCATAGAAGAAAGGTATAGATTTTGATGAAATATTTTCTCCTGTTGTTAAGATGACTTCAATTAGGACTATCTTAAGTCTAGTGGCGGTAGAAGATTTGCATCTTGAATAGTTAGATGTAAAAACAGCCTTCCTCCATGGGGATTTGGAGGAAGAAATATATATGCAGCAGCCACAAGGGTATGAGGTCAAAGGTAAGGAGGATCTGGTATGTAGGTTGAAAAATAGCTTGTATGGTTTGAAGCAAGCTCCAAGGCAGTGGTATCTAAAGTTTGACAGGTTTATGATAGACCAAGGTTATAGTAGATGTCATTCTGACCACTGTGTTTATTTCAAGAAGCTAGACAATGGAAGATATATTATCTTGTTATTGTATGTGGATGACATGCTTGTTGCAGGGTCTGACATGCAGGATATAAATGTACTTAAAAGGAAGCTAGCTAATTCATTTGAGATGAAGGATTTGGGTGCTGCAAAGCAAATCCTTGGTATGAGAATAATGAGAGACAGAAAAAATTGCAAATTGACATTGTCTCAAAGTGAGTACATACAAAAGGTGTTGGAGAGGTTCAGAATGCAGAATGCAAAACCTGTAAGTACACCTTTGGCTAACCATTTCAATCTAAGTAAGGAAATGTGTCCCAAAACACAAGAAGAGACAGATTACATGTCCAAGGTTCCCTATCAATCAACAGTTGGCAGCTTGATGTATGCCATGGTGTGCACAAGACCAGATATTGCACATGCAGTGGGAGTTGTGAGCAGATATCTGAACAATCCAGGTAAAGAACATTGGAAGGCAGTACAGTGGATTCTCAGGTATTTGAGAGGTACTACTACTGAGGCATTATGTTTTGGAGGTTCAGACACTGTTCTACAGGGATATGGTGATGCAGATATGGCAGGTGACAAGGATAGCAGGACGAGTACCACAGGGTATGTGTTTACTGTAGGTGGAACAAAAGTAAGCTGGATTTCGAAACTACATAAGGTTGTTGCACTTTCAACAACATAAGCAAAGTATGTTTCCATTACAGAGGCTAGTAAAGAGATGATTTGGTTGCAAAGGTTTATGGAGGAAGTGGGTAAGAAGCAGAAGGATAGCAGATTGTATAGTGACAGCCAGAGTGCCATTCATCTTGCAAAGAACTCAGCATTCCATTCCAGGACTAAACATATACAACTCAAGTACCATTTCATACGCTATGTTTTGGAAGATGAACTGTTAAAGCTGGAAAAGATACATACTAGCCAGAATCCTGCAAACATGTTCACAAAGGTAGTGACCAGAGAGAAACTGAGTTCGTGCTCAGTTTCAGTTGGCCTTCTAGCATGAAGGTGAAGAGGAGAAATTTTCCAAGCCCAAGTCTAGCAAGTGCAGCAGTGGTGGCGTTGCTGTGATCAGTCTCCAAGTGGGAGATTGTTGGTTGTGGAGCTAGATCTTCTAATCTCATAGATGATATTGTATTAGCCGTGTTTGTACCCCAGTTCTATATGATATGTAGGTGGACTGTACACTTACCCTAGCAGGGGGGTGTGGGGGGGCATCGCCCCCCTACAGGGTTCCAGGGGGGCCCATCCCCCCTGGCTGGGGGGTCCGGGGGCAGCGCCCCTGAAGAAAATTTTTGGGGCTGTTTTCGCCAGCTGTTTTGTGGTCCCATGGTTTTGGGTATCCCGTGGTATTTTTCCATTATATTTCCCTTATAAAAGAAAGACATTGTAATACGGCTAGGGTTGGTTGATGTATTAGGTTTTATGCATTGTAAAGATCTTTGAGATCAGGAGAGAGACTGTGAAACAGAGAAGAGGAAGTGCAGCGGTTGTGCTGCAGGTTGTATCCCTTTGACTTGCTAGACGGTAATAATAATAAGGACTGGCAAATTCAGTGTGGACGTAGCCCAAGTTGGGTGAACCACGATATATCTGTGTCTCTCTTGTAATATGTATGTGTGATTATATTTGCATTTATGTTTATTGTTATTGCTCTGCGATCCTGTTTTTCTAACAATTCCATCATCAAAAGCCATTCAGTAGCTACTATGGATCTCTCCTTGATTCCAAAACTCACCTCCTTCAACTTCTTTGAATGGAATCGACAAATAGAGATATTCATGCTCAACAAAGGTCTCTACAAAGTGTTACATGGAACTAAGGTTGAACCAAATGGCGCTACAAAAAAAGACAAGTATCTAAAAAAACTTGATAAAGCTATTGGATTGCTATTCCTCAGCATTTCCAAAGATCTACTCTTTCATATCATCAGTTTGAACACTCCCAAGGAGTTTTGTACAAATATCGAATCCTTATTTGGGAAATAAGATGATTTGAGAGGGCATCAATTGAGAAATAAGTTGATCTCACTGAGCCCTAGCAGTTTCAAATCCATCATAGATTTCTTCATAAGGTTCAAGAAATTGGTTGTGCAACTAAAACTATGTGGAATTGAGAAAGAAGACAAGCAACTTATCCTTGCTATTCTTTCAAAATTGGGACCAGACTATTCATTGTTTGTTTCCATCTTCCAAACAACAAAGCTTTCCATCCCAAAATGGAAAATGCCCACTCTAGATGCATTGTCACATCCCATTCTCTTTATCCAGTGCAAGGGAGAAAACGTGACCAAACATACCAGGATTATTTGACAATCTCATCCCCATACATTTATAAGAAATTCATAGATAAATAAAAACTTATGTATACATATTCATACTCAACAAACACAACAAAATTAAACACTATATACACACACATTTTCATCATGCATTCAACATATAAACAATAGTCATTAATTAAAACATTGCAGAGCACAAAATTAACATAACTCAACTACAAAGAATACTTATCTTGAAGATGAAGCGATCCAAACAACTGGCAATGTGAGAGCAACGTTCCACCCAGCCATAGATCTCTGTCCAGCCTATATTCCTTTAGCTGAGAGATCACCCCCGAGATAGGTTATGTATCCACTAAGGAGGAACTAGGTGGGCTCACTCACATCCATGGTTTCACTCAACAGTTATGCTAAGCCAACACACTGTTGGGTTTATCAAGCATACAAAAGACAAATGAGGGCAATGATAAGAAAGTGAGCTCAACCACAGAGCTACAAGCATCTCAATATAATTCAAACCGTCAAGGCACCCATAGTACCTACCACACCCAACACAAGGAAGGTCCCCTTCTTTGCTGCACAGTCCCTCAGGCGTCCCTTCCCTCCAGTGCTCTTCAGGATGGGCATAGAAAGGTCTAAGCTGATAAATCTTTGATATTCCAGCCTTCATTGGGTTTATCAAGCATTCCCAACCTATGTTTTAGAATTCACACTTGGAATTTCTCAATTCGGTGATCAAATAACTCAATCCCATCACTGGAATTATGGGCTATAAAAACTGAGTTTTTCTATGGATTTCGGGGTATCTAATACTCTCAAATTCACCCCAAGGTTCATATCTATGGATCCCCCATTGCATTTTACTATCACTACCAAATTATGGGTGTCTATATCTCTTCAAAACATGGATTCTTGCAAAGTTGTGATTTCTAGTTTTTCTCACTGTTGGGCATGTGTAATGGATGAAAACTGATGCTGGGATATTCCACCATGGAATGGTAATGAGGAAGATTGAATTATCCTAGGGTATGGTGACTTGTGGTACAAGAAAAACAGAGCACATATCCACCATACGAAGTTTTGGGCTGCCCATGCTCCACTGAAGCCATGGACTGATTTCTCAACAACTTCCTTACACAGAATTAAATGTCAGCAAGAAGAGTCAAATGGGTTCTCAAAATGACATTTGGAAGACTATGGTTCAATCCCACAACCCCCTCACCACTCCCTAATGGAATACACATGGCCCCTTCTCATTAGTTGATTCCATAGCCACTTTTGGTATTTTTTTGAAATATTAATATTTACATCAATTACAATATTTCATGGCTTAATAGCTCATGGGTAATAAATTATCAAATACTTACCTTTCTAAATAAAATCCGAGCATACACTAGTGGGGCCTTGGCCTTGAGCTCCATGCTAGGAAACATACCACATGTATACAATATTTACATAAAAGCCAATATTTCCATAAGGGTCAAAATTGGGGTATTACATGCATTCATCCTCTCTCTCACAAAGGAGCAAGACAAATTGGTGCAGATAGTAGTAATAAAACCAAAGACAGATCAATATCTTGCTGCAGGTGAAGAAAAGAATGTGAATGGAAAAGGGAAGAAGAAGTTTAAGGAAAATAAAAATTATGAGAATAAGTCAAGGGAGATTCCCAAACAGTCAGAAGGAACCTCAAATCCAAAGAGATGCTAGAAAACCAGAAAGAGAAGACCAAATGTCCATATTGCAACAGAGGTTTTCATCCTGAAAGTGCTTGCATGAATAATACCATTGATCTAATGTCCCAGCTTCTATAGAAAAACAATCTTCAAGTACCTGTAAATGCTAGAAGAAAAGAAGTTGATCCTAAATCAGAAGACAAAGAGAGGTGTCATGCACTCATGGTTGGAACTTCGAATGACTCCCCCTTCATCATAGATTATGGAGCATCCAGACACATGTTCGCTTCCAAGGATATATTCTTTAAATTCGAAGCCCCTATTGGGCGTTCTATCTTGATGGGAGATGATTCTAAAGTTTCCTCATAAGGGATTGGAATGATCAATATGGAACATGGATACTTCAATGATGTGTGGCTATCTTCCTACTTTGGCAGCTAACCTCCTTTATGTTTACCAAATGAACCATACAAGAGTTCCCAAGAAGGTAATCTTTACTCATAATGTGGTTGAAATCCAAGAGATCTCATATGGAAAGATCATTGCACAAGGAATTGCAGATCACCATTCTAAACTCTATGAGTTTTATCACTTCTTGCCTTAATAAAAACAAAGTCCACTTCTTACTCATGCAAATGAAGTGAGTATACTTTGGCATGAGAGGTTTGGACACCTCAACTACAAATATTTGGAAGAACTGCATAGTCAGAAAATGGTTGAAGAGCTTCTGAATATCAAATTTGCTAAAGGAACCTATAAAGGTTGCTTGATTGGTAAGCATCTGGACAACAAGTTCGAGAAATGAAACGAAAAGAGAGCCTCATCGCCTCTTGATTTGATTCACAGTGATATATCAGTACCTATTTCTCACTTATCTTTGAATAATGAAAGATACATCTTAACATTCATAGATGATTATTTAAGATTCAGTTGGGTATATTTTCTTAAGTTGAAGTGAGAAGTATTTGGATACTTCAAATTTTTTAAAGCTTCTGTTGAAAAGTTCACTGATAAGAAGATCAAGGTACTTCATGCTAACAATGGCGGAGATTATGTGAAGAATGAGTTTTAGTATTTTTGTGTAAATGAAGGTATTGATATGCAGGACATTGTTCGTTACACACCACAGCAGAATGGTGTATTAGAGAGAAAGAACATAAATTTGAAAGAGATGGCAACTTGCATGCTTCAGTCTAAAGGATTGGATCCTATACTTTGAGAAGAAGCTGTCAACTGTGTTTCTTACCTCCACAATAGTGTTCCTCACAAATGCCTACAAGGAAAAACTCCTTGCAAAGCATGGATGGAATACAAAGCAGATGTGTCTCATGTGAGAGTCTTTGGATCCAAAGATTGGGCAAGGATTCCATCCGAGAAGAGAAGAGCCTTTGAGCCACAAAGCAAAGAGTGCATACTGGTTGGTTATGCATTGAGTACAAAGGCCTACAAACTGCTAGATCTATATACCATGCAGACATTTATTGAAAGAAGTGTTCAGTTTGAGGAATGACCATTGCATGATGCCCACCATGTTGATGAAGACAAATTTCCAACTACCCCACCACATCCTATTGAACAAGATAATGAAGCATCCTCTCTGAAAGTTCATATTTTGACTCTGAAAGTGAAGTAAGAGAATTCTAGATCTAGATACATAAGAAACTAAAGATAGAGCACTTGAAGATCCACCTCCTCTTCCAATATGGGCTTCCAAGACCCTTGAATCTGTCGATGATCTTGTTGGCGATCCACGAGATCCAAGAAGAAATAGATCTGAGTTTCAAAATGCAATGTTTTCACTCTCTCTTTCAGATACATTTCTTGCTAACAGATTCATTCTTATGATTGGATTAAATCAAAAAACATTCTTTGAGTCCTCCAAAGATCCGAGATGGATATCAGCTATGGATGAAGAGTACCAATCTATCCAAAGAAATGAGACTTGGGAGCTTGTTTCTTTTCCTCCTAGTAGGAAGCTTGTTCAATGCAAGTGGGTATACAAAAAAAATATGGACTCAGATGGAGTCACAAGTAAGTACAAGGATCGCTTGGTTGCTAAAGGATTCTCATAAGTTCAAGGGATTGACTTATATTTAGAGACCTTTGCTCCTATTGCAAAGATGGACTCCATCCATCTTGTTCTCGATCTTTCTACATCCAGGAACTGGGAAGTGCAGCACATGGATGTCAAGAGTGATTTTCTTCATGGATATATAGAGGAGGAGATCTACATGAAGCAACCTGAAGGATACATTGATGATCGTTCACTAGTGTGAATATTGAGGAAGTCTTTGTATGGGCTCAAGCAGGCTCCCCGAGCATGGTATGCTAAGATGGAATCCTTTCTACTGTCATACGATTTTCAAAGATGCAAGTATGATTCGAATGTCTACATGAGACATGATGCTAAATCTCTAATCCTTATTGTACTCTATGTTGATTAATTATTGATTACAGGGAGTCTCTCTTCATGTCTTAGATATATCAAAAAATCCTTGCATAACTCCTTCTGTATGTGAGATTTGGGACTCCTAAAGCAGTTTCTTGGTCTTGAAGTCTCTCAGAGTGATTGAGGACTCAATATTGCATAGTCCAAGTATGCATCATATCTACTTGATAGGTTTAATATAACATAATGAAAACCAGTAGAATTTCCTTTTCTTTCAGGTATCAGTCTTGAGGATGGTTCTTCTTCACCTTTGGTGAATAGTACTTTGTATCGGTAGTTGATCGGGAGTCTTTTGTTTCTTACACATACTCTCCCTAATCTATCCCTTGCATTCAGTGTTGTCTCTAGATACATGTATGAGCCTCATGTAGGAGTCAGTCTTTTTTTTTTTTCCTCCGCAATCCGTAGCACGCAACCCACATCCCGCAATTCGTACTGCATGTGCGCAAAGGATAATTTTTCGACCCAAGACTACTCCATCCTGCAATCCGCAATTGCAGGTGTGGAAATCCAAGTCATACTCACAAAAATTTACCATTTCCACAATCCCACAACCTACAATTCTGCAATTGCGGGTACAAAAATCTAGGTCGCAATTACGAAAACTTAACGTTTCCGCAATCCCGCAACCCGCAATCCGCAATTGCGGGTGTGGAAATGCCAGGTCGCACTTACAAAAACTTAACGTTTCTGCAATCCCGCAACCTGCAATCCCACAATTCCACAATTGCGGGTGTGAAATGCCAGGTCGCAACTTCAAAACTTTGATGTTTCTGCAATCTCGCAACCTACAATCCCGCAATTCCACAATTGCGGGTGTGGAAACACCTCCATGTATGCAACTTGCGGGGTTCATATCTCCTTCGTCCCTTAACCAAATCATGCAATTCTAAAACCGTTGGAAAGCTCTTGCAGAGCTCTATGCACCTGTGTGATCCTCTACCACATCTAAGAAATCTGATCCTTCCATTTTTCCAATAAAAAATGCCTCCCCAACCTTATCAATACTGCGTTAAAACATTTTGTTACCTTCCTGTAACTCAAAGTTTGTCCCAAGCAGCCCTAGTGCTGCATCATGGGATCTGATACCACTCTGTTACATCCCCTTCTCTTTATCCAATGCAAGGGAGAAAACATGACCGAATATACCGGGCTTATTTCACAATCTCAGCCTCATACATTACTAAGAAATTCATGGATAAATAAAAACTTATGTATACATATTCATACTCAACAAACACAGTGGAATTAAACACTATATACACACATAGTTTCATCATGCATTCAACATATAAACAATGTCATTAATTAAAACATTGTAGAGCACAAAATTAACATAACTAAACCATAAAGAATACTTATCTTGAACATGAAGTTGTCCAAACAAATGGCTATGTGAGAGCAACATTCCACCCAACCATAGATCTCTATCCATCCTATATTCTTTCAGCGGAGAGATCATCCCCAAGCTGGGTTGTGTATCCACTAAGGAGGAACTAGATGGGCTCACTCACAACCATGGTTTCACTCAATAGTTATGCTAAGCCAACACACTGTTGGGTTTTTCAAGCATACAAAAGAAAAAGGAGGGCAATGCTAAGCCAGTGAGCTCAACTATAGAGATATAGGCATCTCAAGATAATTCAAACAGTCAAGACACCCACAGTACCTACCACACCCAATACAAGGAAGGTCCCCTTCTCTGCGGCACAGTCCCTCAGACGTCCCTTCCCTCCAGTGCTCTTTAGAATGGGCATAGAAAGTTCCAAGATGCTAAATCCTTGAGATTCCAGCCTTCACTGGGTTTATCAAGCATTCCCAACCTCTGTTCTAGAATTCACATTTGGAATTTCTCAATTCGGTGATCAAATAACTCAATCTTGTCACTCGAATCCTAGGATATAAAAAATGCATTTTTCGATAGATTTCGAAGTATCTAATACTCTCAAATTCGCCCCAAGGTTCATATCTATGGATCCCCCATTAGATTTTACTATCAATACCAAATTCTGAGCGTCTATGGCTCTTCAAAATGCGGGTTCTTGCAAAGTTTCGATTTTTGTTTTCTCACTGTTGGGCATGTGTAATGGATGAAAAATGATGCTGGGATGTTCCACTATGGAATGGGAATGAGGAAGAATAAATTCCCCTGAGGTAGGGTGACTTGTGGTACAAGAAAAACAGAGCCCATACCCACCATACGAATTTTTGGGCTACCCATGCTCCATTGAAGCCATGGACTGATTTATCAACAACTTCCTTACACAGAATTAAATGTCAGCAAGGAAAGTCAAATGGGTTTTCAAAATTACATTTGGAATCCTATGGTTCAATCCCACATCACCCTCATCACTCCATAGTAGAATACACATGGCCCCTTCTCATTAGTTGCTTCCATAGCCAGTTTTGGTATTTTATTGAAATATTAATATTTACATCAATTACAATATTTCATGGCTTAATAGCTCATGGGTAATAAATTATCAAATAATTTTCCTTCTAAATAAAATCCGAGCATACACTAGTGGGGCCTTGGCCTTGAGCTCCATGCTAGGAAACATACACCACATGTATACAATATTTACATTAAAAGCCAATATTTCCATAAGGGTCAAAATTGGGGTATTACATGCATTCATCGTCTCTCTCACAAAGGAACAGGACAAATTGGTGCAGATGGTAGTAATAATACCAAAGACGGATCAATCTCTTGTTGTAGGTGAAGGAAAGGATGTGAATGGCAAAGGGAAGAAGAAGTGTAAGGAAAAGAAAAATTATGAGAATAAGTCAAGGGAGATTCTGAAACAACAAGAAGGGACCTCAAATCCAAAGAAATGCAAGAAAAACCAGAAAGAGAAGACCAAATGTCCATATTGCAACAAGGTTTTTCATCCTGAAAGTGATTGCATGAATAATACCATCGATCTCATGTCCCAAATTCTAGAAAAAAGCAATCTTTGAGTACTTGTAAATGCTAGAAGAAAAGAAATTGATCCTAAATCAGAGGATAAAGAGAGGTGTCACGCACTCATGGATGGCACTTCGAATGACTCCTCCTTCATCATAAATTATGGAGCATCCAGATACATGTCTACTTTCAAGGATCTATTCTTTGAATTTGAACCCCATATTGGGCGTTCTATCCTGATGGGAGATGATTCTAAATTTTCCTCATAAGGGATTGGAATGATCAATCTGGAACATGGATACTTCAATGATGTGCTCTATCTTCCTAATTTGGAAGCTAACCTTCTTTATGTTTACCAAATGACCCATACAAGAGTTCCCAAGAAGGTAATATTTACTCCTAATGCAGTTGAAATCCAAGAGATCTCATATGGAAAGATCATTGCACAAGGAATTGCAGATCACCATTATAAACTCTACGAGTTTTATCACTTCTTGCCTTAATAAAAACAAAGTGCACTTCTTACTCATGCAAATGAAGTGAGTATACTTTGGCATGAGAGGTTTGGGGACCTCAACTACAAATATTTGGAAGAATTGCATAGTCAGAAAATGGTTGAAGGGATTCTGAATATAAGATTTGCTAAAGGAACCTGTAAAGGTTGCTTGATTGGTAAGCATCTGGAGCACAAGTTTGAGAAATGAAAGGCAAAGAGAGCCTCATTGCCTCTTGATTTGATTCACAATGATATATCAGTACCTATTCCTCACTTATCTTTGAATAATGAAAGATACATCTTAACATTGATAGATGATTATTCAAGATTCAGTTGGGTATATTTTCTTAAGTTGAAGTGAGAAGTATTTGGATACTTCAAATTTTTTAAAGCTTCTATAGAAAAGTTAACTGATAAGAAGATGAAGGTACTTCATACTAACAATGGCGGAGAGTATGTGAAGAATGAGTTTTAGTATTTTTGTGCAGATGAAGGTATTGATATGCAGGACATTGTTCGTTACACACCACAGCATAATGGTGTAGCAGAGAGAAAGAACATAAATTCGGAAGAGATGGCAACTTGCATGTTTGAGTCTAAAGGATTGGATCCTATACTTTTAGCAAAAGCTGTCAACTATGTTGCTTACCTCCATAGTAGTTTTCCTCACAAAGGCCTACAAGGAAAAAATCCTTTCGAAGCATGGACGGAATACAAAACAGATGTGTCTCATCTGAGAGTCTTTGGATCCAAAGATTGGGCAAGGATTCCATCCAAGAAGAGAAGAGCCTTAGAGCCACAAATCAAAGCATGCATACTGGTTGGTTATGCACTAAGTGCAAAGGCCTACAAACTGCTAGATCTATATACCATGTAGACATTCATTGAGAGAAGTGTTCGGTTTGAGGAATGACCATTGCATGATGCGCACTATGTCGATGAAGACAAATTTCCAACTACTCCACCACATCCTATTGAACAAGATAATGAAGCATCCTCTCATGAAAGTTCATATTTTGACTTTGAAAGTGAAGATAAGAGAATTCTAGATCTAGATACATAAGAACCTGAAGATATACCACTTGAAGATCCACCTCCTCTTCCAATATGGGCTTCCAAGATGCTTAAATCTGTCGATGATTTTATTGGCGATCCACAAGATCCAAGAAGAAATAGATCTGAGTTTCAAAATGCAATGTTTGCACTCTCTCATACAGATACATTTCTTGCCGACAGATTCTTTCTTATGATTGGATTAGATCCAAAAAATTTCTTTGAGGCCTCTCAAGATCCGAGATGGATATAAGCTATGGATGAAGAGTACCAATCTCTTCAAAGAAATTAGACTTGGGAGCTTGTTTCTTTTCCTCCTGGTAGGAAGCTTGTTCATTGCAAGTTGGTATACAAAACAAATATGGACTCAAATGGAGTCAAAAGCAAGTACAAGGCTCGCTTGCTTGCTAAAGGTTTCTCATAAGTTCAAGGGATTGACTTATATTTAGAAACCTTCGCTCTTGTTGCAAATATGGAATTCATCTATCTTGTTCTGGCTCTTGCTGCCTCCAAGCACTGGGAAGTGCATCACATGGATGTCAAGAGTGATTTTCTTCATGGACACATAGAGGAGGAGATCTACATGAAGCAACCTGAAGGATACATTGATGATCCTTCTGTTAAATTTTGAGCATTAATTCACAATACTCTAGGATCTTCACTGAGAGAATAACATATACAGTATATCAATGCATAACAAACACAATAAGCATGACAAGCATCACAAGAATCAAAAGAATGAGAGACAAGAGACAAATAGAGTTTCCGTGGGGAAAACCCTAAGGTGAAAAACCCCACAACTTCCTCAGAGATAGAGAGAGCAATGGCTCAACCAAAGTACAACCAAAATAAACTGAGATAGTCTCCTAGTAGCAGATGATCCTCCTCCTCACTAGTGCGCCACTTTCTGAGTGAGAGAAGTGTGACTTTCCGAATGATCCAAATAGAGATCTCTCGATCTCTATTTATACTTAACCTGTTTGCCCAGTTACACTATGGGGCCGACTTGTCTATCTAGATACATCCACATTATAATATATATTTCAGGGCCGACCCCACACATGGTGGTCTAATAGCCCATCGGCAAGTACACACACTTGCGACACTTGTCAATCCACATGACGACACTTCCTTATAGAGGAATAACACATCTCTTATAAGGGTACAATAAACATATATGAAATATATAGATGAAATAAATTCCGAAGTTACATATACATCAACAGTCCCTCTTAACTAGGAAGGTATTTCTCGACACAGATCTGCTAGACAAGTCTTCTTCTCGAGATCATCATCATTGATGCATCATCATCATCATCGTCACTACTACTGCTATCTCAACCAATCTATGACTCTACTCGTCATAGGAAGTTCTACAGAGCCAGTCCTTTTTCATACTAGATGTAGGCCCACCACCTGCAGGTCTTCGTCATCACTGGCCATACTATGGAATCCTCAAGACTTATTATGTGCATCACAAAACCTCGAAAGAGCATCCCAGGCTGTTACAAGAACACGGCTCTACCTATAGGATCTCCTAGGGCCATATTATATGTGACCTCACCACAAAACCTCTCAAGAGCATCCCAGGCTGTTGCGAGCACATAGCTCTACCTATGGGATCTCCCAGGGACAGATTATGTGTGGTCACCACAAAACCTCGCAAGAGCATCCCAGGCTATTATGAGCACACAGCTCTACCTATAGGATCTCCGAGGGACAGATTATATGTGGTCATGGAAAAACCTAGCAAGAGCATCCGAGGACTTATTATGGGCACACAGCCCAACCTATCAGATCTCCCAGGGTCATATTGTATGCCATAGGACAAAACCTCGAAAGAGCATCTGCTAGATATCCCAGGGCTAGATTATATGCCATAGGCAAAACCTCGAAAGACTATTTGTAGATCTCCCAGGGCCAAATTATATGCCCTCCCATAGAAAAACCTCAAAAGAGCATGTTCCAGATATCCCAGGGCCAAATTATATGCCATAGGGAAAACCTCGAAAGACTATCTACAAATCTCCCATGGCCAAATTATATGCTCATTTGCACAACCTGATCCACGGCCATAGAGTATCAACCTGATACTCGCCATACATCATCCTGATGTACACATGATCAACTTGATCATCATCATTGCAACATCCTGCTGCATGTCATCTGGAGCAACATCCTGAAGCTCGTCATCCATGATCATCCTGATCATACAATGCATCTACCTGATGCATACCAAGTATCTACCTGATACATATCATCATACATGATCCACCTGATCATACAGTGTATCCACCTGATACAAATACAAATACATGATACATATCACCATACATGATCCACCTGATACATATATAGATACATGGTCCAAGCATCCAACATGATGCATATACAAAATACATACAAATGATCCTACTGATCATATCCAGCATCCAACATGATGCGTACATACATATAAATGATCCAACAGATCATATCTAGCATCCAACATGATGCGTACATACATATACATATAAATGATCCAACTGATCATATCCAGCATCCAACATGATGCATACATACATATACATATAAATGATCCAACTGATCATATCCATCATCCAACATGATGCATACATACATATATAAATGATCCAACTGATCATACAAAGCAGAAACCAAAACATCATCCTGATGATCATCCTCCAACGCTTACATCCACAGCCATGTGAAGGATCCTCCTTCCAACATGCTTGGAATGGATTTAGAAAATGTGTCCATCACTTCTTCCTCGAAGTGTCATCAATCTGAACAATGCCAAGCTTCTCCCTGAAGTACTCGAACTTCACCCTAGCTAGTGGCTTCGTCAACACATCTGTAATCTGCTCGTCCATCGCAATGTACAGGAGCTTCACATCTCCTCTCTGCACCATATCCCTGATATAGTGATATTTGATCTCTATGTGTTTTGACCTTTCATGAAACAATGGGTTCTCGGATAGCTTCACACAACTATGGTTATCACAAAAGATACCAATAGCATCCAACAGGAGATCAAATAACTCAGCCAATAGCTTCCGTAGCCATACTGCCTCACAACTAGCTGAACAGGCAGCAACATACTCTGCCTTAGCTGTACTCAGTGCTACATAGGACTACTTCCTGCTAAACCAAGAGATCACACCTGATCCCATACTGAAGCAGCACCCAGATGTGCTCTTCCTATCTGCAGCACTGCCAGCCCAATATGAATCAACATAACCCTACAGGTTAAATTTTTTATTTTATTCATACTTGAGCCCATAATCCACTGTACCCTTCAGGTACCTCAGAACATGCTTTACAGCAACCAGGTGAACACTCCTCGGATCTTTCAAGAACTGACTCAATGTGTTCACAGCAAAGCAAATATCTAGTCTCGTGTTCGTCAGGTACATCAAGGACCCAATCATCTGACGATACATAGAGACATCAACTGGGTCAGATGAAGCATCACATAGAAGCTTCAGATTCGATGCCATAGGTGTGGCCATGGCCTTGCAATCTATCATCCTGAATCTTTTCAGGATATCTTCTGTGTACTTCCCTTGACCAAGGAAGATCCCATCTGCACTCTGCCACACCTCCATACCTAGGAAATATTGCATCATTCCCAAATCTTTCATATCAAACTCAGCAGCAAGCTTCCTCTTAGTATCTGCAATCAATATGTCATCTCCTATTACAAATAAGTCATCCACATAGAGGAGTAGAATCACAGGATTCCCTTCCTCAACCTTGTAGTAGAGGTTGAAATCCACTTTACTCTTGGTAAAGCCCAAACTAGATAGGAAACTTTCCATCCTACCATACCACGTTCTAGGAGCTTGCTTCAAGCCATACAAGGCTTTCTTCAAACTGGACACATATGACCCCCTGTCATGTATTTCAAAATCGAATGGCTGCTCCACATATACTTCCTCTTCAACTACACCATTCAAGAAGGCAATCTTGACATCCATCTGGTGTATTTTCCATTTCATTGCTATTGCCAGGGCAAGTACTATTCTGATGGAAGTATACCTAGCTACAGGTGCAAAAGTTTCTTCATAATCTACTCCCTCTTTCTGAGAGAAGCCACGAGCTACGAATCTTGCTTTGTATTTCTCTACACTGCCATCTACAGCATGCTTGATTTTGTAGATCCATTTAGAAGTCACAACAGACTTCTCTTTAGGTCTTGGTACAACATCCCAAACATCATTCTTCATTATTGATTGGTATTCTTCAACCATGGCATCCTTCCATTCTTTCTTTTCCACTGCTTCTTCATAACTGGAAGGTTCTTTATTCATAATGTCACAGAGTAAAGAAACATAGTTGGTATGTGATCTTGTTATCTTCTTTGCTTTGTGTTCTTCTTCTGGGATGCCAAATCTTTTTGCATCTTGAATGAGCTCTCTAGCCCATGCAGGTTTCCTCTTGTGAGAGTTATCTTCACGGGGTGTATCTACAGGTTCTTGCAGATATTCAAACTCACGAACAACTTTTGGAATTGCTTCAGTCATGGTAGTGTCTTGAAATCTATTTTCCTTAGATTCTTCATAAACTTCGATAGGTTCCTTCCTTGATTTGATGAATGCTGAGTTTTCATCAAATGTTACATCCCTACTGATATCAATTTTCTTGAACCCTGGAAAGTATATTCTGTAAGCCTTCGAGCTTTCACTATAACCCACAAAGATACCCTTCTTTCCTGAAGGATCTAGTTTGGTCCTCTTTTCCTTTGGGACATGAGTGTAAACTGGACAACCAAATATTCTGAGATGGATGACTTCAGGTTTCTTACCAGAAAAGACCTCTTCTAGTGTCTTGTTGTCCAATATCTTGTGGGGTGTTCTGTTCTACACATATCCAACTGTTCTAGCTGCTTCTGCCCATAGATGCATAGGTAGATCCTGGTCATGCAGCATTGCCCTTGCTGCTTCCATGATTGTTCTGTTCTTCCTTTCTGCAACTCCATTCTGTTGAGGATTATAAGGAACAATCAACTCCCTCTTAATCCCTGAATCACTGCAAAGCTTCTTGAAGTCACCTAAGGTGAATTCTCCACCATTGTCAGATCTGAATGTTTTGATCTTCTTGTCAGTTTGATTCTCCATCAAGGTTTTGAATTCCTTGAACTTATCAAGCACGTCATCTTTGTTCTTCAAGAAGTATACCCAAGTCTTCCTGGAGAAGTCATCAATAAAAGAGACATAGTAAACATACCCACTCAGAGAACTGGATGACATAGGACCACATACATTTGAGTGGATGATTTCCAGGATATCTTTTGCCTTGCTTTCACTGCTTGGGAAAGCCTTCTTAATGTTCTTACCTTTTGCACATCCTTTGCAAACACCTTCATGTTTGGTCTTGATTTCAGGAAGACCCTCTTTAGCCTTGCTTGCAATTGGAAGTGCCCTATAATGCATATGAGCAAGTCTTCTACGCCAAAGTTCACTTGGCTCCATGGATTCATGTACCATGGCATGTTCAGGTTGACCCTTCAATTTATACAAACCTCCCTCTTGCTCTCCAATCACTACTACATCATCGATTGTTTTACCCTTTGGCCACATTAGGACTTGGCCATCCACAAATGCAACCCTCATACCTTTTGCATCCAATGCAGAGATGGAGAGTAAGTTCTTCTTGAGCCCAGGTACATAAAGGAATTCTTTCATCTTCGAAGATTTTTCAGAATCTAGGTTATAGGAGGCTTCACCACTTCCTTTGATTGGGTATTGAAAATCATCCCCAAGTTTCACCTTATGAGGTGATTCATGTTCAGATAGGTTTACAAAAGATTCCTGGAACCCAGTCATGTGTTTGGAAGCCCCACTATCAATCAACCAATCATTACAACCATGGGAGATAGTACCTGTGAGAGCAGAGATTAGAACATACTCTTCTTCACTTGATAAGTCATCATCACTATAATCACTTTCTTCTCTATCCTTCTTCTTTCGAGGTTCATCATCCTCGACAGCATGAGCATGGAACTTTCTTTTGCTGCCCTTCTTCTTCTTGCCGGAGTTGTTGTTATTATCCCTTTTGTTCTTGGGACAATCTGAGGCAAAGTGACCCTTCTCATTGCATGTGAAGCATCTTAGATCCTTCTTATTCTTTTGATAGGATCTCTTGTAGCTAGAGTGCTCCTTCTTGGGCTTGCTTCTTTTGGTGTGAACTGCGAGAGCTTGATCTTCACCTCCCATCTTTTCCTCACGAGCTATAAGTCTAGCTTCGTCTTGAGAGCATTCTTCCCGCAATCTGTTGAAGGAGATCAACTTCTTCCTTGCACAAATTCCTTGAATAAAAGAAATTCCTTGAATAAAGGAATCCCATGACCTGGGTACACAGGACTACTTCCTACTAAACCAAGAGATCACACCTAATCTCAGACTGAAGCAACATCCAGATGAGCTCTTCCTATCTGCAGCACTGCCAGCCCAATCTGAATCAACATAACCCTGCAGGTTAAACTTTTGATTCGCTTCATACCTGAGCCCATAATCAACTGTACCCTTCAGGTACCTCAGAATATGCTTTACAACAACCAGGTGAACACTCCTCGGATCCATCAAAAATTGGATCAATGTGTTCACCGCAAAGCAAATATCTAGTCGCGTGCTCGTCAGGTACATCAAGGACCCAATCATCTGACGATACATAGAGACATCAACCAGCTTAGATGAAGCATCACACAGAAGCTTCAGGTTCGATGCCATGGGTGTGGCCATGGCCTTGCAATCCATCATCCTGAACCTCTTCAGGATATATACTGTGTACTTCCCTTGAACAAGGAAGATCCCACCTGCACTCTGCCACACCTCCATACCTAGGAAATAATGCATCATTCCCAAATATTTCATATTGAACTTAGTAGCAAGCTTCCTCTTAGTATCTACAATCAATCTGTCATCTCCTGTTACAAATAAGTCATCCACATACAGGAGTAGAATCACAGGATTCCCTTTTTCAACCTTGTAGTAAAGGTTGGAATCCACTTTACTCTCGGTAAAGCCCAAACTGGATAGAAAGCTATCTATCCTACCAAGTTCTGCACACATATATGACTACACCATTCAAGAAAGTTGTCTTGAAATCCATCTGGTGTATCTTCTATTTTATCACTTTTATATTTCTCTATGCTGCCATCTGTAGCATGCTTGATCTGATAGTTCCATTTGGAAGTCACAACAGACTTCCCTTCAGCTCTTGGGACCGCATCCCAAACATCGTTATTCATGATCGACGGATCATGGCATTCTTCCCGTATCCTGGGAACTTCAATATCTTCAATAGATCATTTTGTTGCTTGAACAAATGTTGTAGTCCTACAAAACAAGTTAAATTGTATGATTAGAAACATCTCATACTTTTCAGACAAATTCTTACACATAAAGAAATATGTCATACAATCATGCAATTATCTTAGCCAATGCATCAATACAACATTTATCCATGTTCCATAACTTTCTAGATGCCTTCTAGTCTCTACGAAAACATTGTTAAGAGTGTGCACAACTCCCAACATGTCAGCAAAGAGGTTTCATTCTAGATAAGTAGCAATGGAATGTTGTACATTTCCATAGGCCACTTACCCATCATATGCATATTAGTAGTATCTTGTTCATTAATGCAAATATGCAAAATACATATCCTAAGTCTAGGAACATAAGCATATGTATCATTGAACAATTTTATTCAAACAAACAAATATGTAAGAAGTGGTAATTAAAATAATTATCTTTGTTTGTTTGTTGGGTGGACTCCCTCTGAGTCTTTGCTTTCTTGCAGGAGCTATTGAAGTACCTTCTTCTACACCTTTCTATTGTGGAATGAAGAAAGATGGTCAACTCCCTCTGAGTATATGCATCCTTACAGGAGCTACTGGAGTGTGCTCCCTCTTGATCTTTGCTTCCTGGATTACCTGTTCTTGAACTTATATTCATCCTTGGTCCCTATGCATGCTTATTTGTATCATCATTGTGTTATCCTTGAGGTCTCATACATAATCACACATTTATTAGTATAATCTTAATACTATCAAAACACAATAATCTTAAGCATGTATAGTCATGATCATTCATAGATAATAAATAATAGTATTCAAGGTTTCAGGGAAGCCTTCTTTTACTTATGCATATTCTTATTTGATCATAGGACTTTTCTGATTAGTTAAATCATCAATGCATCAACCCATGATTACTCAAACCTATACCTTCATGATTCTTCTGGTTAGTCATATCATCAATTATGGTAAGAAACATAATATGCATACAAACATGACTATTCAAACCTATGACTTCATGAATAAACAACACAATAGTATAAGATCCTAACACAAGGTAGGATTGTAGCTTGATATAGGAAAAACATACCTGGATTAGCATGCTAGCTAGTTATGTCTAACATACCCGCATAATGTCTTCTGGTTCTCTTCAGTGACTTGTGCTAGTAACCTGCATGACTCATAGGTTAAACATTATAGGACCAACTTATACATACCTCGAAAGTAGATCTTATATGTGATCCACGACAATGGATGAATCTTTATCTTCATGTCACCATGATCATATGTTCTTGGAGTAGAACATGATTTGTCTTTCTTGGTGTACCTTTTATGTTAGCAAACAACATAAACCTATAAGCCATACCTGTCAAGATTGCTTGTAATCTTCTTATGAAAGGCCTTAACATCATCTCCCTCTGAAACAGGAACTTCTTCACTTATGCAGGTGACCAATCCATCCTATTCTAGGATTAACCCAATCCACTTGATTTGCAGGAACTGGATCTGGAGCTGTAATAGGGTTTGTCAGAGAAACCCCAAAAATTCAAACTTTGAATTTCAAACTTCCGAAAGAATAGAAATATGCACCTTGATGAGCTGATCAAGCTGGTATATCCAGAATTTGAAAACTGCAAAGTTTCACTCCTCAATTTTTCCTTTGAAACTTTTGGATTCACTCAACGTGACGTCGAACTAGCGTTTGATGAAGCCCACTCTTCTTCCCAATCAAAAGGTTTGATCCAAAGCTCTAAGCTTCTATTTTTATGAGGAGCTTCCAGCCGCGGTCACAGATTTAAAAAATTCCCATTTTTGCAGAAGCCCTAATTTTCCACTTTTCTGATCAAAGTCCCGAACTAGGGTCTGATCAAGCCCTGCCTTCTTCCCAACCAAAAATTATGATCTTGGTCTCTAAATTTTTATTTTGATGAGTAGAATTCATCCGTGGTCTCCGATTACAAAAATTCCAACTTTCTTCGAATCCCTAAATTCCGGAAGCCATGAATGAAGGTGCTAAAAAATAATTCTGATTTGATAGAAATATGTACCTGATTGTTTCTGGTGTAACTCCGAACTTTTCGATCCAAAGGGTCTAAAAAATTTTCTTGAGATATCCCGACCTGTTATCTTTCCATCCCGATAGGTCTGACCTAAATTGTATTCTCTGAGAGACAGAGTTATGCCAAGTGTCGCAACGTGACCTGTTTATGGGATAATACAAGAGAGCGAACTTGTACGGCGTGCCACGTGTCACTAGTTCAACTTCGGCCTCTAAAATTTTTTCCTATGACAGCTCAACCTGTTATCTTTCCATCCTGATAGATCTGACCTCAATTGAATTCTCTGAGAGAGAGTTATTCCCAATGTCGCAACGTGACCTGTTTATGGGATAATATAGGACAACAAACTTGTACGGCGTGCCATGTGTCACTGGTTCAACTTAGGCCTCTGGAAACTTTTTTTGAGATAGTACAGTCTGTGAACTACCTGACACATTTTACAAAATTTCATTTGGAGCTTCCTAGCCCAATTTATGACGTTTTTCCCAAGGTCACCTGATTTTGACTCAGATCTGGAAGAGGCAGAAACCCTATATTGTACAGATCATAAATCACAAAGTAAAACGAATTAGAGGTTTTCCTTTGGACCCAAGGTACATGGGGATCTTATATTCGACCTATAAAAGTTTTAGATCCGAAAACTTCACCAAAATGGATTTATAGCGAAAGTGCTACGATGACTGGTTTTTGCTATATCAAGCCCTAGCATCGTAAGTGCAACAAGTGTCATACATGCCATATCATGCCTTCTTTCAGGCTAGCTCTGATACCATGTTAAATTTTTAGAATTTACTTCAATCTGATCTAGGATCTTAACTAAGAGAACAACATGTACAAGAAAATCTACAGCATATCAATCATGGACACAATAATGCAAGCACATAAGAGACACAGAGTTTACTTGGGGAAAACCATAAAGGTGAAAAACCACAATAACTTCCTCAGAGATAGATAGAGAAATGATACAACCAGAATACAAGAGAAAGTCTTCTCCTAGCAGTAGAACCTCCTCCTCGACAAGTGCGCCACTCTCCAAAGTGTGAGTGAAAGAATAGAATGTGTAAAATGAGAGAGACACACTCTCTATTTATACACTAACTTGACTTGACTTTTACTCAACTAGGTCGGCCTCAAGTTAACCACTTAACATAATGCTAACTAGGCCAACCCCCACTAGGGTGGTCTAATAACCCTTTGATGCACATGGCCGACCCCCAATAGGGTGGTATAATAACCCTTTGACCCACATGACTTATACAGGGCCGACCCCAACAAGGTGGTCTAATAACCCATCAATTATAAGTTACGACACGTACAATATAAATGACGGCACTTCTGTATAGAGGAATAATAACATCTCTATAGGAATACAACCACTTCCGTATAGAGTAATAATAACATCTCTATAGGAATACAATATATATATATATATGTTAAATACATTCTGAAGTTACATATACATCAACAATTGTAATCGCCAAAGTCTCGTTAATGGAGTGATGAGTTGATGTGCATTGAAATTGTTGTTGACAGGTTGACAGGGTTACGATCATGTATTAATTGTTATGACCGAACTCCATAGTGGAAAGCCTGGCTGTCAACCCACGTAATCCAACCACATGAACTTTGATCGATAATGTAACTGAGAGTTCTAGCTGGCAAGGTTGTTGTATCACCTCTCCTCCATGTTGTACATGACAATGTTCACTTGGCATGTAATGTTGGTCACTTTGTGGTTGAAGTAATTAATGAGATGTTAATGTGATGTTGCTCGGCTTTCAACGTAGCACTATTGGCTCTTTCATGTTTGTTGACCTCACCAAATCTTGATTGTTGATTTGTGTAACCCTAACCTTGTTGTATGTAGTGGTAGCAAGTTTCTTGGTCTTTCATTGTTACATTGAGTTGAGGCCGACAGGCTGCCAAAAAGTAGGGTCGAAGGAAATTCCCTTCCAGGTTTTCGATCCTGTGACCTGTGATATGTGATTTCTTTAATAGTTGCAGGCTTAGCTCCTTGCCGTAGAGCCATGATACAGTAATACGAAATGTGGTTTCTGTCAACTCTTGAGAGTGGTTTTGTATTGGGGTTTGGATTTTCTTTCTCAATCGTCTTCAGGATTTTGAAAAATGCAGTTATTGATGTTGTTACCATACTTTTGTTGTTCTTCTGCTGGTGTGGTGTGCCAATGACCCGAGCTTCAAATTAGAAGGTAATGTTTATGATAATAACAAAATACTGTTTTGCTTAATTGTTTTCTTGTATCTTCTTATTTTTAACTACTTCGATGTGTAACTATGCAGGTACCCTCTTCGTTGGACATCTTCTATGCAATGGTTTTCGGAAAGGAAAACTACTATCGCTTCCTGGTAAGCTCCGATGGTTCTTGCAAAGCCTCGTAGGTGCCTTTGATGTGTTTTTCTATGTGCCGAGAGTTGGAAACCTCCGGCTTGTATCACAAGTGGCTGCAAAGAAGTTTAAGCTTTTTTTGTTTTGATATTATACTGTAAGAGGTTGATCCTCAGTCTTGTATTTGATGTTCGGCTCAGTAATATTTTCGTTGTAGCATTGGAACCGACATTGAGTTGGGATTTACACCGTAAGTTGTTAAGTTCAGGGTAAAACCCTGTGTAGTTTTGTGGTTCCACAGTCACACCTTATTGTTAAAATGTCGAGGATAACTCTTGTAATTCTCTGTTATTTGTTTGGATGGAAATCCAGAATCGAGGGTTCTTATTGCACTTGTAAACTATGGTTCATTTTCTTTTCAATGGAAAGTTATATTTAAATAACAGTTAACTGTGTGAAAGCTGGTTACGGTGATTCCAAGCAACAATAGTTGTCTTGGACCGAAATTTATAATTTCCATGACTTAAAACTGTATGTCTGTGTTTGTTCTCATTGTTGATAATCTTATTTGGAAATAGATGAAAATGGCTGACTGTTAATAGATGTTGAAACGGATATGCCTCCATAGTCTAGTTTTGTTTTTACGAAGGATACACTACCTATAGCTCACGATTTCTATCGGGCTTGTGTCAGGCTTTGTACCCAAGATTAAATCTTTGTAATCATAATTTTTGATAATGTATATGTGTATTGCTAGGGATTGTGAGCTAATGTTTAGACATGAATATGTAATCGTGCCTTCGGCTAACTGTTAGATAATTCTTAGATAGTAAACTTACCATATATAAAAGATAGTATGGTTCTAGAAAGTGATGACTAGGGTTTAATAAGTCGTAAATGTTATCATTCTCTGAATAATGTCTACAGTTTGTCATAGAAGACTTGATATAGAAATTATGATGTTTGTATACATAATTTGGGTTTGTAGTGTGTTAGGTTTTGATACTACTGTAATAAATATTCGATACTTGAAATCAAAGCAAGAAATTAGTGAAGAAATAGAATATGTATAATGACATGAAATCAATATAGTGATTAGTTCTTGCAGCTGCTATAATTCTTTAAAATACTATTACTTGGAAAATCATGAAATGTTTAATTTTGATTGCATTTGCTTGCTATCTTAAATGAATAGAGAGAGGAGAAATATATGGAACTGTCAGAAGCATACTGTGTTTTTCTTTCAATTAATATTTACATGAATTCTATACTACAATTTGTTATGTACTATAATGTTTTACTGTGTTTAAACATAGGACAGAATTATAAACAGAACACTTACTGAAATCATTTATGAAATCAATGGCAATCTTCCTATCTCTCATTTATCATTAATTTGCTTCTCTATACTAGAGTACTATGCAGAGAACAGCATGGGGAAAAATATAGAGATGGTTACCTATTCAAATCTTTAACAAAGCTTTATCATTCAGAATTAAACATAGATCAAAAAATAAAATAAATTCTTTTACAAAATAGAGTTTGACTAAGAAGAAACATTAAACTATAAACAAAGTAGCAAAAATGAAACCTGGTTAAGTGTAGGGAAACAAACACCCCAAGAAACCTGTTCCACCAAACCAATTCCTGAAGACAACCAAGTTTACTTGACTTAGGACCCCCGAGCCTGTTCACTGAACCACCAGGAGGAAGAAACATAGAAGCTTAAGACCTCAACTTGCAGTAGCAATAGTTATCCAGTCTGAAAGACTTAGCAGTCAAAGGGACCTACACCAGCACCTCTGTTTCTCCTTCTCAGAATAATTTGTAGACTTACAGTTGCACTCTCACATAGCCTCCCTATTCAAATCTCTCAGTGATCACCTAATGCACTTGAGGAATATTTCTGCAAAAAATATTGTAAGAGCTGCCTGCTCAATATGAATTTGCCTTATGTAGGCTACCTAGGCCTTTTAGTGGTTAACTGGTCATTTAATGAGCTGCATGCTCACTCCCACCACCTGGAGGATAATGCCACAATTTTAGGGGTAGTTGTCCCATAACCAACAGCTAGTGGTGAAGTGCAATTGCTGCCATCTGTCCCATGCCTTCTAATAGCTTCCATTCCTCCTAGTGGGTCAGTGAACACTCATTAACAGTTCCCTTGGGTGTTTGTCTCCTACTTTTAATTTATTAAATAATAATAATCAGTAATTATATTCGTCCTTGACCAAACTTGGTCATAATTACAAAACTTTGTAATTAAAATTTAACATAAAGTATTTTACCAATAAAATAATATTTTCAGAATTTGGGTGGGTGACATGCACCCACCCTTAAGCCTCAACATCGTCCTTGATGTTGGTTAATCACTCTCTGAGTGTTCCTGAAACAGAGTTGGGTATGCTTCCTGCATACTACTCTCCAACTCCCAGGTTGCCTCTTTTGGGCTAAGGTGCTTTCATTGCACTTTCACTTTCCCAATGGTGCGATTTCGGAGCAAAGTTTCCCTCCTTTCGAGGATACAGTCCGGTTCCACCTGAAAATCATCGTCTTGTCCCACCTGTACATCATTCCAGTTTACAACATGAGTAGCGTCGTGTACATACTTCTTTAAAAATTATATATGAAAAACATTATGTATCTTTATATTTGGTGGAAAATCCAGTTGGTATGCCACTAGTCCAACCCTTGACAATATTTTGAAATGACCACAATACCTGGGTGCCAGCTTGGCACAACTTCCCAATTTCAATGAACTCTTTTTCGGTCTTACCTTGAGGAACACATGTTCACCAACCTGGAACTCTTTATGATTCCTTTTTAGATCTGCTTGACTCTTTTGCCTATCTTGGGAAGCTTTTAGATTTCCTTGTACCTGTTTCACAATTAGTTATAACTCCTACAACAATTCAAGTCCTAAAACAAATCTATTTACTAGGTCATTCCAAGAAACAGGTGTATCACATTTCCTACCGTAAAGAATTTCAAATGGGCTAAGTATGGTTGATGCATGATAATGGTTATTATATGCAAATTCTGCTAAATGCAATTAGTCTTCCCACTTACCAGGCTGATCCTTAGCATACATTCTCAGTAAGTCTTCCAAAACTTGATTCACCCTTTCTGTCTGTCCATCCGTTTGTGGATGAAATGTTGTGCTAAAATTTAAGTTTGTATTCAACCCTTTAAGCAAAGACCTCCAAAAGTTTCCAGTAAACTTAGAGTCATGATCTGAAACTATCACTTTTGGTATACCATGTAGTTGAAAAATCTACTTCATGAAGCTTTCTGCAATGTCTGGAGCCTTATGAGTAGTCTTCACAGGTATAAAGTGTGATGCCTTGCTAAGTTTGTCCACTACCACCATGATAGAGTCATTTTGTTTCTGATTTTTGGGTAGTCCAGTAATAAAGTCTATGCTTATCACTTCCCATTTTCAGCTAGGTATAGGCAATGGCTGCAACAATCCAGTTGATGTTCAACTTTCACTTTCTAACAATCCAAACACTTAGCTATGTACTCTGCTACTTCATCTTTCATTCGGGGCCAAAAGTATTCTTTCCGTAGCATAGTAATGGTCTTCTGATAAACTAGATGGCCAGAGTAATGGCTTTTGTGCATCTGATTTAAAATCAGAATTTTTACTTCTGGTATGTTGGGTACATCCAATCTATTTTTGCATAACAATAGTCCATTTTCCTTCAAACTGTAATCTGCCATAGAATTTTCAGAACTGTTATTTGTTGTCTTTTCTTGTAATTTCCTGTATTCTTCATCCATTTCACTCCTTTTAAGGATTTGAGTTTCTAAGTCTGTTGAATAAGTACTGATGGCTGAAATAAAATTCAGTGTTTCCTTGCGACTTAATGTATCTGCAACCTTGTTCTCTTTCCCTTTAATATGCTTAATTTCAAAATCATACTCACTTAGGAAAGTTAACCATCTAGCTTGTCTAGCGTTCAGATTTGTCTGATCGAATTAATATTTCAGACCCATGTTGTCTATCAATAAGGTAAATTTTCTACCAATAAGGTGATGACGCCACATCTTTAAAGCATGAATTACTGCTAATAACTCTAAATCATAAGTAGAGTAGTTCTTTTCATGTATTTTCAGCTTTCTTGATTCGTATGCCACAGCATGCCCTTCTTGTGTTAGGACTCCACCGAGTCCGTCATTACATGCATCTGTGCAAACTATAAAATCCTTATTAGGTTCTACTATCCTCAAAATAGGTGATGTAGTCAATAACTCTTTTAACTTCTTAAAACTATCTAAACACTTTTGATCCCACACAAATTTCTTCCCTTTCTTCTGCAAGGAGGTTGTGGGGTTTGCAATCTTCGAAAAATCCTCTATAAATTTTTTGTAATATCCAGTAATACCCATAAATGATCTTACATCCGACACATCCTTAGGAACCGGCCAATCATTAATGGCTTTTATCTTGTCGGGGTCAACCAACATTCCTTCTTTAGAAATTATGTGTCCTAAATACTGAATTTTGTCCTTGTGAAAGTCACACTTACTAAACTTACCGTATAGTTGATGATCTCTCAGAACTTGTAAGATAATCCGTAGATGTTCGTCATGCTCTTCTTTGCTTTTAGAATACACTAAAATGTCATTTATAAACACAACAACAAACTTATCTAAGTATTTGTGTAGAATATTGTTCATCAAACACATAAATACAGTCGGGGCATTGGTCAAGCCAAATGGCATGACTACGAACTCGTAATGTCCATATCGAGTTCTGAAAGTTGTTTTGAAAATATCCTCATCCCTAACCTGCACTTGATGATATCCTGACCTTAGATCAATCTTTGAAAATATCGTTGCTCCACGTAGCTGATCAAATAGATCGTCTATGCGGGGCAACAGATATCGATTCTTGATTGTCATCTTATTCAGCTGGTGATAATCTATACACAGTCTTAGGGTTCCATCTTTCTTCTTAACAAATATAACAGGTGCTCCCCAAGGAGACACGTTGGGTCTTATATCATTCTTATCTATCAGTTCATTCAACTGTGATTTCAACTCGTTTAATTCCAGTATATTCATCCTATATAGAGCTTTAGAATTTGGTACTGCTCCTAGTATTAACTCGATGGTAAAATCTAAATCTCTTTTAGGAGGTAGTCCTAGAATCTCCTCTGGAAAAACATCTTTGAAATCCTTTAGGACAGGAATGTCTTCTAGTTTCAGTTTGTCCTCTTTACAAATAAGCTCATCATTTACTACATTTACTGCAAACAACTGAAATCCTTTCCTAACTGCCCTCTTAACTTGCATGGCTGAAATCTGTCTAAGGGTTGTCTTTATTTGAATACCTTTTACTTCTACAGTTTCTCCTTCATCATTTAAACATGTAAAACTTTTCTCGTAACAGTTCAGAATGACATGATGGGCTTCTAACCAGTCCATTCCAATTATGATATCATAAGATCCTAAAGGTAAAATATTCAGCTTGATTTGTGTCTTTAATTGGTTCATGGATAAAGCACAACTTTTAATAAAATCTAATACTTTTCTCTTTGTTCCTGTTGCTAGTCTAACTAACCAAGATTTACTGAACTTTTCTATTTTCAATTTAAAACTTTCCACAATATCTAGTGATATATAACTTAAGCTAGCACTTGGATCAATCAAAATAGTAATAGTATGATTTTTTAGCATACCTTCAATCTCTACCATAGAGATTTGATGATCTACTTGTCTGTTGTCGAGTGCTGCATTGATTCTGGGCATCTCCCTCGCCAAGTCTCCAATAGTAGGTTCAGTCTGAGTAGAGTGAATGTTGTTAGCTGTCTGCTTCCTCTTAGGGCATTCTAATGCATAATGAGGACCTTGACACTCAAAACATTTGATAGGTTCCTTTTGATCATTAGTCCTGGTAGTATTGGGAGTGTTTCTAGGAGTTGTAAAATTCTACTAGTGACTGTTTCTGGAATTGTTTCCTTGAAAATTCTGATTCTGAAATTTTTTCTTTTGGAAACTAGAATTCCCACTAAATCTGAAATTTTTCCTTTTCAGATCGAAATTGCTGGGTTTATGACTTTTCCAGTGTAACATTCCTTCTCTTTTCCGATTAGTACCATAACATAAAGTTGCTTTCCTCATAGCCTCTTCTAAGGTTTTTGGACTATCATACTCGATTATGTCTTTGATATTGAAAGGTAGACAACTCAAGTATATTTGGATCTTAGGTTTTTCTTCCACGAGGTAGGTCACATATCTCAGTAAGTTCAAAAATTTACTGCTCATTTCCTTCATGTTCATACTTCCCAGCTTTAAGTCATAGAACTCCTTTGATTTTTCTTCATAGTATTGTTCTGATAAGAACTTCTTTTTGAAATAACGTTTGAAAGTACTCCAATTGACATCCTTGTCTTTGATGCCCTTCACTCTCTTGATATCCTACCACCAAATATCCACCTTACCGATCAAGTTGTATATTGCCATCTTCGCCTTCAAAGATGCATAATAATCATATATTTGGAAATACTTTTTAATGCCGGACAACCAAGCTTCTGTTGTCTCTCCTTTTTCAGTTTCACCATTGAAGGTTGGGGGTTTGATTTTCTTGAACTCCCCAGAAATTTGCTCATACTGTTTTTGACTTTTCCTTTTGGGTTTGTAGTCCCCTTCGCTGCTGTCACTTGAATAATTTCTTTTCTTTTTCCGTTTTTCATGGGCAGCTTTTGATGATATCGAAATGTTGTTTGCATCATCAACTTTCATATTTTTACTTCTATCTAGATGAGGTAAATCTTCAACCTTGGAAGTATTCTCGATTTCTCTATTATGTTCATCAGTTGGGCATTGTTCGAACAGTACTCTATTTAACTCTTCTTGCGCCTTCAAGATTCTCTCATTGTCTTGTTTTACAGATCTGATTTCTGCCTTTAATTCTTGAAATGCTCATAATAATTCGGACGAATTATCGTTTACTTCACCATGGAATTCTTCTCCTTTGAAATGCCTTCATGTGCTATGACTGTTGGGTTGAAATCTATCTTCTAAATGTTCAGCTGAGCTTTCCATACCTGTAACTCAAAATAATTTATGTATAACACAATAGTTTAAATTTTTGAATTAGTAAACATTCTGCTATAAATAAAGTTTTCTTTGCTGCGTGTTCTTGGACCTTTTTTAGGCCTAGAGTTCAAACATGAGCTCTGATACCACATGTAACATCCCGAAAAATACAAAAAAAAAAAAAATTATAATAGCAATATTTATCAAAGTCATTAATGCGAAACATATAAATTAACTTGATTTCTTAACTAAAATAATTAGTAGCGATGACACATCATACTTCTCCACTAAATATGATTTAATTGTATTTGCTACTTCAGATTTAAGCAGATGTTAATCTCTTGAATGAAAGATCTTTTATGATTGTGCAATAATAGTATAGTTTACAAATGTGTTTAAGTTCTTGGATATTATTGCATGCTGTTACAGTTTGTACTATTATGATATTCTTGATGGAGTGCTGACAGTTTGTTTGTATGTTGACGAAGGGGTCCTACGAGATACCCTGGAGTTTACTTAGCTACATTTAGCTAAGGCATTGAATCTTGTTTCCATGTGCAGACCACAGGTAAGAAATCTTATAAGACAACATAAGTTAAGAGTACTTGTGTCTTTCAATTCATCGTCAATGTAAAATTAAAATGCTAAGTACATCCTTGCATCACCAGTTACTGGAGGTATGGATACATGGTTCTAATCCTAGTTTATGTATTGTCTTACGAAGCTCTTCAAGGTTATCATTCCATGTTTTCCAAAAGTTTTGTTATGATGCTACATTCATTGTCATAAGACTATTGTCATTGATATTAAAACATCGATACTACTATCTATTAAGTATGCTATTGTGAAGCTGGTAGAAATAATGATTACACCTTCGAACTATCATAATACTTGGCGTCTACAAGTATTAGACTACTCTATGTCATGTATTTATCATTTCAATACATAGTTAATATATAGAAAGTATAGTGATTACTGCTTGTGCTCCTGAACTTAGTAAAAGAATGAATATCATCATTATTTAAACTATACTTATAGTATTACATTTGTCGTTAGACTTCGTAATACATAGCTAACATTTCTAATATGTTGTACGTATGATGATTATGCAATGGACTTAGTATTGAATGTGTATTACCCCATTATCTATAATTATAGATAATATTAATATTATGGAGTTCATAAGCATGCTATAGTGTACATGTATCTAATATTCTTGTACATAGTTAGAATCCTAACTATATCTAGTTTTCCATGAATTAGCAATATAATATCTATATGGTTAAGTTTAAACTTGGGACTATATAAAGTTTATGCTACATTTTACAATGATAAGCTTTTTATTATGCAATGATATGATTATAATATGCAAACCTAGCTATACGTTAGCACTATCGGATATTATCATATGCAGAGATGAATACGATCTAAACAACCTTAGAAAGGTTCTGGCTTAAGTAGTAGTTTGAACCATGCTATATGTATTAGCTATTATCCTAAGTGTTATTAACATATGTTATTGTAATCGCCAAAGTATCGTTAATGGAGTGATGAGTTGATGTGCATTGAAATTGTTGTTGGCAGGTTGACAGGGTTACGATCATGTATTAATTGTTATGACCAAACTCCATAGTGGAAAGACTAGTTGTCAACCCACATAGTCCAACCACGTGAACTTTGATCGATAATGTAACTAAGCATTCTAGCTGGAAAGGTTGTTGTATCACCTCTCCTCCACACTGTACATGGTAATGTTCACTTGGCATGTAATGTTGGCCACTTTGTGGTTGAAGTAATTAATGAGATGTTAATGCGATGTTGCTCAGCTTTCAACGTAGCACTGTTGGCTCTTTCCTATGCGTTGATCTCACCAAATATTGATCGTTGATTTTTGTAACCATAACTTTGTTTTATGTAGTGGTAGAAAGTTTCTCAATCTTTCATTGTTATGTTGAGTTGAGGCCGACAGGCGGACAAAAAGTAGGGTCGAAGGAAATTCCCTTCCAGTGTTTCGATCCTGCGACCTATGATATGTAATTTCTTTAATAGTTGCAGGCTTAGCTCCTTTCCATAGAGCCACGATACAGTAATAAGAAATGTGGTTTCTGTCTACTCTTGAGAGTGGTTTTGTATTGGGGTTTGGATTTTATTTCTGAATCATCTTCACGGTTTTGAAAAATGCGGTTACTAATGTTGTTACCAGAATTTTGTTGTTCTTCTACTAGTGTGGTGTGCCAATGACCCGAGCTTCGAATTAGAAGGTAATGTTTATGATAATAACAAAATACTATTTTGCTTAATTGTTTTCTTGTATCTTCTTATTTTTAACTACTTCGATGTGTAACTGTGTAGGTACCCTCTTCGTTGGAAGTCTTCTATGCAATAGTTTTGGGAAAGGAAAGCTACTACCACTTCCTGGTAAGCTCTGGTGGTGCTTGCAAAGCCTCATAGGTGGCTTTGATGTGTTTTTCTATGTGCTGAGAGTTGGAAACCTCTGGCTTGTATCAGTGATGGCTGCAAAGAAGTTTAAGCTTGTTTTGTTTTGATATTATACTATAAGAGGTTGATGCTCAGTCTTGTATTTGATGTTCGGCTCAGTAATATTTTTGCTGTAGCGTTGGAACTGACTTTGAGTTGGTCTTTACACCGTAAGTTGTTAAGTTCAGGGTAAAACACTGTGTAGTTTAGTGGTTCCATAGTCTTGGCTTATTGTTAAAATGTCGAGGGTAACTCTTGTAATTCTCTGTTATTTGTTTGGATGCAAATCCAGAATCGAGGCTCCTTATTGCACTTGTAAACTATGGTTCATTTTATTTTCAATGGAAAGTTATATTTAAATAATAGTTGACTGTGTGAAAGCTAGTTCTGGTGATGGCAGGCAACAATAGTTGTCTTGGACCGAAATTTACAATTTGCATGACTTAAAAATTGTATGTCTGTGTTTGTTCATGTTGTTGATAATCTTATTTGGAAATAGATGAAAATGGTTGACTGTTAATAGATGTCGAAACGGATATGCCTCCATACTCTGGTTTTTGTTTATGAAGGATACTGTACTTGTAGCTCACGATTTCTATTGGGCTTGTGTTGGGCTTTCTACCCAATATTAAATCTTTGTAATCATAATTTTCGATAATGTATATGTGTATTGCTAGGGATTGTGAGCTAATGTTTAGACATGAATATGTAATCGTGCCTTCGGCTAATTGTTAGATAATTCTTAGATAGTAAACTTACCATATATAAAAGATAGTATGGTTCTAGAAAGTGATGACTAGGGTTTAATAAGTCATAAATGTTATCATTCTCTGAATAATGTCTATAGTTTGTCATAGAAGACTTGATATAGAAATTATGATGTGTGTATACAGAATTAGGGTTTGTAGTGTCATAGGTTTTGATACTACTGTAATAAATATTCGATACTTGAAATCAAAGTAGGAAATTAGTGAAGAAATAAAATATGTATAATGACATGAAATCTATATAGTGATTAGTTCTTGCAGCTGCTATAATTCTTTAAAATACTATTACTTGGAAAATCATGAAATGTTTAATTTTGATTGCATTTGCTTGCTATCTTAAATGAATAGAGATAGGAGAAACATATGGAACTGTTAGAAGAATACTGTGTTTTTCTTTCAATTAATATTTACATGAATTCTATACTGCAATTTGTGCTATACTATAATGTTTTACTATGTTTAAACATAGGATAGAATTATAAATAGAACACTTACTGAAATCATTTATCCAATCAATGGCATCTTCCTATCTGTCATTTATCATTAATTTGCTTCTCTATACTAGATTACTATGCAAAGAACAACATGGGGAAAAATATGGAGATGGTTATCTATTCAGATCTTTATCAAAGCTTTATCATTCAGAATTAAACATAGATCAAAAAATAAAATAAATTCTTTTACAAAACAGAGTTTGACTAAGTAGAAACATTAAACTATAAACAAAGTAGGAACAGTGAAACCTGGTTAAGTGTACGGAAACAAATAGCCCAAGGAACTTGTTCCACCCAACCAATTCCTGAAGACAGCCAAGTTTACTTGCCTTAGGACCCCCGATCCTGTTCACTGAACCACCAGGAGAAAGAAACTTAGAAGCTTAGGACCTCAACTTGCAGTAGCAATAGTTATCCAGTCTTAAAGACTTAGCAGTCAAAGGGACCTGCACCAGCACCTCTATTTCTCCTTCTCAGAATAATTTGCAAACTTACAATTGCACTCTCACATAGCCTCCCTATTCGAATCTCTCAGTGATCACCTGATGCACTTGAGGAATATTTCTATAGAAAATATTGTAAGAGCTGCCTGCTCAATTTGAATTTGCCTTATGTAGGCTGCCTAGGCCTTTTAGTGGTTAACTGGTCATTTAATGAACTTCCTGCTCACTCCCACCACCTGGGGGATAATGCCACAATTTTAGGGGTAGTTGTACCATAACCAACAGCTAGTGGTGAAGTGCAATTGCTGCCATCTATCCCATGCCTGTTAACAGCTTCAATTACTCCTAGTGTGTCAGTGAACACTCATTTAACAGTTCCCTTGGGTATTTGTCTCCTACTTTTAATTTATTAAATAATAATAATCAGTAATTACATTCATCCTTGACCAAACTTGGTCATAATTACAAAACTTTGTAATTAAAATTTAACATAAAGTATTTTGCAAATAAAATAATATTTTCAGAATTTGGGTAGGTGAGAGAGGTACACATGCAATTATTTTCTAAAGGTTTCTTTCTTATCAAAGATGCCACGTTGTTACACCCTGATCCATATTCTTCTTATTTCATGAAACCATGTGACTACCTACATCAATTCATCCTACACCTATCCACACCAAAATATCAAAACCTAAGTCAAATGTCTAATTTTGCATACATCAAAAATAAAATATTACAACACGTTTACTAATTCACCCATAATACTTTCTAGAAACATTGATGTTGTTGTCCTAATTCCCTATATACTTATCAACAAACTCAAAAAATGCAAGAATCTCCCAATGAATTGAATTAAATATTAAGATCACATTTTAGTATATTAGAGTGTGATGCCCCAAAATAAGGTCCAAGGATAAAGCCCATCACGATGTCTAGAACATGAGGTGTAGTAAAAAAAATTGATGATGATGAATGGATTATGACCAAGAAAAAACAAAATTTTTAGTTTTTTTCTACTATTATTTGTGATGCAAAGCTTATCTTGGTGACAACATAATCAAAGGAATTCTTAAAATTTGTAAAATTTGTAGTTCCTTGGAGATGTCATTAGGACTTTATTCCAATGTATAACCCATCAAAATATTGGTTTCCATCGTAGCTATAGGAAACCTAGTTTCCTAGGAGGCCAGAGTTGAGGACCATGACATTCTAGGATAATTTCATCTTTATCACCATAAACTCACCATCCTTGGTATTCACAACCACTTTCCACCTGAATCTCCTAGATCATCGCAATCATGCAATCCTTTAGATGTTGATACTCCTTTTTAATCAAAGTATGCATTGAAGCCACAAAAATCAGATCCTTGGTATGAATGGTCATAAGATCAACATTTCATCACCATAATTTCGAAGAGATCCTTCATAACATCAAGCTTGTATTTGTTATCGAAGAAAATGGTTCGATAACTAAATGAGAACATAACCAAGTGCCAAATGAGAATAGACTTGAGCGCAATTAAATGAGAATAGATTTGAGTGCAATTAAATGGCAATAGAGTAATGTTAGAAATCATCAACAAGGAGGATCAGAAAAACCTACCAAGACTAGAACACGATATGTTTTAATGGTAGAATAAACCAAAGATAATGAACATAGTACATAAATCACACACAACCATAATGGATGTATTATTTTTGACATGACAAACAAGGAATCAGATAACCTCCCTATAAAGATGATATTCCCATTTCTTTGGAAAAAATAATATGTTGATAGTGCCCCTTGGTAGGGAGTTTGTAGAAGTAGGCCTTTGTGTGGAAAAAGAACCCCCTAAATTTGGTGAGGACCATTATCATTACATATATAATTTTCTCTATCACAAAAAATAGTATTTTCTCACCATTCTTGCAATAACAAATATATATAAAGATGGATCCAAATATATATAGAAACAAAAGCAATGGAAGTCAAAATGTAGTAAGAAATGGATGTCAATAGAATACCCTATTGTATCTAATTGTTGTTAGTGATAGGAAATTCCCAATGACAATATTGTCCATGACACCCAATACCACGGTTTAATCCATGAATTACCTAGGAAAGTGAATCATCATGTTGCTGGTTCCATATGGTATCCTCCATATTAGCTTTAAGTTTGAAATGCAGAGCACAACATTTAATGATTAAATTGGTTTTAGGGTACACCATACCTCAATATCCTGCAATACCCTTCAATTCCACCATGTCCCAAAAACAATGAGCTACAATAACCATGTAAGAAGTACTGAAAACATTAACACTAATAATAGTAGAAATCTATATATAACAGTAGCAATATATATTAGAAGTGAACCAATTATAAACTCAACATTAGATGTTGGGGAAGAACTCCCTTATCCTCATATTTCAACCTCTCAGCATTAGGTTAGATGCATGAGACTCAACTAGAACAACATACCTGTGAAAGGAGAGAACCCAAAACTGGAAAAGACCCTAAAATAGATCATCCAACCCTCACAAATAAAAAACAGTAGCAGCAAAACAATACGACCAACACACAATAACAAACGATAGCAAAGTACTAAAAAAAATTCATATAAGGTAACATTGTGGTGGATGGAACCTAAGGAGGTCTATTAAGGTCAACGCAAGGGTGGACATCAATCCTAAGGGGTCACGCTAGTCATCAACAAGCTGGACGTCAACATTTAAGGGTTGTATAGCTCAATGCTACCATCCAAGGGTCAATCACGAGTCACCACAAGGCTAAACATAACGTACAAGTAAAATTGCAAGCCAACGTAACGTAATAAGGCAACACGACATCATAATAGGCTCATGCACATCAAGTCAACGTCAAGGTAGGTTACTCGGCCTTCTCAACCATTTGTGGTCATATGTCTCATGTGTCTCATGCAATGACTAGAAGCTCATAATCATAATCCCAAGATAAGGAAGCTCATGTGGTCATCTCATCTCCCTTAGGTTAACTCTGCAAGGGGTGGCCAACCCCTTGACGATAACCATAGTCCTCGGAATATGTCACACATATTGAGAAATAAGCTTTGCAACAAAGTCAACAAACATTTCTCATATAAATTTCAAAAAGCACAAACATAGTTATATTAATTGTTCTAATCAGCACAGTACTATCAGACATAGAGCTACAGAAATCATTAAAGCACTGAAGAAGAAACTTGTAACAAAACTGAAAATATTTCATGCCTTCACTTAGTCAAATACAAATCTTTAATGCTTTCAACTACATTTTTTTATGTTTTGGTTTTTTCCTCAGAAATTCGAAGAGGGGGACTTCATCTTTGATTTCTTGACCCGTTGTAGTTGTTGTTCCCTCTCTTTCTATTGATTGTGTGGATATGCACCCCCATACCATACTTCTGGTACATTGATTAGCAGGGGGTGGAGGTGGATGGAGAGGGGCATCATCTGCAAAAAACAAGACAGTTATATAGATATAAATGTGGAGTTATTATTGAGATATATATTTCATTATTTCCAATATCATTACAATGATATTTACCTGCTGGATGACTAGCTGAGTCAACTGTAGTGTTCATTAATTCTGACATTTGTTGCTCTCTTGGCTGAGCATGAGAAGGTGCATGCTCTGCCATTCATAGAAAAATATTAATTAGCAAATGTCATCAATTATGTATATAAAATCATATTAAATACATTTGTTTTATAGCATACATACCTGAATGGCTAGGCAGCTCCCCACCATCACGTTGGACCAGTTCAGTACTGCTACCCTCACTGCTTTTGTTAATCTCACCCTGAAAACAAAAAAATACATTCAGTTTTTGATGTAATAATTCATGAATACATTACGCAAGTACATTATAATGATTTCCTTATTGATTTTATTTACCTTTACGCCAGTCAATGGGGAAATTGGGGTTTGCCCCAATCTTTTTCGATGTTCCAACACGTGCTGAAAACCATACTTGAAGCCGATATTCAAGTCTTCTTCAGTGGCTTCCTCTTGAAAAGAATTTCCCTGCAATGCATAACACCGTGTAAAGTGCTTGCGATAAATCAATTAATTGTTCACTACAGTTAGAAAAATAAATTAATTTTTGGCTACAAATAATGATCGTTCAATTCTTACAATTCTTGCCCTTAGCTTCTGATATCCACCTTGGCCTAGTTTGTGCTGCCCATGTTTATCTATTCTTTCGTTTGTTGCTTTAGAGGTGTCGGGGAGCCTATGTAAGGTTGTAAATATGTTAGATATCGCAACTTAAATATATTTAAAAGTTTTAAAAAAATTTAACATTGTTCATTGAAAATATGATGTGTCATACCTTCTTGAACTGATTGGCCTATTCTTTCCTTGTTTTCGCAATGCCTTCTCCTTTACATCCTCGATGAGCGCCTTCCACTCCTTATCCGGAACCATCGGAGGATGCTAATATTTGGTGTTAATTTGCAGATTGTCCCTATAATCTGCCCTAACATATTTCAAATTTAAGCCAGTTGTTGCAGCGATACCTTTTTTGTTGGAGGTTTTACCAAACAAGCTGACCATGTGGTTCATCAAATCATCTTTCAATTTGTCATTTTGGGCATTCCACCGTGTACGAATGGTGGGCCCAAAAATCTCCAATGCATTTTCATGCAAGTTCTTATAAAAAAACATTATTTCCTAAAAAAAATATATGATTATTAAGTAAAACTAATTTGAGTTATGTGGCTTTGAATTACATGAAAAAAAACACTGAATAAATTAAATAATACCTGCAATCTTGGGTTTCTTGATTGGAACACATTCATCGTTCACCAAGAAGCTAACGGGAAATGATCCCTTGGTAACCACACGTATTGCACCAAGATATCAATTAGCACAATCGATGTTATCCTCCTCTCTAGCATCCTGTGAAGCAGTGGAGGTTGGAGGGCCATGTTGACCTCCAACATCCGGTGAGGTCGTAGCATCTAAATTTCATTTCTTTGAAGGAGAGGCAAATGGCCTTGTTGGTACGGTAGATTGACGATGTGTTCAACCATCTCTACTACCAATACCGACCTCTGTAGCCTATACTCGATGGACGGGTGTTATCTCCAAATATTACTACAGAAAGTAAACTTCAATGGATTAGATCATATAAAAAAAAAGAACTAAAACAACATAATTGAATATATGTCATAGTTGGTAAAAAAATTCAAAGATGCCACTTACCCCATATTGGTCTATCTGGTGCCTCAAGTCATCCATTTGTACTTTGATTTCTTCAGTCCTGGGTCTGATTAAAATAAGTCTAAGAAGGTCTTGATTTCACTTTTTCAACATTTTCTTCACGGCTTCAATTGCGTTAGTTGAATAATATATATCTTCCTCAATGACCACCTCATCATCCTGATATGGTGTGCTCTACGAACGTCAATCAATAAAAATTAGTTAATTTATTTCTACCATTACAAAAAATCACGTGAAAAAAAATGCATATAATAACAAAAATAAGTACTATAATCATGTTTAGGTACCATTACGCTATCATTTACCTAATGTGACAGCATTGGTGACTTCCCATGGTCACCCTGCCACAACATAATAAGCAAGACATGTTCATATCAATAAGTAAAAATTGAACCATGTATAATAAACTTGATTAATGTAAAAAAAAATATTGTTACTATGACAGTCATGTTTACCTGTCCAGAAGCTGTAGGTCTGTTCTAAGTACCGACCCCCTGCCACAATACAATAAGAATGATATCATATTGAAATATTTACTCAATTAGCATAAAAATTTTCAAATGTTAACAACTGTAATATAATCATGAGTTGTGGTTACTATGTCATTGATGCTATTAGGTACTATTAAAATAACATTTACCTCATGCATCACCATTGGCGACTTTCCAAGGTCAGCTCGTGGCATTTTTGGCATATGGCCACGATCACCCTACCACAATATAAGAATTAGGACATACTAAAAATGAAAATTACATATATAACAATGTCTCTTAAATGTGATTAATGAAAAGCATGACATATAATTAACCATGTGTATATTATAAAAAGCATGACATAAATAAACTTGATGCAAGATAAAAATAACAAGTCATCAATCAAAGGTTGAGTTAAATGTTTTATAAGAAAATTACCCCCATAATAGAAACCCCCGCATCTATACGATTCAAACCGTAATCGATCAACAACTCTTCACCTGCAGCTATTGATTTTGTTGCGCATACAAATACACGATTTCCTTCACGCCCCTCAAATAGGAAATTTGGTACCTTATGTGTTGACCCTGGTCATGTGCTATTTATAAACCGTGCGATATTTCCTAAAGCTTTTGGCCTTCCATCAATATACATAGTTGCTCCTTTTTTGAGACTGTTGTGCAGTAGTTGACAATAATTTGATGCCACTCCGTATGTCTACATACCTCGTGTATATCGGACCAACAAAAACCAGTCATTGTATTTGAAGCATGGACCGACATACTCCATCAATTCAGTTTCAATGCCATATGACACCTTTATGCCATCCATGTAAAATAGCCCCAGTCCATGTAAAGAGGAAGGAGCAATGCGATAAGTCATCCCATTGAGGAAGAAATCTATGTCCACTTGGGGTAGCTCCTTGGGTAGCCATCATTTGACAAGATTTCTATACCTCAGGGGAAACTCAATGTCACCTATGCACTCATTATCATAACCACATGATCCTTCTTCAAAAGAAAAAAAGTTCCATGCGTCTATGAAATTTTCTCCTTACCTTTTCACCTCTAATTGATCTTGACCTATTAGATATTGTATTAGATGTCCCGCTTTCAACCTCTTCTAGTCTATCTTCCTCACTTGAGGAAGATAGATCTGACAAGTACCTATTTGGTGGTACCTACAATCATTAAAATTGGGTATTATTTATTGCATCCAAACATTGTTTAGGTGCAAAATTGATTATTTTGGTGGTACCTACAATCACCGCTTCGATTGTAGCCTATTATATATCAATACAAATACTATTAGTTGTTGTAAAAGAAAAAAGTTAGTGCTTGACAGATATTCTCAAACAATTTCCACACTCTTATTAGACAACTTATTTATATATATATGGACAATGAGTAGATTTATATGCAAGTTTGACAATCTTTTCAGAAGAATTTGAGACATTTATAACATATTACTTCGCCATGTTGTCTATGACTTGGTTGAGGTCTCCTACGCACCCTAACAATAGGACCTTCCTCTCACAATGAAATACTGATGACCCCACCCATCACACTATCTATTATTTGTTGGATTTTCTTGGAGTTGTTTATTCATAGGTTGGAAGAGTAAATTGCTAGAGGAGCTAGGGTTCATGCCAAGTTACAATAGACTCATGAGGGATATAAGTTTTTCTTTTAATTTCTAAAGAAGAAATTTGTTGTTGATAGAGTTCTTGGCCTTTGAAAAGAACATGATTCATTTGAGGAAGATCCCTCTAAGATCTAAGGCATGTTTGGTGATCATTTCCATAATAATTTCTCTCCTTCTTGCTTGATAGAGGAAATGATTTCTACTAGGAATTCTTGTTATAAGGTTTCTATTCTAGACCATGTAAGCTTGGATAGGGATTTCATGAAGGATGAATTTTTTGCAGCAATGATAAATGTATATGCATTTATGGATTTCCATGTGAGATCTACAAGACTATGTGGGATATTGTTGGAGCTTACTTTATTCACATGGATTGAGAGGCCTTTAACACAATATGTTTGAAAAAGTCCATTAGTCAAGGGTTAAACAAGGTCATTCCAAAGAATCTGACCATAGGCACAATTGGGGGATGGTGTCAGCTAAATTCATTACATATATGCTATCCTATTTGTATTTGTATGATTGGACATTCATTATATATATGCTATCCTATTAATGCTAGCCTATAATTTGATTGATTGGACGTTCATTACATATATGCTATCCTATTTGTATTTTGGTTCAAAGTGTGTGGGGATGGTCAACAGTCAATTCTATTGTTACTCCACTTTTGTTGTAGTAAATAATACACTCTATGTACCTATTCTTATCCACCATTTGATTAGGTATCGATGCCCCCTGGCACCTAATATCTATGTTTTGAAAAATATGCACTTAGTTATTTGTTGGATGTTACTATTTGTAGGGGAATATTCATGTTCATTCACTTCAACATGATTATGAGATGGTGACTAATCACTTTGTAGATGATTATTTGCTATCTTCTTGCACTGACTAGGAGTCAATCACTAATGCTATAGATTGTGTGTCTATGTTTTATTAGGTATCAAGGGATAAGGTTAGTGATCATAGGACTCATTATTAGTTGGTCAATCATGATGAGCCTCCCAATTGGATTCCTTCTACTTGGATCGTCACTCGTCCAGGTGTAATACAAAGATATATTCGTATCATGTTTGGTGTGGATATTTCTTTAATGGCTATGTGGGATTAGTGTTTAGAGTGTCCACAACATAAAATATTTTTTTGCAATACAAAGACCTTCCATTTGCTGAAAAATTTACTGCTTTGAGCAGGATTCTTCATGCCTCACATTTTTATTATGTATCTTGTCCGGCTTGGAACAATTGTCATGTAACTTATAGAGGTACCATTGAAAATTTGAATTATTTGGGATTGCAACAATTTTGATGTTGTCCATTACAATGATAGTTTACTTTGACATTTCATCACCAATTTATTGTGTGCAGGTTTCATAGAGAAAACAAGCCTTGGATTTCATTTTGAATAAATAGTACAACCAGATAAGGAAAGTATACTTGAATTTGTGTTGATCATCATATTGTACAACATAGTTTATGAAACACACCATAGTCCAAGCTTCATAATCCATTTAAAAAATAGACTACTACAATCAGGATTGAACACACACATTGAATCATGAAAAAGTCTAAGCCTCACTTATATAGAGGTGCTAGTTTAGTTATATATAAATGTGCAAGGGAGTTGCACCAAAGAAATATTTATAAGTGATGGATTATTTGCAAAGCATTTATTTTTATTAGTCTGACCACTAGTTTCATATCTGAAAATTACACTAGATACCAAGACATACCTATAATACTAACTAGATATTTTATACTCAAAACTACACAAATATTCTACAACAACTTTAAAAGTTTATATTCCTTTGTGGGGTGCTATCTATCCTCCACTGTATGCCCTAGATGAATTTTTTCCATAACCAAGTAATTTTCCTGCAAGAGTAAGCTATCCTTAGAGACAACAGATGCTATTGTATGTAATTATTTGAACATAGGTATGAAGGATACTCTCTGAAACTAGCTTGAGGTCATCTTCAGCTACACTACCAAGGGAGATAAAGATATTTCCTAGATCTACAGTTCACCATTCATCCAATTAATAGTCACTAGAGAGTCTCCATACATCTATATTAACTCCAATAGTTTATTTACATATCACTAGCATTTAGGATGATGCATCATGCTTGGAGTTTTTTATTCATAGGTTGGAAGACTATATTGCTAGAGGATATAGGGTTCATGCCAAGTTACAATAGACTCATGAGGGATATGAGGGATATAAGTTTTTCTTTGATTTTTTGAAGAAGAAATTTGTTGTTGATAGAGTTCATGGCCTTTGAAAAGAACATGGTTCATTTGAGGAAGATCCCTCTAAGATCTAAGACATGTTTGGTGATCATTTCCATAATAATTTCTCTCCTTATTGCTTGATAGAGGAAATGATTTCTACTAGGAATTCTTGTTATAAGGTTTCTATTCTAGACCATGTAAGCTTGGATAGGGATTTCATGAAGGATCAATTGTTTGCAGCAATGATAAATGTCTATGCATTGATGGATTTCCGTGTGAGCTCTACAAGGATATGTGGGATATTGTTGGAGCTTACTTTAGTCACATGGATTGAGAGGCATTTAACACAATATGTTTGAAAAAGTACATTAGTCAAGGGTTAAACAAGGTCATTCCAAAGAATCTTACCATAGGCACAATTGGGGGATGGTGTCAGCTAAATTCATTAAGTAATGCTTACAAAATAATATCTAAGGTGGTGGTTTTGAGGGTGAGGTATGTAGTTAGAAAAATTATACATATGGATTAGATATGTTTTATTTATAGGAATTTTGTTTTGGACATAGTAATTTATATTTTGGAGGCCATGGAGTGAGTCTGGGAATTTGGGAGGAAAGCTTGTTTCCTTAAAATTGATTTTGATAAAGCCTATAATTTGATTGACTGGACGTTCATTACATCCTATTTGTATTTTGGTTCAAAGTGTGTGGGGATGGTCAACACTCAATTCTATTGTTACTCCACTTTTGTTGTAGTTAATAATACACTCTATCTACCTGTTCTTATCCACCATTTGATTAGGTATCGATGCCCCTTGGCACCTAATATCTATGTTTTTAAAAATAGGGCACCTAATAACTCATTGCAAGAAAACCGAAACAGAGTATTTCCTTGAGCTGTAGTAAATCGTTTTCAAACAAAGTACATTTGAAAGCTGCGTTGGATTTTAATTAAGGAATGAGAACTATCTGACATCGGAGGAACCTCAAAATTGTAATTCAACATCTCTGTGTAAGTTCTGTTGACTCGTATTTTTTTTCTTCTTCAACCTGGGATTTGGGCCATCAGCGAGGAAGAGGAAATCGCATGAAATATACGTAGAGAGGTTCAAATGAATCCAAGTATGAAATTTGAAACCCTAGTTCACGCAATGAATTTCCAAACCCACAAACACTCTGAAAAAAGAGATCATTCTGCTCTCCAGAGAAGGAATTAATTCATTTCCAAAGGGACCTAGTCTGCGCAATGCATTTCTCTGTAGATAAGCAATTTTCAATTTTTATGTGTTCTATAGATAAGAAATTTTCAAATATTAAGTGTTTTGGTTTATGGTTGAACTTACTGAATACATATCAGTCTCCTTTCCGGTGGTCTCAATCTCCTCTAGGCGCAGAACTAGGTGTAGAAGTATGTGGGTCTCCTCTAGGCGAACAAGCACAAGGTCTCGATCTCCTTGAGTCGTATGTGGTTTCCTCCTCTTCTGGCGTGTGGTCTCTTTTGGTGCATGATCCTGAACTCCTTATCCTCTGGCTCAGACTTCCCAGCTTGAACTAAAACATGGTTTATCCCTTGAAATCTGTCATGGTTTATCCCATTGGCGGTGAAACCTCACCTCTCTAGGCTTTAAGTTGGTCGTTGGACCAAATAGGGTAACACTATTTCTATTCAAATCTTGTCATTCATGGTCACATTAGTAGTAGTACTATTGGATATCGTATTATCCAATATTAGTTAGATGTCATATTTAATTAAATATCTCATTCATTAAGCTTTGCAATCAAACTCATGAATGTAAAATAAAATGGTTGTTTGATGTATTCATTTAAAAATAGGGACCAATAAACAATGAATAACATATTGGCAAGAGAGGAAGGAAAAGAAAATTTGGAACCCCTTTGTAAATAACCAATACTTCAAGTTACCATACAACAAGGAAACCCATGCTATATGAATGAGCTATGCATGTGGTGTTGTTGTAGCAAAAAAGCATCCAGATCAACATCACATGTGAACAATGATGTAGAAGACTATCCAAGGTACACTCTTTAACACACACAAACATAAAATCTTGGTGCTTCATGTAATATCAAAGGAATAAATTAGGCCTTCAAATTTATTTATTTTTAAAACAAACTAAATGTGGAAATGAGATGTGATAGGTAAAAAAAGTTCATATTTATATGCCCCTAAGATGTTGTATAATATATTAATGTTAAAAACAACCTTATACAGTTCATTTGAGGTCTTCAAGGGTCTTTTTTGGGTAAAACATATGAGCATAGGTCTCATATCTCAACACTATTCTATTGACTATATGTGATCTACTGACTAATTTTTGTATCTTGAGGGAATCTTGAGGTCATATTGAGTAAATTATATGTTTTTAATATGCAAGAAGGATGCTACAACTCAACATGGAGACTAAAAAGAGGTTAAACATCTCAAATTACAAATTTAATAGGTGCAAAATTCATAATAATGATATCATCCAATGTGGTAGTTAATAATCATAGTGTATTAGGGTGTTGAGTTAATAGTCTATATTCTTCTAGCTACAGTAATGGCTTTTCCCAAAGAATCAAGATTTGACATTATTTATACCTTACATTGGATTTATGAACTCATCTTTGAGATGTAGACATTTCACACTAGATATGTTATTGTGGTCATTATAAACACTTTCTTATGTGCGGTCCTATAAAAGATATAATTTTCTTGAATATGGTCATTATATATGCCTTATATGTGGTCCTATATACACCTTATATATTCACAATGCAAATTCTCTACTCTTCTAGCTACAATAATGGATTTGTCCAAAGAATTGGTTTTCAACATTCTTAACTCACTAATTTATGTTCCTTTAGTTCTTGTGGTCTTATAGACATACATTGTGCATGTATACCTTTAACGCTCATGGTGTATATGCACATCTAATAGCAACGATTTAGTTATGTTTAAACCATCGCTATCATCATCGTCGTCATCACCATCATCACAATCTTCATCATCATCATCATCATCATCATCACCATCATCTTCATCATGATCATCATCTTCACCACCACCACCATCATCATCATCATATTCATCATCTTCATCATCATCATCTTCGTCATCATCATCATCATCATCATCATCTTCATCATCATCATCATCATATTCGTCATCATCATCATCATCTTCGTCATCATGATCATCCTCACCATCATCGTCGTCATCATCATCATCATCATCATCATCATCATAATAATCACCATTATCATCATAATCATCATATTCATCATCATCCTCATCCTCATCATCATCAACATCATCATCCTCATCATCATCGTCATCTTCATCATCTTCATAATCATCAACATCTTTGTCATGATCCTCATCATCAGTGTCGACACCCTCTTCCTCGTAAAAATCATCATCATCATCATCTTCATCCTCATCCTCATCATCATCCTCATCATCATTGTCATCTTCATCATCTTCATAATCATCAACATCTTTGTCATGATCCTCATCATCAGTGTCATCACCCTCTTCCTCATCAATGTAATACCCCAATTTTGACCTTTATGAAATATTGGTTGTTAATGTAAATATTGTATACATGCGATGAATGTTTCCCTAGCATGGAGCTCAATGCCAAGGCCCCACTAGTGTATGTTCGGATTTTATTTAAAATGGACAAGCATTTGATATTTTGTTACCCATGTGCTATTAAGCCATGGAATATTGTAAATAATATAAATATTTTATATTGCAATAAAATACCAAAACTGGCTATGGAAGCAACGAATGAGAAGTGGCCATGTGTATCCACTAGGGAGTGATGAGGGAGTTGTGGGGATGAACCATATGCTGCCAAATGTCATTGTGAGAACCCATTTGACTCTCCTTGATGACATTTATTTCTGTTGTAAGGAAGTTGTTGAAGATTTCAGACCATGACTTCAATGGAACATGGCAGCCCAAAAATTCATATGGCAGAGTATGGGCTCTGTTTTCTTGTACCACAAGTGACCCTATCTCATGGGAGTTGCTTCTTCCTCATTCCCATTCCATTGTGGAAGAACCCGGCATCAATTTTCATCCAAAAATGAATTCTCAGCAGTGAGCAAAACCAGAAATCGCAACTTTGCAAGAACCCACGTTTTGAAGAGCCAAAAACGCCTAGACTTGATATTTGACAGTGAAAACCAATGGGGGATCCATAGGTATGAACCCTGGGGTGAATTTGACAGTATTAGATACCCCAAAATCCATTCGAAAACCCAGTTATTATAGCCCAGAAAACCAGTGATGGGATTGAGTTTTTTGATGAACAGAATTGTGAGAAATCCAATTGTGAATGACTGAGCTGAGGTTGGGTTTGCTTGATAAACCCAGTGAAGGCTAGAATCTCAAGGAATTAGCAACTGGACCTTTCTATTCCCATACTGAAGAGCATTGGAGGGAAGGGATGCTTGAGGGACTGTGTAGCAAAGAAGGGGACCTTCCATGTGTTGGGTGTGGTAGGTAATGTGGGTGCCTAGACTGTTGAATTCATTTAAGATGCCTATAGCTCTGTGGATGAGTTCACTGGCTTAGAATTGCCATCCTTTGTCTTTTGTATGCTTGATAAAACCAACTGTGTGTTGGCTTAGAATAGTTGTTGAGTGAAACCATGGCTGTGAGTGAGCCTGTCTAGTTCCTCCTTAGTGGATACACAACCCAGCTCGGGGGTGATCTCTCAGCTGGAAGAATACAAGCTGGACAGAGATCTATGGTTGGGTGGAACATTGCTCTCGCATAGCCAATTATTTGGACAGCTTCATCTTCCAGATAAGTGTTCTCTATGATTTATATTATTTGCATTAGCTATTTTGCAGTGTGTTAATTCTGAATGTTAATTGCCAATGTTAATGAAACGAAATGATTGTCTTAATGAAATCGACATGAAGTCTATGCATAGCAAGAGAACGAGATTGAATTCTCTGCATGTTGAGCCATCATATTCCTATGGTAGATATCATGATGCATTACTGTTTGTGTGCTTGCAAATATGTTTGTTTCTGCTATGCTTTAATTGAATATGAGTCTGCACACAAATTTTTTTAATTTTTATGAATTTATGAGTAATGTATGGGGGCTGATATCTTCATATAAGCCCAGTAAGTTGGTCATGTTTCCTTCCTCGCATAGGATAGATGGAAGGGAACGTTACAGAGTGGTATCAGAGCCCATGTTGCAGCACTGGGGCTACTTCGGCCAAACTGTGAGTTACAGGCAAGTAACAGAATGATTTAATGCGGTATTGGAGAAGTTTGAGGCGTCATTTTGGGATGGACAAATGGCAGGATCAGAGTTCCTATATGTGGCATAGGACCACACGGGTGCATATATCTCTGCAAGATCTTTCCAACGGTACCAAACTCGTCCCATTTGACTAAGGGACGAAGGAGATATGAACCTCGGAAGTTGCAGGGCCGAAGGTGGTCCAGCGTTGCGGATTTCGGGTTTCGGGTTTTGAGAACGCAATTTTCCAAAAAAATTGCGTATTGGATTTCCGAAATCCTGCACCCACGTTTCAGGTTTCGGGTTACGGGTTACGAGATGGTTACATTCCCGTGACCACGACTTGACCTTCCGAACCCGCAATTTTGGTTTCGGGTTTTGGGTTGTGGGTTGCGGGATGGTCACATTCCCGTGACTGCGACTTGACTTTCCGCACTCGCAATTTCAGGTTGCGAGATGCGAGTTATGGGTTGAGGGATGGTCACATTCCCGTGACCACGACTTGACTTTCCGCACCCGCAATTTCAGGTTGCGGGGTGCGGGTTGCGGGTTGCAAGATGGTCATATTCCCGTGACCGTGACATGACTTTCCGCACTCGCAATTTCAGGTTGCCGGGTGGCAAAAAAAAAAAATATAGGGCCCGAAAATTGATTTCTGGATTGCAGGAGCCTGCGGAATTGGATTTGGATGAGTTTAGTGGCGTTATGAGGCCATTAACGAAGTCCATGAAAGGTCCAGTGAGGATCCCAAGCCCATTATGCTCTGATTTGGCATAAAATTGGAATTAATGCCTTTTATAAATTAATGTCTCGATGCTTGACCGAAGGTCGAATTGAGTTGAAACTATTATGGAGTGGTCATGGAGCAGGCATGATGTTAAGTTTGGAGTTTTGGGAGCCAAACTCCAAAGTATGTGGAGTCGAGGTGTGCAAGAAGGCCAAAAAACACTATTCTGGGCCACGTTTTTGGAATTTTGAAAAGCTTGCAGTGGTTGAAAGTGACCCTATGATTCGGATTCAAGAAAATTACTGAACTTAGGATTTCATATTCATAATAAACCAGACATATTCCGTTAGACAAAGATTTCCCAGAAATGCACCATTTGGGAAATAGCCATTTTTGGCCCAAATTTTAAAATTTTGGAAAAATGTGAAAAGTGGAAAGTAGTCAAACCCAGAATTTTAAGTGTTCCTTTCTATATGGACTAACTTTTCCTAGTATAAAAGTTCTCGTGATTCTTCATATATTTTCTCCCACAGGTGGCTAAAGTTAGCATTCTAGACCAAAATACAACTGTATAAAAATGTGCAAAATTGTGGTGAAAGTTGTCATTTTTTAAGTAACGTAATTTTCCACACCTGATGTCGGAATGGAGCACGGGGATAGGCATTGGAAAGCTTGTCCAGCAAGGAATAATGGTGCATAGCCATAATTTGAATGGGGCTATCATACGCCATAGATAATTAGAGCAGAAAAGTGCCAGTGACTGTTTTGTCAAATTGTTGACAATATGGGCAATTTCCAGAATTGCATGAATGGGCAAAAGAAATGAATGCATAACGGATATGTGAATCATTCCATGAGTTGATTATGTTAAATATTGAATGTTGTATATTTCTATAAGCATCTTATGATGTATAACGAATATTTTCATAATGCACAGTTGTTGCAGCTCATAAGATTTAATAGTTGTAGCAGAAGCAACAAACAAGAAAAATGGTGACCATAAATGATGCTCATGATCCTTATGATCATGAAGAAGACGTTCTAGGAAAAAATGTGCATGAAGAGAATGCTGAGACTGAATCTAATGGGAGAAGGGAGCAGATAACTCCTCAGAATTTGGTTGAAACCATGGTGAGCTTCAATGAACGGTTGATGAAGGCTCAAGAAGAACAAAACCAACTTGGTGGTGGTGGTGGACCACCACCATACTATGGTGGAGGTGGAAGAGGAGGCTCTTACCCTTTCGGTGGCGGCGGCATCCCACCCCCCCCTCCCGGCAGAGGTGGTGGAGGCCCACCCTATTCCGGCGGTGGTATCAGACCACCACCTCCTCCCAGCGAAGGTGGTGGCGGCCCATCCTACCCTGGTGGTCGTGGTGGAACCCCACCATTTAGAGGCAGCCCACCCCCTCCCAGCGGTGGAGGTGGGCCCCCACCTTATGGTAATGGACCACCTTACTATGGCAGCAGACCTACATTTGGTCCGGGCGGCCCATGCCCCTATGGCCAGTTTCCTCCTAGAACACCCTATGGTCTGTCGATACAAGGTCCCACTGGTCCTTACATGCCTTATCAGTACTATGAGTACCCGCAGCCTAATCCAGAGCTGTCCTTTTTGGATACTTTGGACCTACCTGACTTGTCTAACCTGACCAACTATTCCATCTACCACATAACTAATTGGACACCCATTTCGGTGAAACTTCCATCAGATATCCCAAAATTTGATGGCAAGCCGGGTGAGGATCCTAAAAACTATGTGATGACATACCACTTATGGTGTTCATCCAACTCCTTGATGGACAACTCGATCCATCTTAGGTTATTTCAATGGACTCTCACTGGTTCGACTACTAAGTGCTATATTGAACTACCACCCCATTCTTTTCCCGATTTTGGCTCTCTTGCTATGAATTTTTTGACTCATTTCCAACTACCTATACAGTATGAAACTAGTACAGAACTTTTAACCTCACTCCATCAAAATGCCGCTACTCACATCTGAGATCATATACATGAGTGGAAGAGAAGACGACGTCTTATTAAGGCTCCCATTCCAGGCCAACTTCTAGCGGACTGGTTTATAAAGTCTCTCATACCTACCATAGCACGAGATGTTTCCATGGGAGGCACTGTCACTGAGGAACAAGCCATCACTTCTTCCCACTTACTAGACTTAGTCTATGCTCAATCTGGCACATTTTTCAATATTCTTCCTGACGCACCCCGTAACACGTACAACCCCTCGAAACCACACAAGGGACTCCGAGCCAATGGCATTATTGGATCCCTTAACATCCATCCTTCTTCTCAAACTGTTGGATCGTCGAACCCCCAAGGTTATTCCCCATCACCAACACAAGCTAGTCACGGCACCACCAAATCATCCAATCCTCCAGTCACCGAAGAAGTGAATTCTATTTCATCAACTTCACCTCAAAAGTATGGTGGTAAGAATAAGAACAAAGGGAAACCTAAGAAATATTCCACCCAATAGGAACATAAGAGCACCCCCGATGACACCAAACAGAAAAGGAAGTTGATGTATCCTTGTCTACTGTGTGGTGATGACCACTTTTCTAAAGAGTGCCCCCATAGAGACGAAGTTCAAAAGTTTCTTAAGGGAAAACCAACACCCACAGTTCTCAATGATCCCTTCCCTGCTCAAAATCAACAGTTGATTGCTCACACTTCTCCTTCCCAAGGAGAAGCATCCACCACCACACATGTTCTCATGATGCATAGTGAAACCATCAACTTGAACACCCGTTCTCGTTTGTATGACTCTGTTCCGGCAAAGGAACCTATTGTAAGTAATACTGAAAAAGGTTCCACTTTGATGCTTAACATCACTATACCGGCTGCTCCTCTCACCATTGAGAAGCCCTCTTTGGAGCCAGTGTTATGTCCACCCAAGAGCACGATTTTGAATATACTTGGTTCATGGTTCAAATCGAAATCACAAGATATTTAAGGAAGCTCATGATTCTCCTTTAGTAGGCAACCCTAGTTTTTTCAAAACATATAGGCAATTAAGGAAAAGGTTCTCTTGGAAAGGGATGCAAGAAGATGTTATAAAATATGTGAGTGAATGCAAGATATGTCAGCAAAACAAATCTGAACATACAAATCCTACTGGTCTATTACAACCATTTCCCATTCCACAACAAAAATGGGAAAGCATCTCAATGGATCGCATCATAGGATTTCTCAAGGCTTTGGTTAAGGATTGTATTTATGTTGTGGTAGATATACTCGCCAAATTTGCTCATTTATTTTCTATTACATCATCTTATACTATTGCACAAGTGGCCAATCTATTCTTTAGAGAAATTTTCAGATTGCATGGACTTCCCAACAATATTGCGAGTGACAGGGATAGCATATTTATGAGTGGTTTTTGGAAAGAACTCTTCAATTTGGTGGGCACTCAATTGACTCCAATCAAAAGATATCATATTCAAACTAATGTCCAAATAGAAAGGGTGAACCAATGGTTGGAGGGATACTTGAGGAACTATGTTGGTGACCAACATAAAGCATGGTTTAAATGACTCCATTTGGGTGAGTTTTGCTACAATAATACCTTCCATATGTCCATTGGCATGTCTCCTCTCAAAGAAATTTATGGTTATGAAGCACTCACCTTTGTTGAGCGCATGTTTGGTGATAGTAGAGCTCCAAAAGATAAGGATTGGATTGAGGAAAGTCAAGATATTTTGAAGCTTCTAAAAGGCAATTTGTAGGTTTCCCAAAATCAACAAAAACAGTTTGTGGATCAACATAGGGAGAAAATAACTTTTCAAGTGAATGATTTGGTCTATTTTAGTCTACATCCATATAAAAAAACCTCCCTAAAAGGGAAAGGATCATAAAAGCTCAAACCAAGGTATTATGGTCCATATAAAGTAGTTCGAAAAGTTGGGGAGGTGGGTTATGAGTTGGAACTTCCGGAAGGTAGAAAAATCCACAATGTATATCATGTTTCTTTCCTTAAGAAGGATATTGGTCAACAAATCTTTGTTTCAGAAACCCTCCCTCCATTATAAAATGAAGGACAACTCATACTTATTCTAGAAAAAATTTTGAAGGAAAGAGAAAGGAAATTGAGGAGCAGAACCATAAGGGAGTACTTGCTACAATGGAAAGATTTGCCAAGTGAGGATCCCACACGGGAAGAGGAAAAAAATTTGCATCATCCTAATTTGGAATTGTTGGAGGGAAAGCAATCTTGGGTGGGGAGGACTGTAATGTCCCCATTCAAATAAATCTCAAGAGGCGAAAAATCCACCAATCTACTAGATTCCTAGGTTGGGGTGGAAACATTAGATTTGGAATAAGGGAAGTATAAAACCCCAAATGGACATTAGCTTGAAAAAATATATATTAAATGGGGGATACATAAATATTTAAGATAGGAAAATAAGGTGGCACTTGGTCATGAGGGCACATTGGAGGTGTGGGGCCCACACAAGCAAGACTCTCCATGCCACATGGCATCCTACTCTTACCCATTCAAATCAAGGTGGATTCTAACGTTCTTAGGGGATTTGGAAGGGCATAATACTAGGCATAAATCAATGAGGGTCGAATTTAAGAGGAAGTGTAACCCCCATGGAAGAGGAAGAGGCATCTTGGAGGTATTGGGACACTTGGGCTAGATTCCCTAGATTTTATGGCACCAATGATCAAGATGCTATGAAACTTATGACAAATACCAGACCTGATTGCTAACATATGACATATATGACATGTCAAGGCTAAAAATAGCCTCCAAGAGGGCACAAAATGGAGTTAGGGAAGCCAAAGAGTCCTCCATTCGAATTGATTGAAGAGGGAGGCTAGAAATTGATGGACAAGTGGCATACTTTGGAATCTCTTCCCAATTCGAGTTGGCATGAAGATCATGGAGGGAATTCAAACCATGGAAGGATTCGAAAGCTAATAAAAGACAAGAACTAAGAAGGAGAGTGGGTTTTGATCATTTCTCATTTTGCAAATTGGAAAGCATAACTTGTCCATGCTAGTGGAGTGCTTGCTCTACTTGCCTTAGTACAAATTTTGAGGGTGAAAGATTACCATCCTAATTGTCCATTGGAGAGGCCATTTAGACCTTTAATTTGGAGCTACAATGGATTCCTTTGTTTAAGTTTGAAGCTACAGGGAATCTCGTGATCTTTTCTTCTTTAGCTTGTTCCCATCTCTCTCTCACATTTCTCTTCATATTTTGGCTCTTGATTGAAGAGGGAGGCTAGAAATTGATGGACAAGTGCATACTTTGGAATCTCTTCCCAATTCGAGTTGGCATGAAGATCATGGAGGGAATTCAAACCATGGAAGGATTCGAAAGCTAATAAAAGACAAGAACTAAGAAGGAGAGTGGGTTTTGATCATTTCTCATTTTGCAAATTGGAAAGCATAACTTGTCCATGCTAGTGGAGTGCTTGCTCTACTTGCCTTAGTACAAATTTTGAGGGTGAAAGATTCCCATCCTAATTGTCCATTGGAGAGGCCATTTAGACCTTTAATTTGGAGCTACAATGGATTCCTTTGTTTAAGTTTGAAGCTACAGGGAATCTCGTGATCTTTTCTTCTTTAGCTTGTTCCCATCTCTCTCTCACATTTCTCTTCATATTTTGGCTCTTGGAGGAAGGGTGCACATGGTGAGATGCTGATCTATTTGGGAGAGTATAATATACACCATTTATTTGTAATATAATATATTTAATCTATATTTTATGTTCATAATATTCTCAGGTCGAATACCAAGTGAAACTATGTAAACATACCAAACAATGTATAAATATTGGTGCCATTTTCCCTATATCTTGTTGTGAGAGCTTGAAGTTTCCTTATTTCGATTTGTATTAGTTAATATCTGTGATTTTTTTGATGTATCGAGATAAATTAATGTCATGAAGAAGTTTCATACACATTTCATATGTATTTGGAACATAAATCTTGAAATTCATAACAAGTGGTGGAATTTCCTAGCTTTTCCCCTATGTGAAGACATGTCTACAAACCTATGATTTATGGGAGTTGCAGTAGCCTTTAGGAACTGATTAATGATGAATTTGGGTTCCCATTGAAGTAATTTAACTAATACATTCATCTTCTCTGAAATTTGGGAGGTTATTACTGCATTTTGGAATCCATTAGAGACCTCTACCCTTGGGGGTTTGAACCTTGAATTTTCTAGTAAAATTTCTCAATTTCTCCTGAAGTTAAATGAATGTTGCAGAAGTATTTTGAGGGTTTCCAAGAATCCATGAGCCTCAATTTCATGTATTATTACCTTTCAAACACCTTCGTACCCAATTTGGAAGGATTTGGAGCCAGTTAGGAGCATTGGAGTCATCACTAGTATAAGGGTTGAATTGACCAAAAATTGCAATTTTTCTCAATTTTTCCAAATTTCTAAAAAGGGACACTACAAGTTAAATTTAGTATGGTCGCCTATGCAGCTACACATATCTAATCAGTAGAAAGTAATACTATTTGTTTGAATGGTTGGGGTTCCTATAGAAGTAGAAGGACTCTGCACATATGTAGAATTTGAAGTGACAGAGATTGTCGATGCCACCAACCCGTATCCTGCGCTACTGGGGATTGATTTGGAAATTCATAATCAAACTATCATAAACTTCAAAAAGGGAGTTTTGACATTTTAAAATGAGGATATTAGAGTTTTCGCACCTCTAGATCCATTAGAAGGGCATAGATATGTAGAACCAGTCAAAGGAGATTATGATGCTCAAGATTTATATAACATTTATAATGTATCTTCCAGGATTAATGATTATATTAATCCTATAGCGGACAATATGTTCATTTGTACAAGTGTTATCTCTCTCTTCTGACTCTGGTGAAGCTCTTGAAAATTGGCAGAATAGGTTACATGAACTTTATATGTAAAGGTGTGCTCATGTGACAAAGTCCCTTTGATGGGCTGGAACTGAGGTATGTGGTCTTTCGACATATGAAGGTTTACCTAATGTGTGTCATTTTATTGATGAATTTGAAATTAAAGTGCCTGAGCAACAGTGCTTAGTAGCCTTGGATGTCGCTTTGAAAGAAACACCTGCGAGCTGGTGGGCTACATATAAGCACTTTGTGACTGGTTGGTCGCAGTGGAGAAGATACTTAGAAATTTGGTTCAAGGTAGAGATCACATACATGGGAGATAAATATATAGGACTTACTAGTCCTACTGATAATTTGGCTACTTGTAGTACAATTTGGAAGAATATACCCAAGCAAGAGTGGGTCCATATGTTCATCCATACCCTTGATACTATTCCGACAAATTCGTATACATCATTGAAGATGCGACAAGGAAATGCAAATTGGGATTGTTTGGCTGCAAGTTTTAAACACACATTTACTTATGAGGATGAAATTTCTACAATAGATGCAGTGTTGCAGATTGATTAAATCTAATATTTTCGAAGAAATTCTAGGACCTACAACTAACTTTCCCTAGTGGATTGTGACAGTGGAGAAAATGATGGAATGCTACAACATCAGTGGCAAACCAGAAGATGATGACCCGAGGGATATTCATACTCGAGAAACTGAAGGAAGTCATGATTTGAAGGGACCAAACATATCATTAGATAAAATCCTGCACCCCTTAAATATTAAAAAGGTAAATATCGGCTCACCTGAAAAATCCAAAATTTGTGAACATAGGTGACTACTGGGATGATGAAACGGTAGGAAAAATTACTGACTTATTACATGAATTCCAAGATCTGTTTCCTACTAAATTTTCAAAGATGAAAGTTATAGCTGGTGATTTGGGTGAAATGGAGATTCCCATGAAACCAGATGCTAAGCTTGTGAAGCAACGACCATACAAACTAAATCCACAGTATAAAGAGAATATTATAGCAGAGCTCAACAAAATTCTTGATGCAGGAATCATTGAACCTGTGCAAGAATCAGAATGGATCAATCTATTGTGGTATAGGACAAGAAGACCGTAGAGATGAGGATTTGTGTCAACTTGTGGAAGCTAAATGACACATGTTTACATGATCCTTTTCTTACTCCTTTTACGGATGAAGTTTTGGAAAGTGTCATAGGACAGGAGGCTTATTCCTTCACAGATGGATTCTCTAGCTATCATCATATTAATATTTCTAACGAAGACCGCCATAAAACCAATTTTGCGACCAAGTGGGGTTGTTTTCAATAAACGGTAATGCCCTTTGGCCTTAAGAATTCCCCTGCATTTTTTCTAGAATAGTTGTCCCTTCCTTTAAGGATTTTATTCATAAATTTCTATAAGTATATTTCGACTATTGGACAGTTTATGGATTACTGAAGAATCATATTGACAATTTAAGTTTGATGTTAGAACGTTGTCGACAGTATCAAATATCTTTGAATTTGAAGAAGTGTATATTTTATGCCCCATTTGGTATACTATTAGGGCATGTTGTGTGTAAGCAAGGTATGTTAATAGATCCTACAAAGATTGCTATCATTTTTTATCTACCTCCACCAAACTCAATTTGAAAGTTGAGAACAACCCTGGGTCACACAGGATATTACAGGAAGTTTATTAAAGGCTATGCCTAGATAACAGCACTGATGGAGAAGTTGCTCAAAAAGGATGCAAAATTTCAATGGAATGAAGAATGCCAAGAGAGTCTGGATACACTAAAGGAAAATATGGTTACAACACCTATTTTAGTATTTCCTGACTGGAAGAAATAATTTCATGTCCATGTTGATGCGTCATCTATCGCTTTAGGGGCAGTCCTTGCTCAACCAGGTGAGGGGTCCATCGACCACCCTATTGAATTTCCCAACAGAAAATTTTCCACTGCAGAATGAAATTATACAACAACTGAGATGGGGGGCCTTTCTATGGTCTACGCTTTACAAAATTTTTGACATTATCTACTAGGATGCCACTTTAAAGTGTTTACTGACCATTCTACAATAAAATACTTGTTCAATAATCTAGTGTTGGGGGGGGAATATCTATCGGTGGTTTTTGTTGTTCAAAGAATATGATTTTGAGATCATAGTTATGCCTGAGAGATTGAATGTAAGGCCCGACCATCTGTCGAGGTTGGAAACTAGTGAAGAATCAACTAGCTTAGAACGTAATATTCCAGATTCACAACTCTTTTCAGTAAAAATGGTTGATGACTACTTTCAGGAATTTGCGACATTTGTTTCCACATGTATGCCACCTGAAGGATACAGAAAAAAACTAGAATTAGAAGTAGTTAGTAGTCAAGTCCATGTATTATCATTTGATCACTAGTTAGTTGTATAAGCTGGGACCAAATGAAGTATTGTGTCACTATGTTTTGGAGCACGAGCGACTGATCATATTAGTTGAGGCTCATGATGGCATCATAGGAGGACACTATGCAGGGAAAGTTGCAGCATAGAAGATATTAAGAGCAGGATTATGGTGGCCAACTCTTCATAAAGATGCTAAGGACTACTGTTAGAGCTGCAACGTGTGTCAGAGAATAGGGAATCCCTAAAAGAGAGAGGAAATGCCTTTAGTACCTCAAATTACACTGCAAGAATTCGACAAGTGGGATGTTTCATTTGTGGGACCTATCAATCCACCAGGAAAAAGGATAAGAGAAAGATATATTATAATTGCAACAGATTATCTTACACATTGGACTGAAGCAGCACCAGTTTGAGATTGTACTGCTGCAAATTTTTTATTTGAGAATGTCATTACCAGGTTTGGATGTCCATTTATTTTGTTAAGCGACCAAGGTACACATTTTGTTAATAAGACTATAGAATCTCTTACTAAAGAATTTCAATTTTATCATCAGAAAGGTACTCCATACCACCTGCAATAAAATGGAACTGTCAAAGCGTTCAACAAAATCCTGGAACATGCACTCACTAAAGTCTGTAATGTGAACCATGACGAATGAGATTTAAGAATCCCTACAGTATTGTGAACTTATAGAACAACATGTAAACAAATGACAGGTCAAACTCCTTTCAAGTTGGTATATGGACAAGAGGTTGTCATGCCCATGGAATACATTGTCCCCAACTTAAGGATTGCAGCTTTTACATGTATGTCTGATACTAGGGCCCTTGAAGAAAGACCGGCACAGTTACTTCAATCGGAGAAAGATCGATTTGTCGCGGGTTTTCATCAGTAGGTGCAGGAAGGCCGAGAAAAGGCCTGGTATGATCTCCACATCACTGAGAAACATTTCCAACGAGGAGACTTAGTTATTCTCTATGAAAACAAAATTTTCAAACATTCTGGTAAGTTACAGATGCATTGGCTAGGGCCATATGTTATAAAATTTGTTACAAAAGGTGGTGCAGTACAATTACAAACACTAGATGCTCAAATCCTTCAAGGATTGGTGAATGGGAGTCATCTAAATCCCTACAGGGACAACTATGGTTTGTCGAAGTGAAAAGAATTGACTGCAAGTTTGTATATATAAAAAAAAAAATTGGAAACCCCAAGTTTTATTTATGTCGAAGTTGTTTTGTTGTACATTAGTTTTTTCGATGCACAGTTCTGTCAGAGCTTTACAGAAACCCCAAGTTAATGTTATGTCATAAATGCTATGTTGATGGTTTCCTTGTAGAAGTTTGATCTTTGTCAATTGGAAACCCCAATTTCCCAGTTTGTCGAATTCAGCTTGTCGAAGTGTTATTTTTGTCACCTGGAAACCCCAACATGCTAGATAAGTCAAAGTTATATATTTGGGTGAGTGGGATGTTTTTAGCGGTTCTATTTGTTGAAGTTCCATAGTAACCTTACCTGTCAAAGTTGTATTAGGGACGCATTTATTACTTCTTTTATGACGCATTCTGCAACAGCATTAGACTTGGGATTTTCGAATTAAATGTTGAAATGATTGGCATGTGTGAAGAGATATACCACTATCACTTTCATCATTGGAGGATCTAACATAATTAATTCATCTCGGGAATGACATGCGGATTGCATGTGGGGATAAATTTAAAATCCCACTTCTAACTTGTTCATTCTTCATTGTGAATTTGATCTATTATAGTTGCAACTGAGAACCTAGAGTTGAATTATGTGCTGAGAGATTGTGAAGTTGTCCGATATCAAAATGCAAGTTGAATTGTCTGCTAGAAGTGGGTATCGGGGCTCTGTCGAATAAGTCCGAATGTTGGGTTCCATTTCTGGGAATCTGGACCAGCCCAAGGTGCTTTCTTCATAAGTTCCTGTAAATGTGCCTCGAAAGACAAGGAAATCCAACTGACCAAACCTTGAACCAAGAATGAAGGCACACCGTGATGTGGGAACATATGTGGCAGGCTCTACGACGTTCTTTCCAGAGTATGTTCTTCCCTATAATTCCAGAGCAAAACCAGCAAGGATGCAAAAGAATGCACGGTACCAAATTGATATTGTTCTGGTGTCGAAGGGGGTTATTAGGTAGGGAGACATATTGAAGAAAATTCATAGGTTATCGTACGCTGATCATGATACAAGTAAGTTTGTAGAATTCCACTACACGCATTACAAGAAGCCCATTATTGCAGAACAAGGCCATCCGACTAATTTACTACCGCAACAATGTGCTCTCAGTGCACAAGTTGGCCTACTGCCATTGTTACATCTACCGCACTTTGGTCACACTGCGGAGGAAAATGCATGTGTGAAGTAGCTTTTACTACTCTTGCATGGAGAGTGCCTTTGGTTGGAAACCAATGTATCCATTAATATGTACCTTATTGCTCAAATTATGGGCACTAGTACAAAATGGGTGATAAGTGACTAAAAAATGACTAAAAATGGATGATAAATGACTGAATTTGGTCACGTGACCACTGGTCATAAATTAGCAATCACTTATCAACCACTGACCAAATTGATCATTTATCACTTGGTCATAAATTGCTTGAATTCATTCTTGTGTTGGTCATATATTTAGTCATTAACTGTCACTATTTGGTCATTAATTGTTGCTATTTGGTCATTAATTATCATTGTTTGGTAGTATATTTAGTCATTTATTTAATCATTGATTGTTGTTAACTGGTCATTTATTTAGTCATTGATTGATTTTAAGTGGTCATTTATTTATTCATTGATTGCTATTAAGTGGTCATTTATTTAGTCATTGATTGTTGTTAACTAGTCATCTATTTAGTAATTGATTGTTGTTAACTCGTCATTTATTTAGTCATTGATTGTTGTTAATTGGACATTTAATTAGTCATTGATTTATGTAGATAGGGCATGGAGGAATAGAACCACCAACCTCCTACTTAAAAGGCAAGTGCTCTTCCATTGAGCTAGCTCCCTTAAATAGAATCAAAGTTCACACTGAATCAATGTTCACACTAAAAATATATCACAAACTCTTACAAACATTAACACACTACGATTCCAACTATAACATAAAACATATCACAAACTCTTAAAAAACTTAAAGGCACCATCACAAATGGCACTTATCAATCAATCATCAACTACGGCGTCATCAAAACACAAAGCATGTCCCCAACATCACGCATAAATAATCCTCATCAAACTGTTAATCAAGCTTTGTGATGAAAAATCACAAGTGTGAGACCTCATACAACATATGGGGTAGCATGCATTAAGCTCTAAAATCCCTAAGTCAAGACCAAAGAAAAAATCCAGTTCATTAACTTCAAGCATGCCTTCTCAGCAAATCCACAAAGTTCATCATGGAAATTCTCAAAAATAGAGCTTGCATCACAACACCAAAGAAGAAGGACATATGACTAGGCATTCAAATCCTACATATAAAATAAGCTACTGCTTAAGATTTGGAAAAATTTAAATGTGAAACCTTACACTAGTGGCTTGCAACTATAATACCTTGAGATAGAAAGTTTCATGCTTCCATACATAACTCCCAATGTGAATGCAGAGACACGCGCTACCTACAATTGAAAATGCACTAATAATCCAATTCATTCTTTTAAATTATCATAATGCTTGGTAGAGTTTTGATATACAAAAGAAAAACATATCAAATACATACATACAATATCATGGCACCTAAAGCTACCATAAATTACATTTAAAGCTATGTGTCAGGGACAAAACCCCTTAAAGAAGGTCAGCTCCATCAATATATCTTGAACAATGTTCAAGAGATAAACTAGGTATTTGATATCTGTGTTGTTTTTTGTTAGTTAGTGCCCATCTGCAACATATTTGCAACTTCCAAGGTTAGAGTTTACCAAGCAATAAATTGTAAAAAAACATTGATTAGGAAAACACAAAGAAAACATATTTGAATGACATACACATGAATATATGTTGTCCAAGTACAATAATACAAATGAATCTAATAATATTTGATTCTCCACTCAATATAGCACCAAGAAAGAAAGAAAAAATATTATGTCGATTCATTTTGTATTGATCAAAAGTGAATACTTTATTCTAGTAAAATATTGAAAGGTTCAAGCAAACCAAATATGTTAGCCTCATTGATAACTTGAGCTCATAATCAAGTATAATGATTATACGATAAGGATATCACCTTATGATCACGTAAAAGTTTTAAAGTACATTCACTACCAAATATATTTTCACATATCAAAAATATGTAAATACAGTCTATTAATATTTTAACATACATTGGCTTAAGAATTTTAACAAAAATATGGAGACCATGGATTTCCCATATACCACTCGTGAAACCCACAATTGAAATCTTCAATCTTTGACAATTGAAAAGTAGATTTTCTTTTACATTTAAATGGTAGCCAAAAGCAATTAACACCCAATTCTTTAATGATTAAGGAGTTTCATTCTTAACAATAAAAGGAGAATCTTAGCTCTGATTCATTAACAAAATAAACTTCATTGCTATCAACCAATAACAAAAGGGTTTTCACAAATATATATATATATTATTTGAACAGTTTAAACAATATAAGGTTTGGAGTTGATAGAAATTAGCCTTTTGCAACAGGATGACTCAAATGGGTTTAAAGAAACTTGTGAATTAATCCCACAATCAAGCTGCATGGTCTTGGAAAGTGCAGGGTTTAATTTTCTTAACAACTCTAGTGAATTGTCATCCTCCACTAAAGGAAATATCCCTTTTCAAAAGGAAAACTCTTTGGATGGTCTGCCCTAATATTATGGCGGCTTAGACACGACTCAGAAGCTAATTGAGGAATTATTTGCATACTTGGAGAGCGACACAAAAAGTAAAGCTTCTACTGTACTGGATGATTCATTGAAATAATTGGGCAACAAATTATCTCTAAAGGAGATTCTTGAAATAAAAGGTGTTTGTCTTATTTCCATCGCACTACTAGAGGAGCTTGTAATAAACCAATCAACATGAACAATTCATTGTGGAAAAATAAATATCAAATTGAAACTTCTGAGGATGTATGTGGAAACTGACGATCTATGTGGAAACTCAAAATCGCTTATGTTTCTAAATGATTGGCTCCATAGATGGCATGACCGAGCCTTTTATTTAGATAAATAAAATAACAATACTATTCAGGAATATGATTGGGTGTCTTCCACGATGACTCAGAGACACTTAGAAAGGATGTAGAAGCAGAGGGACTGAAAAATGTTTTATTGCTGACTGGACCAGTTGGGTGTAGGAAATCAGCTGCCTTATGTGCCCGTGCCAAGGAGCAAGGTTTTGATGTGATCAAGGTGAATGCTTCTAAGTGTCGTAGTGGAGCATTGGTGAAGAAAATGTTTGGAGAAGTGATGAAATTACATGGATTAAATAAATGGTCAGTTGAGGACATTAAAGGACTGCAAGATAATAAGATTTTCCCGAAGAATTTTTTTCTTAAAAAAAAGGCAAGGATGAAGGGAAATGCGCTAAACAAGGCTGAGAAGGAAAAACAGTCTGCATCTATTTATGTTGCTACGAAACGACCTATTCTCCCCAAAAATAAAAAACCATATTTATGGTATGGATGAAACACGTTGCAGCCATAACAGGATCAAGGCATCAATAATGTTTGATTATGTGGATACAATCTTTGATGATGATCAACGATTTATGGAAGCTTTATTGTAGCTTGCTGAAACAACAAAGTTCCCTATAGTATTGACAAGTAACTAGAATGATCAATGTCTGCCATGCCTCTTGGATAGATATTTAACTATAGAATTTGAACTCCCCTCAGTGGAGGAGTTAGTTTCCCATGTATTTACGGTTTGTGTTGCAAGGGTGTCACATTATGTCCTAGCCTAGTTGAACACATCGTAAAATATTGTTCCAGAGAATTGAGAAAGATGTTGATTCATTTACAATTTTGACGCCAGGGGAAGGACGACAATGGAGGAGATGGGTAGCTATGTCACATGTATAGTCTAGACTTATTTGAATTGGACATAGAACATTGTGTGATTTAGAAGATGATGCCTTGGATTTTTCCTTATCAATTATCAGAGAATATAAACTTGAAGATTTCAAAAGCATTAGATGAGGTTAAAGAACAATCATGGCTACACGAAGCAAATATGGCTGAAGATTGTGCCACAAGAGACAGACTGCTTGTGCAGTTAAAGAATAAGATAAAGAAAACGGCTCAAGAAAAAAAAACCGGCTATGCTGAAAATAGCTTCTTCTGTTGTGGGTGGCAAGCAAATATTTACAGCTTTAGCAAGTGAAATGAATGAAACATCGAAGATGAATCAGTTATCAACTCCATCTCTAGGTTAACATAGCAGGTTGTTTATCATTTTAATTCGTCTATACAAGCACCTCTCCGAGGGGCTGACCGACGAAGACATAAATTAACGGTAAATTGCACCCTCATTTGGGATGGCACAATTTCTTTTTTGGACAGTTCGACGGCTAATATAATTTGCTACGACACAGATTCACGAGGCAGTATATTGATACATGATCTTATGTGCCATGCCATCATTAATTGTGACCATGCCATCGTTCAGTTGTATTGCGTTCCCATCTCCGACAACATATGTTGATAACCTCCAAGGCTTAAGTTTAATTCCTTTACAATCTTGGACAACCTATAGATTGAAATTATGTCTGAAGGCTCACCTCACTCATCTACCCCATACATACTGATCAAAGGATAATCTTGTCATATGGGCGTAAAACAATTCCTCATATAGAATACGATGCCTCCATAATTCAATTTTCTTACATACCAACATGAATCAATTCATATATATATATATAACGTAGTACAGAAGATAATCAACTCCCTATTAAATATGAATTTTCTATCATTAAGCAAAAACATAATACATTGTTTTTTCCTATACCATCACTACATGCACTATATTATTTCAACACATTCATATAAAAACAATAACATATTCCACATAGCTTCCTTCCTGGACAATTACTATACGATTTACTTTTATTTCAACTTAATTGCATTCATTCAAACAATATTTTTTTCCACCTCTAGGTTATTGCATTCAACCCTACGCATTCATATCAAAACAATAACATATCCCACATAGCTTCCTTCCTCGACAATTACTATATGATTTACTTTTATTTCAACTTAATTGCATTCATTCAAACAATATTTTTTCCACCTCTAGCTTATTGCATTCAACCCTATGCATTAATCGATCTGTTCACATATAACCACCTTATTATGTTTCAATAATGTATTGAGTATTATATAATATTTGGCCGAAAGGCGCTTCAATGAGCTTTTATGTGTATATGGGCGGCTCTGATGAAGAATGAGGGCATATTCTTTGTCGAGCACATATATAGAATGAGGGCATATTCTTTGTCGAGCACATATATCCAACGACAGAGATTTGAGATTCGCGGAAAGGTACCCAAACGTTCTATCAACCAACGATCTATTTTCCATCCAAGCGATCCATTCACTGATTTGATTCCCGTCTTGATTTGAATCATATCCTCTCTTCTCTGATTCATGCCGCGATCTGATTTGTGTCCTCTCTTCTCCGCCCTTTCTCTGCCCTTCTGCTATACCACGAACACACCAATTCGTTCCACGAAAGGTATGCAAATACATATCTGTGAACAGAGCAGAGCAAGAGCCCTTCTACGATGACGTCTCGAGATCGAATAGCCATGGCTTCATCAACTACTATCTTTTCTATTATTGTAATGGCTGCGATTCTGGGTTCACGGGCTGCAACAAAGGTCTTGAATCTCGTGCACAGAAACACGCACATGACAGACTTTATAAGAACTTCGTTCATTGTGACTCTGTATCCGCAGGTTTGCGTTTCGTTACTCTCCTCTTACGCAGGACCTCTGAAGCCCAAGAAAAAGGATCTCGTGAGCTACCATTAATGACCAATGCCCAGAACGTGTCCGTCTGGGCCGCGGGCCTGAAAACCAGAAGAGCTACCATGAGTAAAAGAGAAAAAACGCGGCTCAAAGATTGTATGGAGAATTTCAGAGAGACCACAGACCAGATTCACCAATCTCTGGCGGAACTGAAGCACCTGAGGTGGAACACCTTCAAGATGAGCAGCGTGGAGACTTGGATGAGCGCCGCCCTTACCTACGAGGATTCCTGCCTTGACGGCTTTCAGGATGCTAAAGGGCGGGTTAAGGCCATGGTTACCGGTCGAGTCCACTATTTATGTAAATTGATCAGTAACGCCCTAGCTGTTGTTAACAAATTTGCTGCTACCGACAGAGGATATGAGATTGATGTCTGCTACCAAACCCTTCATAAGGTCCTTTGATGTCGATTAGTATATTTTCAACGTTATTATAATCTGCGTACTATAGGTTTTTGGCCTTCTGTGTCTCTGGCATTATGCCAAATTTAGGGTATCTTGAGTTGTAAACTTTCAACTATGGTGATATAATATGCGTTATAATAATGCTCTCGAAGTTCTTGTGAATGAATGCAAGCTGTTATTTTGTTTTATGAAGGAGTTCTTCTGAAATTCTGATTAAATCCCACTTTCGAATTTTGATCATTAGAGAAAAATGTAACGGGAATGACAACGACTCAAAACATAGGGGTAGACCTGGAAACTTTGGAAGTTTGAAAGGCCATGAAAGGATCTCCAGATACAAAGAGAGAAAGAGATTTGAAGTACAAAATTCAATACTAATCAGAATAATATATTATAGATATTTAATAAAATAGGATTTGGATTTATAATTTCAAATTGCACTAAGGTCCACCAAATCTTTGTATTTTATTTTCAGGGTTTTCTAATATCACTGCTCGCTGCTATTAGAATCTGATCTCGTCGACCTTTATCTTTTTATGAATTCAGCAGCTTGTTCATGACCATAATTACTACATATTTGAAGTTAAAGAGCTCATTGCTTCTGTTCGCCCATACAGTTCCAACAACCATTTGCAATAGCGTAGGAGAAAATAATAGCGAAGCATACAATAAGTAACTCCAATCCATTTTGCAAACTTAGAAGCCATGTATTAATATGTTAATTTAATACAAATTGGATTCCGAAACAGTTCTTTGATATAATATATAACAAGAATATAATTGTATCCTTGACATAAATGTATAGATCAGAAATATACAGAGACTAGAATACCTATTCATGAAAGTTGTTTTAAATAAAATATTCCATTACCTATTCCAATAAATTAGATTAATCTATTCAAAAAATTATATATAAACTCAATTAGCTATTGACTGTACATTAATGCCGGTATGAATGGTTTGAGGTTTTCTAAGGAAATTAGCTGAACATTCATACTGCATCCATATTTTTAGTTTAATTTTTCTTCAACAACGTGTTTAGTTCAGTAAAGTATCACCTAATATGTGAAATTCTAAATAATATATAGGGTTTTATATCAATCAATTTATAAATATTATCCTTACCATAATGAATTCTTCATATTTTTTAAAACAAATGAAATAGAATGGATAAATGGACGGGAGCGATATTTGATTTGATTGCATCGATTGATTTCAAAAATGACATGGCAGGGCTGTTAATCGAGAATTACAACCCTATTGCTAGGAAAAAGAAAGGAAACAATGGTACTCTATCCATGTCATATGGTCCGATCAATTGAGTCTACTGAAATTTAGCATCTAACCTGTCTTATCACATATCATGGAGCAAAATGCATTGTTTAGGGTGTTTGCAAGAGCCATAAAGAAGGGATCGACCGTTCTAGATTCATCCTGCATCTTCTACATGCACTATAAGGACCATAGGTGGTTGCAGTATGAAACTACTGTCACACGCATCATTTTTTTATACATCTGCATGTGGAAAAATGGTATTGCAAATCTCTCAAAGGGCAATGCTGAACTGCCTTAGGTGGCATCCCAAAAGCATGTTTCATTAATAAAACTTCATTTTATTTGGTTCGAGGAAATGTAAAGATAATAGAAAATAATGTTTTATGACGAAATAATGTTTTCTGATAGCTATATGACAATTGAATATTGAGTATAACATTTTGTTTGATAAATATAAAAGTAGTTAAACTATTAATTATATAAAACTTAATATAACAAATTGTACATTATTATTATTTATTGTTTTTTTTAACAAAGTATAAGTTTTACAACATATAAATTATTTAAAGATTTAAAATAGTTTTTCATGTTAAGGAGTTAATGGAATTTAATAAAAGTATTTCGTTGATTATTTGGATTTAGTTTTTTATAAAATAAAAAGAAAAGTAATTTTATTTATTAATAATATTTATATTATCTTTTTTATATGTTTTATTTCCAAATATTTATACTAACTCCAACATAGTTTAAATATATGTAAATTATAAAAAAATGTATATGTGTAATTAGATAAGGCAAATTATTTAGAGGCGTAAGTTCAACATTATTTATGTTTTCTTTATCAAATATTTATTATCAACTCAAACATACTTAAACTCTATCTAAGTTCATATCATGGTTGACCAACATTAACATAGTTAATGTTGCCATAAGGACTGGAATTTGAGCTTGTTTTGCTTGTCACTAGGTTTACAAATTACATTAAATCATTAAGGAATAAGCTCAAAATGGTAAAAGGGTTCTAACTATCAAATTTGATGGATGACATGGATTTGAATTGCAACCCTCGTTGGTATATAATCAATGTAAATTCATACCATGGTTGACCAATAACATTAATTATTAAACAATAAGGATAATAGAAAACATTAACATTGCTATAAAACATTAATAATAATATTATTCTTTTCAATAATTTTAACATTAATAAAAAACCATTATTAATAATATTCATATCAATAATGTCATTCATATTAATATTAATAATTATTAATATTAATATTAACATTGGTATTAATATTAATATGCACATTATTAATAATATTATTAATTTTAATAGTATTCATATCAATAATGTTAATCATATTGATATTAATAATTATTAATATTATTATTAACATTGATATTAATATTAATATGCACATTATTAATAATATTATTACTTTTAATAGTATTCATGTCAATAATGTTAATCATATTAAAATTAATAATTATTAATATTATTATTAACATTATTGATATGAATACTATTAAAAGTAATAATATTATTAATAATGTGCATATTAATATTAATATCAATGTTAATAATAATATTAATATTAAACGTAGATTATTAATATTATTATTAATTTTAATAAAATGATTATTAATAATATTATTCATATTAATATTAATAATTATGAATATTGGTATTAATATTAATATGGACATTATTAATAATATTAAACATTAATTCCATAATAAATATAATAATATTAATTAAAAAACTTTCATAAAAATATTAATATTAACATTAATAATAATGTTATTCATATCAATTATACTAACGTTAAAGAAAAACATTATTAGTAATATTCATATACATAATATTAACATTATTAAAAAAACATAAACATTATAAACATTAATATTGGTATAAAAACATTATTAATAATATTCATATCAATAATTTTAACTTGAATAAAAACTTACATTATTAATAATAATTATATAATTTTTTTAACATTTATAAAAAAACATCTTAATTTTGATTTAATGTAAGCCATGTTATAAGTCAACCATGGTTGTCCAACATTAACATAGTTAACCAGTCTTGACCAAATTTAAGCATGGTCATTGATACGGTGTACTCAACAATCAGATGTTCATAGTCAACCTTCCGAAGCCAAATATTTTTAAAAAAAAATAATTCAACATTAATAAAAGTCAACCTTTGATTGAATCCAACCTAAGATTGAATTCAACCTTGCTTAAAAGTCAAGTATGGATTGAAGTAAATGCTCCTTCGAAGTCAACTATGAATCGAAGGCACCCTTGAGTTTAAGTGAACCATGGATTGGAGTCAACCTTGGAATGAAGTCACCTTTGGTTTGAAATCAACTTACTTGAAAGACAACTATGGATTCAAGTGAACCTTGGATTCAACGCAACCTTGGATTAAAGTCAACCTTTGATTGAGTCCAATGATGGATTGAAGTCACCTTACTTCAAAGTCAACTATGCATTAATGTCACCCAATGATTGAAGTCAACCTTGGTTTGAAGTCAATGACGTCAACCATGCTTAAAAGTTGAAACTATGGCTGAAGTCACCCTTCGATTGAAGTCAACCTTGCTCAAATGTCTACCTTTGATTGTAATCAACCTTGGATTGAATTCAACTATGGATTGAAGCCAACCATGGATAAAAACCAACTATCGATTGAGGTCAACCTTGGATTGAAGTCAATCTTGGATTGACATCAACCATGGAATGAAGTAAACCACAGATTGAAATCAACCATGAATTGAAGTCTACATTGCTTAAAAGTCAATTATATATTAAAGTCAAATATTGATTGAAGTCAACCATGGATTGAAGTCAATTATGGATTGAAATGAACCACAGATAGAAATCAACCATGGATTGAAATCAACCTTAAATTCAAGTCTACCTTACATAAAATTCAGTTATGGATTGAAGTCAACCTTGGATTGAAGTCAACCATTATTTGAAGTCAACCTTAGATTGAAGTCATGCTTGAATCGAAGTCAACAATGGATTGAAGTCACTTTTTGATTAAGTCAACCTTGCTTTAAAGTCAACTACGACTTCAAGTCACCCTTAAATTGAAGTCAACCTTGCTTAAATGCCCAAACAACCAAACTCAACCATGTCCACAGTCAACCACATTCAACCATGCCCAAACAACAAAATTTAATCAAAATCAACCAAACGAAGTAGAACAAACCAAACAACTAACCATAGGGAAGAGTCAAACAATGTCAACCAATAGCCAGCCACAGTTAACCGTGGTAAACCAAAGTCAATTATGGCTAACAAAAGGCAACCAAAGTTAACTAAAGTCAACTAAAGTCATCCACAATCAAACGTGGTTACCCATACTCTTCCATGATCAACCAAAGTCAACCATACTCAATGGAAGTCTACATAGTGAACCAAACTCAACAAAAGTCAACCTACGTAAACAAAAGTCAGTCATGCTCACCCAAAGTCAAACATGGTCTACTAGGTTAACCATTGTAAACAAAACTCAATCATAGTCAATTTTCCAAGCAAACTCAACGGTAGTCATGCAAAGTTATCTATTGTCAATTACCGCAAAATAAAGTCAACCATTTTGGACAATAGTCAACCATATTCACTTAGTAAACCAAAGTCAACCATGCCTGAATAATGGTCAACAATGGATTAAGATAGTCTATCTTAGTCAAACAAAGTCAACCATGCCTGAATAATGGTCAACAATGGATTAAGATAGTCTATCTTAGTCAAACAAAGTCAACCATGCCCAAACAAAGTCAACCAAGGCCAACCATGCCCAAACAATGTCAAACATAGCCAACCATGCCTAGACAACCAAAGTTAACCAAAACAACAAAATTCTAACAAAGACAACCATGCCTAGATAGTCAAAGTCAACCAAATTCGTTCAAACTAAACCAAAGTCAACTAAAAAAACCATGGTCAACCAAATTCAGTTGTGATAAACCAAAGTCAACCATGGTCAACCAAAATTCAAGCAATCAAAAGTCAACCATACTCAACCATGGCTAGCCAAATCTATCCATATTTAACCATGGTCATCCAAAGTCAACTATGGTCAACAAAATTCAACTATATAGTTAACCATAGTCACCCATGGTGAACCATGTTCAGCCATGTTTAACCAAACAAAACTTTCTTAAAAATCAACTATGGACTGAGATTAACCATTGACTGAATTCAACTATGGATTCAAGTCAACCATTGTTAATCAAAGGTGAGAGAAGCTCAACCAAAGTTGACCTTATGCAACTAATGTCAACCATGGTCAACCAAAAGTCAACTAATGTCAACCATGGTCAACCAAAGTAAAGCATGATTAACTAAAGTCAACCTTGGATTGACATCAACCATGGATTCAAGTTAACCATGCCTAAAAGTGAACTATGGATTGAAGTCATGGTTATATTGAATTCAACTATGGATTGAAGTAAACCATGGATAGATGTTCATGGTTGATTGAAGGAAACCTTGGATTCAAGTCGACCATGGACTAAAGTAAAGCTTGTAGTGGAGTGAAACTTACTTAAAAGTCAACTATTGCTTGAAGTCAACTACAGATTGAATTCAACCTTGGATTGAAGTCAACTATGGATTGAAGCCAACCTTACTTAAAAGTAAACTCTGGATTGAAGCCAACTACCGATTGAAGTCAACCATGGATTGAAGTAAACCTTAGATTGAATTCGACCTTTCGTAAAAGTCAACTATAAATTGAAGTCAACACTTCATAAAAGTCACCTATGGTTTGAAGTCAACCTTGCTTAAAAGTCAACAATGGTTCAAAGTCAGCATTTGAATAAAGTTAATAGTGGATTGAAGTCAACCATGTTCCAAATTCAACCTTGCATTAAAGTCAACCTTAACTGAAGTCAATTTTGGAGTGAAGTCAAGCATGGATTGAGGTCAACCTTCGCTTGAACAAAACCTTAGAATGAATTCAACCTCTTAGTCAACATTGGATTGAAGTCATCCTTGAAGTTATGCTCAACCATGCTTCAAATTCAACCCTGCTTGAAAGGAAACTAATGGGTAAAGTCAACTATTAAATGAAGTCAACAATGGTTCAAAGTCAATTTTGCTTAAAAGTCAACTATGTATTAAACTCAACCTTTCATAAAAGTCAACTAGGGAGTGAAATTAACCATGGACTGAAGTCAACTATGGGTTCAAGTCAACCATTGTTAATAAAAAGTCAGGGAAGCTTAACCAAAGTTAACCTTAGGAAGCCAAGGTCAACCATGGTCAACCAAAAGTAAAATATGGTTGATCAAAATGTCAACCATTTTCAACCAATGAAAAGCATGGTCAACTAAATTCAACCATGGTCAACCAAAAGCAACCAAAATTCAAGCTCAATCAACCAAAAGTCAACGAATGTCAACCATGGGTTGCCATGGTCAAGCACAATCAACCAAAAGTCAACCATACTCAACCATGGCTAGGAAAATTTATCCATTGTTAACCGTGGTCATCCAAAGTCAACCATGGTCAACAAAATTCAACTATATAGTTAACCATAGTCACCCATGGTGAACCATGTTCAGCCATGTTTAACCAAACACACCTTTCTTAAAAATCAACTATGGATTGAGATTAACCATGGACTGAATTCAGCTATGGATTCAAGTCAACCATTGTTAATCAAAAGTGAGAGAAGCTCAACCAAAGTTAACCTTATGTAGCCAATGTCAACCATGGTCAACCAGAAGTTAACTATGGTTGATCAAAACATCAACCATGGTCAACCAAAGTAAAGCATGGTTAACTAAAGTCAACCTTGGATTGACATCAACCATGGATTCAAGTCAACCATGCCTAAAAGTGAACTATGGATTAAAGTCATGGTTATATTGAAGTTAACTATGGATTGAAGTAAACCATGGATAGATGTTCATAGTTGATTGAAGGAAACCTTGGATTCAAGTTGACCATGGACTAAAGTAAACCTTGTAGTGGAGTGAAACTTACTTAAAAGTCAACTATTGCTTGAAGTCAACTACATATTGAATTCAACCTTGGATTGAAGTCGACCATGGACTAAAGTAAACCTTGTAGTGGAGTGAAACTTACTTAAAAGTCAACTATTGCTTGAAGTCAACTACATATTGAATTCAACCTTGGATTGAAGTCAACTATGGATTGAAACCATCCTTGCTTAAAAGTCAACTGTGTATTGAAGTCAACTACCGATTGAAGTCAACCTTGGATTGAAGTCAACCTTAGATTGAATTCGACCTTTCGTAAAAGTCAACTATAAATTGAAGTCAACCCTTCCTAAAAGTCACCTATGGTTTGAAGTCAACCTTACTTAAAAGTCAACAATGGTTCAAAGTCAGCATTTGAATAAAGTCAAGAATGGATTGAAGTCAACCATGTTCCAAATTCAACCTTGCATTAAAGTCAACCTTAACTGAAGTTAATTTTCGAGTGAAGTCAAGCATGTATTGAGGTCAACCTTCGCTTGAAGGAAACCTTAGAATGAAGTCAACCTCTTAGTCAACATTGGATTGAAGTCATCCTTGAAGTTATGTTCAACGATGCTTCAAAGTCAACCTTGTGTAAAATTCCACTATGGATTGAAGTTAGCCGTGGTTCAAAGTCAACCCTGCTTGAAAGGAAACTATTGGGTAAAGTCAACTATTGATTAAAGTCAACGATGGTTCAAAGTCAAATTTGCTTAAAAGTCAACTATGTATTAAACTCAACCTTTCTTAAAAGTCAACTATGGACTGAAATTAACCATGGACTGAAGTCAACTATGGGTTCAAGTCAACCATTGTTAATAGAAAGTCAAGGAAGGTTAACCAAAGTTAATCTTAGGAAGCCAGGGTCAACCATGGTCAACCAGAAGTCAAATATGGTTGATCAAAACATCAACCATTTTCAACCAACGAAAAGCATGGTCAACTAAATTCAATCATGGTCAACCAAATTCAGATGTGATCAACCAAAGTCAACCATGGTCAACCAGAAGCAACCAAAATTCAAGCACAATCAACCAAAAGTCAATGAACGTCAACCATGGGTTGCCATGGTCAACTGAAGTCAACCATGGTCAACCAAAATTCAAGCATGTTCAACCATGGTTATTCATGGTCAACCATTGTCAACCAAAACTAAAGTAAAGTAGACCAATTGCAACCATGATCAACTAAAATCCAACCAATGTCAACCATGGTTAGCTAATGTCAAGCATTGTTAAGCAAAAGTCAACCAAAAAGTCAACTATGGTTAGGCATCGTCGACCATAGTAAACCAAAGTCTACCATGCTCAACCAAAGTCAATTGTGGTCAACCAAAGTTAGCCATGGTCAACCTTGGTCAACTAAAGTCAACCATATTTAACAATGGCCAACTATGTTCAACTAAAGTTAACCATAGTTAAACAAAGTCGACCATATTCAACTATGGTCAACCATGGTCAACCATGTTAATCCATAGTCATCAAAAGTCAATGATGTATTTATTTCATTTATTTACTTATATTTATTTATTTTGATTTTATTTTACATTTATTTCTTCATTATTTAATTTCAACTTTTTTATGCTTTTATTTATCTATCTATTTTATTAAATATTATTGGTTAATAAATTAATATATATTGATGAAGAATAATAAATATTAATACTAAATAACAATCATAACTATTAATATTAACATATTTTATTTACTTTTTTTTATTTAAATATAATTTATTTGTGCTCATTTATTTATTTATTTTATTAAATAGTATTTATTCATATAATAATATATATTAATAAATATTAAAAAATAATAGTAATAACAATAATAATAAATTTAATATTAGTATTATTATTAAATAAAAAATAATGTTACCTTTAAATAAAAATATTATTAAATAAATATTTATATCTAATAAAGAAATTTTAATATTTATAATAAAAATAAATGTCATATAAAAACATTTTTTTATTAATATTAACATATCTTATTTACTAATATTAATTTAAATCATTATTTCATAATAATAATAATTATTATAAAACAAACATAACACTCGTCATAATTTAATAAATTATTATTACAAATATTAATAAATAAGGTTAAGTAATATTATTATTATTAAATCAAACATAACACTTATCATAATTTAATAATTATTATTATAAATATTAATAAATAAGGTTAAATAATAATATTATTATTAAATAAAACATAGCACTCATCATAATTTAATTAATTTAATTTAATTTAATTTAACTTAAGTTAATTTAAATTTAATTTTAAATATGTTTTATTTAATTTTATTTTTAAGATGTTTTAATAGTTTAATTTAATTTAATTTAAATTTATTTTATTTTATTTTTTAAATTAAATTAAATTTATTTTATTTTATTTTATTAAATTTAATTTTTGATATGTTTTAATTTTTTTTTTTAACTTAATATATTTATTTTTTATTTTATTTTCAAATAACATTTTTATCAATTTTTTAATTTAGTTATTTCTTGGGTGGGCTGGTTGTCTATTAGCAACAACTACATATAATAAATGTGGTTGATATTCGTTGATCAGCCTATATCAACCAGTTTTTAATTGTGTGGTCATGGTTAATATAAGTGGATCGGCGAATATCAACCACATTTATTAAATGTGGTTGTTGCTAGTTATTTAAATCCTGATTAATTCTAATTTGCTGAAATATGTCTCGTTTTTTCCTTTCCAAAAGCAGTAGGAAGCACGATTACGTCCATGTAGAGCGTGACAATTTTAATTAAATGCTTCACAGAATTAGCATGGATAATAACTGGTATGTGTACGCCATCTTAAATATGTCTCGGTTACAGGATGAATGTTGAGCCTCAACCGAGGATGATTGTTGAGCCTCGATGAGATACAACCTCCGCTTGCTTTTATTTTTCCATTGATTGCAATTTCTTGAACAGGGTGTTTTCCATTCCATATCTCTTTCTTGATATTTAACACTGTCACGCAATGAATATTGTTGGTACAGGGGCTGTGTAGACCAGAAAACGTGGACAAAGCTTACATTCCACTGCCCATGCTAACGGTGTAAACTGTGTCGAAGCTTTACTAACCCATTGATTTCTTATGTTTTGGTGTGTAACCGTGTAAACTGTGTCAAAGCTTTACTAACTCATTGATTTCTTATGTTTTGGTGTGTAGCTTCAGGGTTATCCAGCCACAACCAGAAGCAGCAACAGCAAAAACATTGTTGTGTAACTTCAAGGTTATCAGGCCAGAACAAGCAGTAGTAACAGCAAAAACATGAACACACCTCAGTCGCGGGCTTTGGACGACTTAGTGCGCCCACTAGTTGTCTTTCCTCATTCACCTCCTGGCAGCTTTCATTTAACAAAACACCCCCACAATTCGCGTTCTCGCATTCTTTGATGTAAAATCGTTGCTCTGCCCCTCCTCCTCTTCTCCTTCATTCCTCTATTTCATCGCCTCCAAGAGGCAGCAATAGCAACCCGAAGAGCAACAACAACACCAAGAGTATCGGGATTTGCTTCCTCCATTTATCGATGAGGAGGACATCAAAAAGATCACTGTAAGTCTTGAATCCTCGACTAAATCTGGGAATTTATTGAATTGAAATTGAGAAATTAGAAGACGTTTACTTCTGATGGGATTTTCATGATGGGTTGCGAACATTCTGGCTCTGCCAGAGATCAAATCTCGAAAGTTACCATGTTCATCAAATGGTTATAAGTTGTCGACAGTCTTGGCATAAAATCACTTTCTAGTTTGACGGCTGAGCATGGGACTTGTTGCACAGAAGATGAGACTGACAACCCTATCGATGCTCCTGCTTCCTTGGGCGGCTCTACAAGCCACTTTAAGCCACGCACGTTAAGAATTATACCAGTATTAAAACGCCCTTCCACCATTTGTTCCAAATCTCTGAACTTCATAGCAATGTAGTCTTTATCTTTGTTTCTGAAACAGAAAGCAGATAACTCACACCCAGCTGCACTGGGGTTTCACCTTTTTCTATTCTCTGCACAAGTTCTTTTATTACAGCTTCGAGCTCTTTCTCCCCTACGAGAACCGGATTCTCTTTTATTACAGCTTCGGGCTCTTTCTCCCCTACGAGAATCGGATTCTTATTCTTAATATTTAGAAGGATTTCTATGAGTCTTCTACTCCCATCATTTATTCTTCTTCTTAACATTTAGAAACATTTCTATGAGTCTTCTACTCTCATCATTTATATTTCCGGTGGCTTCAGCACCAACCCCAACCCCTACCCCTGAACTTTGAAGTCACAGCCTAGCAGGTTTGGCACAGATGGCTAGCAGGGGCTTCCAAAAGTGTCACATCGACATGCAGAGGATTCGTTTGGCCGTGCCCGCGGCGACAAGCTTCTGCTATGGCATGATTTAAGATGCTCGCAGCCTCCGGGGTCAGCGTCTGCTCCACTATGTTTAGACATGTTCAGACATGTTCGCATAATTGCAAAACTTTCTTGATAAAGGAAATGAATCTTCCGAAACTGTCTCTAAATCTCTCTTAACTGAGCAAAATAAAATAAATATGAGGGACTTCAAATTCAATCATACAGTCTTTGATTTCTAACATTCCCCATAAGCTTCCTGTTTAATTAAATTTAACTAGGGATGCCTTTGACCTTCCCGCTAGCGTTTTCATCGTTTCTCTAAGCTTCTTTACATTACGCATAGAATCATCACACAAAATGCTACAGGATTTTCTCGTTGACCCCAAAATAAACAACAACTTACTATTCGCGGCCTGCCTTAAGGGAACCTGTGAGTGCTCGCTACTGTGGCACAGCCTTTATCTATGTCATCAGTTCTTGCCTTTAACATCTTGGATAGGGAGCTCTGGGTATAGTGAGAACGGGTTTCCTTTTGGGGGTATGCAATATATGGCATAAATTCTAGCAAGACATTGTTATTGAGCAGGTCAAGGCGAATTGAAGAGCATATAGCGCTCCTTCGTTTATGGATGTGTGTCCTGCGCAAGGACGAGAGGATGACAATTGTTTAGTTTTTAGATCTATTCTGTCAGATACTAAGACAATTACACTTATTCAGCCATCTATGCTAAAGAATTATGATTTACAGGGGTCTTGCTGGAACCGCACTTGACGAAGCCCAATCATTTTGCCATCGACATTTTTATTAACATTCAACGTTAGTTTGCCAATCTATATTTTAGTTTGCCAAATTTAATGAGCTTTTCGATTAAGAGGCCGAATTCTCTTAGGGTTCTTATTACTCTAGTAACGAGTTCCTTTTCTTTTTGAATTTAAAACTTCTCCTGGGTTTGGTGTAATTATTGAATTAGTTTGTCATTAAACTTTTTTTTAATTCAAAGTTAGTTCTATATTTTAGTTTTTCATTTTTTTTTTTTTTTTGTTTTCATTCAATTAGTATTAATTTTATATGGGTGTAATTAAAGAATTAATTTGTTTTGTATTTTCATTTATATTAGTGCAATTATAGAATTAGTTTGTCATTAATTTTTTTACATTTTAGTTTGTCATTGTAATTATTTTAATTTGTTTTTCTATTTTATTAATACTAGTTTTTTATTAAATTTTGATCCATACAAACCAAATAACTATTAAACTTTGGATTCATCACTTGTTAGATACTAAGCACTATGTATTTTTTAGTCTATATGTAAATATGGAAAATGAATTTAAGTAACATTATGGTTCTATTATAAGATTTAAGGAAGCTTTTACCCAATTCAATAGCAATTCCAATCTAACTTGATTTAAAGATTGCTTTCGCTTCTAGGTATTGAAGCTTAAACAAATGGACATTTGGTTCAATTTCAATATAAAATGTCTAAACATTACTCTTCTTGTTTACCTTATTGAAAGCCTAAACATTACTATAAATCCTTACTTAATAGTTATGCTAGATCTCGCTTTTATTTCACATTTTTTTTAATTAAAAAATTAAGAGACAGCATCAAATGAAAACAATAGACAAGTAATGTACTTTACATTGGGATCTCCCAAAAATGACATTCCATAACAACATAATTATTATTCTATATATACATAGATTTCCAATTGTCATAAAGTTTTGTTCGACTACTTAAAATTTAATACTTAAAAGATAAAAGTCACCGACACTTTTACATCATACGGCATTAAATAGAATGGTGTTGCATATGAAGGGGAGGGAGGTCTATGTTCTACCTCCATTTCAAGTGCATATAACATTAAGTGTCACTCACTATCTATTTAGTTAAAATAGGTTAGAGCTTCATTATGATGAAGTTATATTACTTATCTATTGTTATTGGTATTGTCATTGGTGGGGTTGTATTGAGAAACCCAATTTGATCATTTCCCCCACCCAATAAGTAACTTTGGAATTTTGATCAATGAAGAAAGACAAATGCACTATGATCCTAATTATACAATGCGATCTCAATCATGCTAATACCAATAACTCATGGTGAATCTAAATATATCATATATTTTTTCTTCCTCTATCTAGTTTTTGTATAGTTGTTATTATACCGAAAGCATATAAGGGTGGGCGCACAAAGATGCTCCCAAAAACTGTTGCAAACGAGGCCGTGCTAGCGGGGAAAAAAATGAACGCACAAGCACCTAAGGTAGTGCGCACGTGCCATTAGGTTCGGTACCGAATCAGGGTGCATGCGCGTTGCTGGCATGTGCGCCGACAAACACACGCACACGCCCCTGTTAAAGTTTAAAAGAAAACAAACCCGATTTCTTTTCATTCTTACCATTCCGGCCGAACGTGGATGAACCAATGTGTGCGCGGAGCTACAACAACCCAAGTGCACCATTTCCACTCCAAAACCACCTTCATCCATCATAATTGGATAGGCAAATGCCATTGTTTTTTTCATTTAATTCATTGTTTTTGTAATTTTATTAATTTTTTTTGTCAATTTATTCATTTTTGTTTGTTTATTAAATTTGTAATAATCCCCAAATTATTAAAAGAATAAATAATTTTTCAATTGCAGAGTGTAAACCCACACAATGAACGAAGAAAATGTTAACATGGAGTCCGATGGAACCAATGAAAACCCTCAACAAAATCCAAATGCCCAAGAAAATCAAAACCCCAACAAATTTTTGACGAAGATGACTTGAACCATTCTCTAAATGAGATGAGAGTGCACACTCGAGAACAAAAAAACACAAGCGAAGCATCTCGAGTGTCCCTTGCCACCTCAATTGAGAGCTCAATTGACTCCATCATCCATGCACATCGCCAATTGACTGACATGACTGAATATAGAGTTAGGATGTGGGAGTATTATTCCATGGGCATTTCCATGGAGAAAATAAAAGATTTGAATATTACAAAGGCCCAATTGTACAGTATGTTCACCGATCCAAGAACACAACAACCACCGAACATTAAAAAGCCACTTGTTTGCATGGATTGGTGTCATTTCCAACCATGGAGGGACAATTGGATGCATAGGTGGTTCATGGTTATGATAAACCTCCTTGCAATAATAGGGAGGTTCCACAGTACATCCTTCGGCAACTGTGGGCTGAGTTTTCACTCATTTTACATGTCAACTATTTTGACATAACCAAGTTCCAGGGTGTTGGGCATGGCTCTGCCCAAGATCGACCTACTACTAGGAGGAACCTACTGAGAGGGGACACCAGCTCCTAGGCACGAGCCCAACCTCTCTCGCCAACAACCTCAGTTACCCCACAAACTTGATCAGATCAAGGAAGCAATGAGGAGTGTTGCACGGGGACTGCTTAGAGGCACTGCCTTTATAGCAGCTACTACAGTGGAAAGACAGGTTGCCCTGATAGAGGCACAGGTGTAGGGCCTTCAAGACAGATTCAGGATAGACTTGTCACCAGTGGTAGCCATGTTGGGCCTTCTAGTTCTACGGGGACAATGCCACATTTTGTCCCCATTGTGGCAACACTTGCCTTGGCCCGATCGAGGGTTTCTATATGGAGCAGGTTAGCACTTTTTTTAATGTGTTTTCAATCATCACTTGATAATTTGTAAAGTGATTTTAAAATATGTGTGCTTGACTTAAACTATTATTTCAATGTACATCTATTTAGAGTTAACACGCCGTCATGGGAGAACGCAGCGTCTCCCAACCTGGATGCAGTAAAGGCAGCTGCAACTAAGATTGTGGCACCTCACATACAGGCATTTTCAGGACCCCACATAATATTGTTATTACTTATGGCATTTCTATTTTTATGTATTTATATTTATGACATACATGATGATAGTTCGTACAATATTTTTTAATATTTTGATTGACTAAATAATTACTGGTTTAATATGTTTATAACGTGCATGCATTTTGGTGTCCACAGGTATGCACACAGTACGATGACCAGGGGTCATCAGATCACCATATACACAGGTACAATGTGTAGTTAAAATCATGCTTTTAATTTGAAATGTTACGACATACTATGGTTTAATTTGTTTTTTATTTACTAAACTATGATATTATAAATTTGTATGCAGGGGCCGCCAACAACTGCAGGCCTCTTTAGTCCCATGTTTCCACCCTTTCCCATGAGTCGCCCTCCTTGCCTCCATCCAGACCCCTCCCTCCCTCCACCCCCTCCGTTCCATCCACCCTCGCCTCTCCGTAAATACTCCCCCCTCCATCCATCCTCCCCCATTTGTCCATGCCCCCCCATCTATACATCCTCCCCCATTCATCCACGCCGTCCCCCCCCCCCCATTCATCCATCCTCCCCCATTTGTCCACGCCCCCCCCCCCCCATCCATCCAACTTCTCCCCTTCGTCCACAAGCTCTCTTATATCCTTCCTCCTCCCTCTATCCAGGACCGACCTCCCATTCACCATACCTCAACATTGTCCCTAGCCATTTTGGGTCGATACCCCCTATTGTATAGACGATAGGACTTTATCGTCCACGATGTCCTCGTCCACCCCATACCACCATGTCCTCTTCCACCACATCATCTCTACTTCCCGCCACTATTGTGGAAACTACTCTTCCATCATCTTCCCATGTGACTACTGTGGTCGCACCCATAGTTCCTCCATCTAAATTTGTGCCCCCCCCATGACTGCATCGGAGCATGTTGTCCATCCAACTGCTCCACCTACTAGCCCAGAAGCCGATCCATGTCCATTGTCAGAGGTGTTCATGGTGAGAATCAAGTTAATTTATGAAAATGTTTTGATGCATTAACCAAAATTAATTTAAGCAATTATTATTTTTTAATGAAATGATTGTCTTAAACGTTGTAGGGTGGAATTGCCAAGAGGCTCAGCAGATCTAAGACACCTACTTCTAGTCTCCCACTCGCATCACTAGTGAGTTATTTAAGATTTGAATTGTACATTCATTTTATAAATGTAGTAAATGTTACAAATGCTTGAAACTAATGGCACCTTATATCATTTATTTCAGAGCGTGGAGAGATAGCGTACTACTAGACGAAAGAAGACCCAAGGTAGCAATAGCTCCAAGAAGAGAAAGATCGATTTTGGAGATGCACCAGAGAGTGACCGGGGTGTTCACAATGCTTGACACGCCATGTTATCTACATGAGCCACGATGTGGCACCTTTGGGCACAAGTTGCCGTGTACTTTGTATCTACGGTGTTAGCCCATAATTGTGCTAAGCTTAAGACAACCACCAAGGAGCTTTACATGACCACCAAAATTTGTTGTAGATCCAAAGGAGTAGTGGAGACCGCTGATGGCTGCATCTGAATGGAATGGATCTGAGCGATGACACCATGTGAATTCTTCTTGAGGAGTTTTTCCATGCGATGTGAACTGATGATGCTGAGAGAACCTGGTTGTAATCCTGTCAATGTGTGTTTTTGTCCATTGAGGGAAAACTGTATCCAAAGTTCAGCAAAATCCCATAAGATAGGGCCAAGTGTGCGTAGCCATTGAGCACCCAAAACCACATTACATCCGCCTAAGGGCAAGGCAAACATGTCAGAGCGCAAGGTATAATCTCCCATAGAGATACGCACATTTCGACACTTCCCTTTGCAAGGTAAGGTGCCCCCATTGGCAACCATGACTTCAAAGTTGGAGCAAGGATGGATAAAACAATCAGCTTGTTTGGCGATCTGAGGGTAAATGAAATTATGAGTGCTACCAGAATCAATGAGTATTGTAAGAGGAAGCTTCTTGAAGTAACTCCTGACCCGCATTGTTTGGGGGGTGGTGATTCCAACTAAAGCATGGAGAGATATCTCTGGCTGGTCATCCTGAGACGGAGGGTCAATAGGCGATTCCTGAATGTCGACCAGAGCATCCAGTGTTTCTGGATCTTCGTCACCAATTTTAGAGGCAGGCGGAGACTCCACATCCAAGAGATAGAGCTTTTGCTGAGCACATCTATGTCCCCGAGTGAATTTTTCATCACAATTATAGCAAAGTCCCTTTTCTCTGCGTGCTTGCATCTCTGTTTCAGACAAATGCTTAATAGGAGTCGGTCGAGGAGACTGCGGTATAGGTGGTCGCTGAGAGCCCATATTTCGGAAGGGAACAAAAGTGGGCTTGGAGCGTTGTTGGGCTACAATCTTGTCTTCTGCCAACTTAGGTAAACCTAGGGCTTCCATCATTGTGGTGGGACAGAACATTTTGACCTCCGAGTGGATGGCATCCTTTAGACCACTGATAAAACAGCTCCAGTAAAAGTCATCAGACAATCCTTTGGTGTGGTTGGCTAGGTTCTCAAATTCGGTTTGATACTCTCTCATGGTGCCAATTTGGCGAAGTTTAGTGAGGGATCCGGTGAAGTCATAAAAAGCACTAGGACCAAATCATTGCAAAAGGAGATGGCAAAAGTCTGACCATTTGGGCTCTGGATGAGCCTTGATGTACCAATAGTACCATTGAAGAGCTTCCTGTTCCAAGTGAAAGGATGCCAGCAGAACTTTGTTGACATCAAAAGTATTATGCAGACTGAAATACTATTCTGCACAATATATCCATCCAGTTGGATCAGTACCATTGAAGCGCAGAAAATCAAGCTTCGAACCACGAAAATTGCTGGAAGAAGAGAACCCATTGTCTGATGAAGACTCAGACTGCCGTTTGTTGTTCATAGCTGAATGTTCAAGATGGAGGCCGAGGAATTTTTCATCCAGATCCTGGAGTTTGGCTTGGATGGCTGCAAGTGCTTCTTCCATGGTTTTTGCTCCTGCACGGGTGACAACCATAACCAGGAGTTTTTTTTTATTTTTTTATTTTTTTACTGGGTAGGAAAACAAAAACAGAAACTGCTTTAGTAAGGGAAAATCTGGACTTGGGAAAAAATCTGATGGGTAATAGGGGTTTGACTAGATTTTGGACACTCTCGAAAGGACAAGAAGGCAAAAAGGGGGATTTCAGAAGTGGGGTGATAGAATGAGAAAATTTGGCAGAGAGGGACAAAGAAGAAGAGTGCAGAAAGGAACTCTGTGATAAAATTTGAAGCTGATTGGGCAAAATCTGAGGAAGTTATGGCAAACCCTAAAAATAGACAAATGTGGGCTTTCAGGCTTTGGGAAGGGGAATTGGGGGTAGGGTCCTCAGGAATGAAATATGCAGAATGGGATGACAGGGGTTCCCCAAAAATTTCAAGGGAAACAGAGTAAAAACAAGGGAGATATGGACAAAAAACTGATACCAGATGTGACGAACCGTTACACCAAAACCTCGAGATGTTAGTGAAGGCTGCCCACCAGGGTCTTAACAACTTCATACACCCGCCACATCAGCATCCAAGTCAAATTTATAAGAAAACAAGCTTCCAAGATCCTGAAATTTCAAATTGCAAGGAAAAAGGAAAAATCAAAACTCAATGAAATTTTATGTGAAGACATGTCTGATTTGGATGAAAATTACTATTTTAGTCATATTTTTCCACCGACTGTTTCCACCAAAACGGGAGGAATTTGGAGAAACTGAGAGAGGGTTTTCTTCAGCATGGACCAATCTAAAATAAACACTCTCAGTTTAGACACAGGTGTCACGGTGTGGGAGAACCGAAGGGATCATTACAGGGTAATTTTCCATAATTTATGTTTTCTACATGAGTCATCAACTTCAAAGACCGATCCCGACCAGCTGGAGGCGAATCTGAGGAAATGGAGACATGGGTTTTGTCAGGAACAAGACCGGCAACAAAAAACTCTTTTCGTTTTTACACAGGTGTCTCCATTTGAGATATACAGCCGGGGCTCCGAAGGGAAGTTTCAGCAGTCCGCGGCTATAAATGAAGAAAGTGGTTGGAACCGACTCTCTGAGTTGTTAAACCTTTTGTGTAGGTGTCAATTCAGTTGTAACCATTATCCATTGAGGTATCTCGAGCTTGAAGGCTCAAAATATCTATAAATGCATTGTAATAGAAGAGCAAAGGGTTGGAAAATCAATGGGCTGAGGCCTTGGGGGAAACTAAGCTCTGTTTTTGAAGCATAATCCTTAATAAAATTGCAGTGCCTATGGCCGAGTTCAACAGAGATTCATGTGTTGTTTACTTTACAGTCTGTCCCCTTATTTTTCTCATGTGGATGTGTTTCCTGTTATTTACTTTCATTTTGTTTGTTTCTTCCATATCTAGAATGAGTGTGTAACAGTGCAGAATTCTTGATCACAAGCTCTAGCTATTGTTTTCAGATATGCACTAAGTATTTACTCTGAAGTTGACATTGAATTCATCTATGATTGATGCTCATGGAATGTTCATCTCTTCTTCCTTTATAACCATAAAAATCATTTTGACTGTAAATGGATGGCTACCTTGCCTCTGTTTTGATATTCCATGCAGCAGCACTATTATTTGGTTTATGTGTTAAGTTCTGACTCCATTGCCCAAAGTTTTATCTCTTGATTGTCTCACCAAACCTTAAACAATGTGTCCTATCAGGAATCTGACCTTCTGAATGTGCTTTGATTGAATAACCTGATTAATAAGTCTGTGTGTTTTTCACTGCCAAATCTGTGATCATTTTCAGCCTTTTAAATATCAAGAGAGATCCCTCTCTGACTGTGTTGGGTCAGTAGCATAATTCTAAAGTGGTTTTGTGGTTACCCCAGCTTGTCCCTCTCCTACAACCTTGGGGGTAAATTTGGGTGCTAACATAGTGGCGCCATTGTCGGGGACGAGAGTCTTATTGTCCCTGGGCAAAATGACAAAGTTCAGATCTGAATGTTGATGGTGAACAACAGTCAGACATTGAGAAGGTTGTATCATTTACCTGGCGACTCCACTCATGATTCAATACAATTTGTAGGCTCCACTAGAGAGCAATCTCAGTTTCCTTAGACATGGAAGAATCAAGGTCTAGGTATCCAAAGGTTAATTTATTCAAGGAGTTCTTGTTCTTTTGCATGGATTTCCTTTTATCTCTATGTATAGGCATCAAAGAATTTTTGTTTCACCGAAGAGCTCTAGGTCATGAGAGAGCCTCATTTGTATATCCCTCACTAGACTTTGAAGATGTACATTCTCCTTTCACCCCTGGAACTGATCCCATCCCTTCTTTTGAACCATGTAAGATCCACAACCAGCCTTGCAAATCCCTTGAGAGTGAGGCTGATCATATTATCCTTGTACATACTCCTTTTCCCTCCAGATCTCAGTTGAGATATAGCCCTTTAAAGTTGCCCCCTATTCTTCATGAATTTCCTCCCAAATACCATAAATACCTCCCTATTTTTGATGGAGAATCCGAAAGTCTTACTGCTAAGAAACATCTTCAAGGCTTTTAACATTTTATGGACCTTTTTGAAGTAGAACATGATGATGTCTATATGAGAATTTTTTCCCAATCCCTCCAAGGAGATGTGAAGGAATGGTTCAAGCACTTGCATCCTGAGTCCATTCATACGTAGGAGGAGTTGTCTGATGCCTTTTTGGAGTTTTGGGGTAAGAGAAGGTCATGGGACCTAGTTCTTTCAGAGTTTTACTCCATGAGAAGGCAAGAAGATAAAACCATGTCCAATTTTAACAAGAGGTTTGCAAGCTTCTATTATAATATGCCAAAGGAAATTCAACCCCTAGAAAATGCTGCTAAGTTGCATTATGCTTCTATCTTTCCTCCTGAGTTGTCTTTCCTTCTTTTGGAGAGAAGATCTTCCAATTTGCAGCATATGTTCATTGATGCATTGGAGGTTGAAGAAAATCTTAGGATGTTTGGGAAATTATCAAGCGAAGACAATGATAAAAGAATTGAAGAAGAATTAGGATTCAAAGAGAGACATGAACAAGAAGCACTTGCCTTGCATTCCCATCCTTTTCATGATAAGCAAAGAGATGATCAACCAAATGAGGTACCGAAGGAAGGTAATCCTGATTTGTTTTATGTAAATTGCAATCAGCCTGCTGAAAATTCTGTTAGTGATGGTTTTAAAGAAGATTTTAGTTCACCTATGAAGGATGAGTATGAAGAAGACTACTTGGATATTGTACCAGCTGAGAACTTTGCAAGTTCTAGGGTAGTAAATGAAGAAAATTCTATTGCAATCCATGACCAAACCTCTTAAAATAAACATGCTGAAAGTGATGGTTTGCCCTTTTGTTATTGCTCATTTGAATTGATAAAGCAAAGATTTAGGTCTTCTAATAAAAAACAAAAATATAAGGTCATGGAGAACTTTATAAACTTTTTTGAAATTGGTGATGAAAAAGAAGAGCGGATGTGCAATCAGTCCCACCATCTAGAAGAAGCAGAGGTTTGCAGTAGGGAAGAGAAATACCTAACAGAAAATCAGGTTTCTCTTTCAAATTCAGAATTTTTATGTCAAGAAGAGTTTCTTTCGCTTGATTTTATTGAAAAAACTAATGATATTTTTGCTGCATTATAGGAAGAAGATCGAGTTTTAAATTCTGAAAGTTTGAATGAAAGTGTTGAAGTCTCATTTAAAAACTGTCCTGAGAACTCCCTTTGTGATTCTTTTGAAAAATGGTTGGACAATGTGCAAGAGAGTTTGCTATTGGAGCGACCCTATCTTGACAAACAGATAACAGAGTTTTTTGAAGGTTGGCATGTCTTCTTTGGTCCTGTAGCCGATTACATGGAAGGTTTTTTCAACTTGAGTTTTCAGTTGTCTTTCTACGGTGGAAATAGTATGCATTATCAGTTGCCTTTACAGTTATATTTTTCGGCATTCACCTTGTTGAAGCACAATGAAGTAGTCAAATTGTTCAACCATTTGCTGGATTGGATTTATTGGGAATTTGAAGTTACTTGATTCAGCATTTTCCTTTAGTGAAGTAGGGTAGGTAGGTTGAATAAGCTCAGCATGTCGAGTAGCTTGTTTCAGCATGTATAGTTTCAGTTTTGGAGCTTGATTTTAGGCTTTTTCAGTTTTCAGCATGTTCAGTTCAGAGTTGCAGGGTGAAACTTTCAGTTTTCAGAATGTACAGTTAGTTTTCATTTTCAAGGTTTTAGCTCAGAAAATTTTTAGTATAGTTTTCAGTCAACGGTTGCATATCAGGGCATTAAAAGGAGCCTCAAGCAAAAAAGTGAAAGACGCCTTGAACAAAAAGAAAAAAGAAGACTTTGGGCAAATAAAAAGGAAAGGGGTATGCAGGTGTTGTGAGGGAGCACTTCCAGCCTTTGGTGGATTCTAGGTTTGTTACATCAATAGATGAAATGTGTTTATAGTTTCAAGTTGCCTTTGCATTGGCTGCTAAGTGTTGTATGGATCATTTGGAATTTTAGTTACACTTTGGCACTCTTCAGAGATACTATGGAAGGGTATTTAGCTAGGGTTTAGCTCTCTGAGGTTCTGCTGAACAATATTTCGATGAGATGTCTATGTACTCTTTCAGATTCATTCAGCCATGGCATTTGAATGAGTGATTGGAGACTAAAATGATGGTTATCAAAATAATCGCTCGCCTCGTCAGAGAAATGTAGCACCCCTTCTGGCATTAGTAGTCTAGGCCTGTCATGGTATGGTGTTTTCTCGATGTAGCTAAACCATTGCTGAATCCATTGGTTAATCGATTTGTACACGATCGAGCTCGTATTGAGGTCATTGATGTTGGTTTGAGCGTTGTAAGGAGAATATGAATTCGTAGGCTAGCGTTGATGACCGAAGATTTATTTCATGATACCCTGGATGATGATATTTTATCATATGAGGATGTTTTCCGTTGGAATAGCGAGCTGCTCCTAGATATGCAAAGGAAATCGTAGCTTAGAAAGAGTGGAACCCTCAAGTTCCCATTACAATATGTGCCTTATGGGGAGCGACTGAATATTTTGGGAGTAAGTTTACCCAAAAGGGGTATGTACAGGTCATGTTACGGGTCTTTGTATGCAATTATCCAAATCATATTGCAGAGGTGTTTAAATGGCAGTGCCCGCAATCATCTTTGTCTTACTTTCCAAAAGTCTCTATGTGGCACTATGGTTCAGTTGTTGATTTTACAATTGGGTGCAAGCCGTTGAAAGGGACCGTCGCGAACTCTCCTCATCCACTTGAAATCCTCAGTGATCCGGGTGCTTAGGGTTCTCGGGGATAAATTTCTAGAGATCATGGTGCAAGGAATCACTCAAAACTATCAACTCTGTGCTTGGGTGACTCGATGGAAAATATTTGTGAGCTGATCCAGTCACAAGTTTTTTTTGTGCATGGTTCTACAATATATAAGGCGCAACTGTCTAAAGGATGCGTAGGTGTCAGATAGGGAAGGAACTGCTGATCACAGTAAAGATACAAGTGAAAGAGAAAAGGATTTTTGGCATAGATGATAAGGGAGAGTCTCACGTAAGGAATGTTAGCCGCTGTGTGTGATAATTAAGAGCATATATGCTGCACATTGACAATTCGCAGAGTTCAACAAAGAAATCCAATGTAGGTGATCAAAGACCAATAGGTGAGGCGTTGGTTGTAAAGGGTGTTTCTCCAGAAGACCCTGCAGACATTAAAACCATGCATATCAGCTTTGGAAATGCAGTTCTAGCCAAAGCAATGGGTTGCAGTGTTGATGTCATTTCGAAGAGACCTCAGTATGTAAGTGGGCAGTGCGTGAGTGCACATTGCAATTTTGGGAAGATTGAGTACTGAAGGGTGGCAATGAATTTGTAGTGCTCCTCTCTGCTATGTGTGTAGTGTGATCCCCTCCTGAACTACACAACCATGCGGGGCTTTGATGCATTTGCTAACCTTCAAGTAGTTATGACGATGCTAGGGTCTTCAAACGAACGTTCACTCTCTTTTCAACAGATCATTAATTGTTTGTGCATCTATCGTAACTCCTAAGATATAAAATAATAATAAAAGCTCCATCAATTAACATACTTATGAGGTGGCCATGATTCTTTCCATGGCTAGCTTCACTAAAAAGCAAGCAGAGATTCCTTTCTTCATAGTCACAGACATATCTAGTCCGCACGACATGTTGGAGACAGTACACAAGCTCGTGCTTCCCTTGGCATCGAGATAATCAAATCCTAGGCCATCCAACGACTGCAAGTTGGCCAGGGATAGATCAATGACCCACAAATTGTTCGCAGATTTTAGATGCACGGAGAAATCCATTTTCAAAATATGCGAACTTTTGGTTGGGGTAGCATTTGTCAATAGCTGTGATCTGCATAAGGGATGGATCCATGGTGGAGGGGGAGTTCGTAAATACAACATGTACGGAACATCAAAATCTAAAAATTTGCGAAGTTTAGCAAAGCCCCACTTCTGATTGGTCGTGTTGAAAGCATTATGTGCACAGGTGTCCGCAAGCATACAGACCTGAATGTTTGCAAAGAGACAGATTTTTATGAAGGTGTCGGTCGCTTCTCAAGACATCTGATAGGGAAAGGTCTGAGAAGACATTTTTATTTGCATGGTTCTCAAGTCTAGCAGTTTCCTATGGTGTTCTTCAGTGGAGAAATAGTATGAAGGTCACACTTTTGGCATCCATTAACAATGTTGGTTTGTTCCCAGGGTTTTTAAGGAGGCTATAATCCATATTTGCCTCAATCGCAGTAGTTATATGAGTATTCATTGTGCAGAGCAAGAGGCTGAGCTTTGTGTCCACATATCACTTGGAAATATCTTGGGGAGAAATCACCCTTTCTCACAACAAGCATGATGCTACGTAGTGGACCGAGGGTAGAGTGAAGTATGGAATTAATGGAGAGTTTTTTTTGGCCCATTACACCAGTGTTCTTGTTGTTATCCTTAGCAAATTCATTAGAGATGCAACTGATATCAAATTTCAGTCTTGATTAGTTTGTGCGAATAATACCTCTCCCGCTGCATCAACATTGTCCAAGGAAAAACCCATAGCTTCTTTAATCTGATTCTTCTCCATGGTCAAAGCTCACAACATGTCTTCGAATTCATCTCTCTGATTGTCGGTTAAGAAGCACTCTCAAAAGGACAAAGCCCAGTCTCAAATTGCATTAAAGGAGATTTTGCTCAATAACAAATAGAAAGAATATTCGTAGCCTAGATAAGTGCTAATTGGTATTGACACAATTGCTAGCTATAAAGAGAATTGAATTCTGTGTTAGATGAATGAATTATAAGTATTATGCAGATACAAGTGGGGGCTATTTTTGCATAGTTTGTTGAAGTTTCCAACTGTTATAATGGGAAAATATAAAATAACCTCTTTCATTTTTAACACAGGTGTGTCGGTTTGGGAGAACCGAAGGGATCCTTACAGGGTAATTTTCCAGAATTTACGTTTTCTGCGTGAGTCATAAACTTCAAAGACCGATCCCGACTAGTTGGAGGAGAATCTAAAGAAATGGCAACATGGGTTTTGTCAGGAATGAGTCCGAATACAAACACCTCTTTTCTTTTTTAAACAGGTGTTTCCATTTGATATATACAGTCGGGGCTCCGAAGGGCAGTTTCAGTAGTCCGCGGCCGGAAATGAAGAAAGTGGTTGGAACCGACTCTCTGCGTTGTTAAACCTTCTATGTAGTTGTGAATTCAGTTGTAACCATTCTCCGTTGAGGTATCTCGAGCTTGAATGCTTAGAAGATCTATAAATGCATTGTAATAAAAGAGCAAAGGGTTGGAAAATAAATGGGCTGAGGCCTTGGGGGAAACTGAGCTTTGTTTTTGAAGCATAATCCTTAATAAAATTGTAGTGCCTGTGGCTGAGTTCAGTAGAGATTCATGTGTTGTTTAGTTTACAGTCTGTCCCCTTCTTCTTCTCATGTGGATGTGTTTCCTGTTATTTACTTTCATTTTGTTTCTTTCTTTCATATCTGGAATGAGTGTGTAACAGTGCAAAATTCTTGATCACAAACTCTGGCTATTGTTTTTAGATATCCACTAAGTATTTCCTCTAAATTTGACATTGAATTCATCTATGATTGATGCTCATGTCAATGGACTGTTCATATCTTCTTCCTTTATCAGCAGAAAAAGCATTTTGACTGTGAATGGATGGCTACCTTGCCTCTGTTTTGACATTCCATGCAACAACACTGTTATTTGGTTTATGTGTTAGGTTCTGACTCCATTGCCCAAAGCTTTCTCTCTTGATTGTCTCACCAAACCTTAAACAATTTGTCCTATCAGGAATATGACCTTCTGAATGTGCTTTGATTGAATAACTTGATTAAGAAGTCTGTGTGTTTTTCACTGCCAAATCTGTGATCATTTTCAGTCTTTTAAATATTAAGAGAGATCCCTCTCTGACTGTGTTGGGTCAGTAGAATAAGTCTAAAGTGGTTTTGTGGTTACCCCAGCTTTTCCCTCTCCCACAACCTTGGGGGTCAATTTGGGTGCTAACATATGGCACGGGTTTCCATGTATTTTGGATCTACGACACGAGTTGTCAGATTTTTTATAGGGCACTAGTTGCCATGTATTTTGGATCTATGACACGAGTTATCAGATTTTGTATAGGGCACGAGTTGCCATTGTATGTACATTGGGAACCATGTTGCACTATTTTCCTGAAAAATTATATATTTGTTCAAGTTTTGTTCCACTATGGTTTTATATCATGGATATATATATAGTTTTGTTCTATATATGCGTATAATGATTTGTATTCAAATGTATGTCATGGCGATTTTGGGTGAAACCTAGAGCACCATTTTAGGGTTCTTATTGCAACGAAAACAATTATTAAGGCCAATATTTCAAACAAGATGTAATTTTAACCCCGAATAAAAATGAACGCGATTTTGGGAGGACCATTTTTTTATTCGTAGATCAAGTTCACTTGAATCCAAGACAAGTTCTCTCACAACTAAGTTAATATTTCGACTACAGAGTACTGTAGGCAACTCATCCAACCCTAAAACATCGTAGCATTCTCTTCCACTACCCTACTTAACACAATGAATATATGCTCTTTCTCTACTCAATAATCCCTTAGGCAAGTCCAATGGATTCATTTTCATGAGCATTGAAAAAGGTTGCCTAATGCCATTGAGTCTTTGAGGATGGAAACATTAAATCAAGAGGCCTCACATTTGGATGTGTAATCAATGCACTCTAGTGTTTTTCACTATATAACTACCCACAACACAATGTTCACAACAACTTATCTTAAGATGAAAACATATAAATTTTGGGGTGTGGAGTTAAACAGATAGAAAACCATGTAAAGACTAAATTATGGATCTCAACAATCCATGGCAATGTTGTGGATGAGTGATGCATGCTTTGATCTTGTGATCCTTGCATGCCTTCATTTAATGGTCATTTTGGTGTCCAATAATTCTAAAGAAATTCACTTTAGATAAATTATAGTATAAATTGGTTTATTAATCCTTACATAACAAGGAACCTTGAGATAAAAAAGAAGTACTAAACACTCTATATTGACTCCCTTACTTGCATGTTTCACAACCACACACAACACAAGCACTTTGGAAGGCAATGTGAATAGAACCACTAGGGATACACCCAGCAACCATTGATGCCTAGAGCTCTACACACAATTTATAAAAAAAACAAGAAAAACTCGTAACATTGGGAACAAATAGCCAAAACCAGCAATGCAACTAGAACACAATGACCAAGGGAACTTCAAAATGCAACACCACTCCACAAAATAAGTTGCTTTAGACCTACCTCATTTGGTATGAGAGAAGTTGCTTTAGAGACCTAGAGTCCTACCTACCACTTCTCTCATTTGGTATGAGAGAAGTTGCTTTAGACCTACCTCACTCATGTCAATGCTTGAGTTTTTGGAGGTCCACCTCCCACCCCACATGTCCTCTTCAACATTTTTTGTTCTCTTGATTTTGTGCCCACCCAAATTTTATTCATGCTTTGGGTACCTTGAGGTATATCTCCAACCCAAAAAACTCTTATATTATGTTGATTATGTTGGTTATTGGATTCACCCAACAAAATTATATTTAACAATACACATATTCATAGATTTGGTTCCCATGCTCAATGCTCACCCAAATATAGCTAGATTTTGGGTTTTTTCCCTTATCAAAGCATTGTGTCATCAACCTAGGGTTTCCACTAATATATTCTAACTAGATACCAGAATCTCCTTGACCAAATTTGGTGGAAAAATGCGTAGAGATCTTCTAGACTCTTAGATATGTATCCTAACAATTTATTTTAAAACATTCCTATAGATAACCACTTAGAGGGACTTGTCTAAGCCTATGTATGTCCCACATTACAAATATCTACAACAAATTCAATGAGGAACAATCCACTAGTGATCTTCACCATGACACACTATTAGAGGAAATTTCAATTTAAAATGGGCCTTCCAAAAATAATACAAATTTCATGTCATCATGTATTAGCCAATCAAAATGCTTTAAAATTCAACAAGGGAGCACCTAAAAAAATTGGAGGGAAAAAATAAAAACTACTTTTTTTTATTGTATTTTCAACTTATCTTCTTGTAGGTTTACTCAAATTTCAAGCGGGAGGACTCATTGGATGCATAATTAAATTATGAATCCAACGAGTACCCATGTCACATACTTTTAACAACATTCACACCATTAAAAATAAAAAATACATTAAAAAACATGTTTTCTCTCACTTGAAACACGTTTTTTAATATATTTTCAATTTTTCATGGTGTGTATGTTGTTAAAAGTATGCAACATGGGTACTCGTTGGATGCATAATTTAATTATGCATCCAACGAGTCCTCCTTGAAATTTGAGTAAACCTACAAGGAGATAAGTTGAAAATACGATCCAAAAAAGTAGTTTTTTACTCTCTCTACTATTATTTTATTATTTTCTTATTATTTTCCTTAGGAGGCCCATTTTTTACCCAAATTTTCTCTAATAAGTTACATGGGATGCATTGTGTTAGGATTTGAAAAGACATTTTTTATCCTCTAGGTTATGAATCAAACTTAATAAATAGGTGGTTCCAATTGTGATAGGATTATAGACAAAGTATACAATAATACATAGAGGTTTTTACTAATCTCTAACTAAATTTAGTATTCTAAAGAAACACTTATCTTAAATTTAATTCATGTCTTGTTAAATATTTCGTAATGAAATAGATATTTGAGAGCCCCACCTTAGACCAATCCATACCATTAATATAAAATGTACATTAGAGAAATGACCTAATTCAATTTCCTTTTATAATTCTAACCCTAACCCTCACCCAAACCCTAGCACTAAACCCTCTGTACCCTTTAGATACTTCCTCCAATATGTCATAATCTCCCTACAAGTAACACTACCTCTTCACCCTCTGCACAATGGTGCCATTATCACGAAACTCAAAAGCTTGATAAATTTACTGAGAAAAACCCTTCATCATCCTTCTCATCTCTAGGTTCCTCATCAACATCTCCATCATCATCATTTTCATCATCATCATCATCTTCATCTTCATCACCATCACCATCATCATCAACATATTCATCATCATCACCATCATCATCATCAACAACATCTTCATCATCATTGTAATCTCCAGGTTCCTCATCAACATCTCCATTATCATCATCTTCATCATCATCATCATCATCATCATCATCATAATCATCTTCATCACCATCACCATCATCATCAACGTCTTCATCATCATCACCATCATCATCATCAACAACATCTTCATCATCATTGTCATCTCTAGGTTCATCATCAACATCTCCATCATCATCATCATCATCTTCATCATCATCATCATCTCCATCACCATCATCATCACCATCACCATCAACATCTTCATCATCATCACCACCACCACCATCATCAACATCTTCATCATCATTGTCATCTCTAGGTTCCTCATCAACATCTGCATGACCATCATCTTCATCATCATCATCATTATCATCATCTTCATCACCATCACCATCATCATCAACATCTTCATCCTCATCACCATCATCATCATCATCAACATCTTCATCATCATTGTCATATCTCCATTCCTCATTAACATCTCCATCATCATCATCTTCATCATCATCTTCATCACCATCAACATCATCATCAACATCTTCATCATCATCACCATCATCATCATCAACAACATCTTCATCATCATTGTCATCTTTACGTTCCTCATCAACATCTCCATCATGATCATCTTCTTCATCATCATCATCATCATCATCATCTTCATCACCATCACCATCATAATCAACATCTTCATCATCATCGCCATCATCATCATCGTCATCGACATCTTCATCATCATTGTCATCTCTAGGTTCCTCATCAACATATCCATCATCATCATCTTCTTCATCATCATCATCATCATCTTCATCACCATCACCATCATCATCAACATATTCATCATCATCTCCATCATCATCATCTTCATCATCATCACCATCATCATCAACATATTCATCATCATCAACATCTTCATCATCATTGTCATCGCTAGGTTCCTCATCAACATCTCCATCATCATCATCTTCATCATCATCATCATCATCATCTTCATCACCATCACCATCATCGTCAACGTATTCATCATCATCACCATCATCATCATCATCAACATCTTCATCATCATTGTCATCTCTAGGTTCCTCATCAACATCTCCATCATCATCATCTTCATCATCATCATCATCTTCATCACCATCACAATCACCATCATCATCAACATCTTCATCATCATCATCATCATGATCATCATCAACATCTTCATCATCATTGTCATCTCTAGGTTTCTCATCAACATCTCCATCATCATCATCTTCATCATCATCATCATCATCATCATCATCATCTTCATCACCGTCACCATCATCATCAACGTATTCATCATCATCACCATCATCATCATCATCAATCTCTTCATCATCATTGTCATCTCTCTGTTCCTCATCAACATCTCCATCATCATCTTCTTCTTCATCATCGTCATCATCTTCATCACCACCATCATCATCATCAACATATTCTTCATCATCATCATCATCACCGTCATCATCATCATCAACATCTTCATCATCATTGTCATTTCTCTGTTCCTCATTAACATGTCCATCATCATCATCATCATCATCATCATCACCATCACCATCATCATTAACAACTTCATCATCGTCATCATCATCATCATCATCAACAACATCTTCATCATCATTATCATGTCTAGGTTCCTCATCAACATCTCCATCATCGTCATCTTCTTCATCATCCTCACCATCATCTTCATCACCATCACCATCATCATCAACATCTTCATCATCATCACCATCATTATCATCATGAATATCTTCATCATCATTGTCATCTCCCCCTTCCTTATCAACATTTCCATCATCATCATCTTCTTCTTTTTCATCATCATCATCTTCATCACCATCACCATCATCATCAACATCTTCATCATCATGACCATCATCATCATCATCAACATCTTCATCATCATTTTCATCTCTAGGTTTCTCCTCAACATCTCCATCATCATCTTCTTCATCATCATCATCATCGTCATCTTCATCACCATCACCATCATCATCAACGTCTTCATCATCATCACCATCATCGTCATCATCATCAATATCTTCATCATCATTGTCATCTCTAGGTTCCTCATCAACATCTCCATCATCATCATCTTCTTCATGATCACTATCTTCATCACCATCACCATCACCATCATCATCAACATCTTCATCATCATCACCATCGTCATCATCATCATCAACATCTTCGTCATCATCGTCATCTCTAGGTTCCTCAGCAACATCTCCATCATCATCATCTTCATCATCATCATCATCATCATCATCTTCATCACCATCACCATCATCATCAATGTCTTCATCATCATCACCATCTTTATCATCATCAACGTCTTCATCATCATCACCATCTTCATCATCATCACCATAAGTGTCCAGTCGACGATTTTGCAAATTTGACCCCAATGTGCAAAAATTGCACACTCCCTTACTGAGCAAAACCCTAGTTTCCAAAATGCACCTACAAGATGACACCTAGGCCATGGGACCAGGGGAGAGGGGAACCCCTAGAACTATCCCGACATCCTAAATCCAACGGAGTCGACGGTTTGTCGATCCGAGCCAAGGTCGTCATTCTATGGCTCATTCCATCTCGCATCCAAAAGGCCTTCAAGAACACCAGTTGGATACCTACCAGGACCATAAAATTCCAACCTTACAACAAAACTGGGTTCCGAGAAGTCCTGCAAGTGTGTCTAGGAAGGTTCCAGTTGGGAACACTAGCCATAAGTGCCCGGTCAACGCTTTTACAAATTTGACCCCAATGTGGAAAAATTGCACACTCCCTTATTGAGCAAAACCCTAGTTTCAAAAATGGAGCAGCAAGATGACACCTGGGCCATGGGACCGGAGGAGTGGGCCACCCCTAGCACTATCCCGATGTCCTGAATCCAACGGAGTTGACAGTTTGTCGATCCGAGCCACGGTCATCATTCTATGGCTTGTTCTGTCTCGCATCCAAAAGGCCTTCAAGGACACCTGCTAGATACCTACCGGGGGCATAGAATTCCAACCATGCAACAAACCGTGTTTCAGGGAGCCCTACAAGTGTGTCTAGGAAGGTTCCCACTCGGAACGCTAGCCATAAGTACCCGGTAGGTGCTTTTTCAAATTTGACCCCAATGTGCAAAAATTGCATAGTCCCTTACTGAGCAAAACCCTAGTTTCCAAAATGGACCTACAAGATGACACTTGGGCCATGGGACCGGAGGTGAGGGGCACCCCTAGCACTATCTCGACGTCTTGAATCCAATGGAATCGACGGTTTGTCGATCTGAGCCATGGTCGTCATTCTATAGCTCGTTCTATCTCGCATCCGAAAGGCCTTCAAGGACACATGGTGGATACCTACTCGGGGCATAGAATTCCAATAGTGCAACAAAATCGGGTTCCGGGGAGTCCTGCAAGTGTGTCTAGGAAGGTTCCAGCTGGGAACGCTAGCCATAAGTGCCCGGTCGACGATTTTGCAAATTTGACCCCAATGTGCAAAAATTGCACACTCCCTTACTGAGCAAAACCCTGGTTTCCAAAATGGACCTACAAGATGACACCTGGGCCATGGGACCAGAGGAGAGGGACACCCCTAGAACTATCCCGACGTCTTGAATCCAATGGAGTCGATGGTTTGTCAATTAGAGCCATGATCGTCATTCTATGGCTCATTCCATCTCGCATCCAAAAGGCCTTCAGGGACATCTGCTGGATACCTACCAGGGGCATAGAATTCCAACCGTGCAACAAAACTGGGTTTTGGGGAGTCCTGCAAGTGTGTCTAGGAAGGTTCTAGTTGGGAACGCTAGCCATAAGTGCTTGGTCGACGATTTTGAAAATTTGACCCCAATGTACAAAAATTGCACACTCCCTTACTAAGCAAAACCCTAGTTTCCAAAATGGACCTACAAGATGACACTTGGGCCATGGGACCGGAGGAGAGGGGCACCCCTAGCACTATCCCGACGTCCTGAATCCAATGGAGTTGATGGTTTGTCGATCCGAGCCACGGTCATCATTCTATGGCTCGTTCCGTCTCCAAACAAACATCATGTCACATGAGGCTAATCCTAGTTTCTCCTTTGAAGAGAAAGCAAGAAAAAAAATAGTTTCTCATTTCATTGAAGAAGACCTCACGGTCCCAAGGTCAAGGGGTTTCAGTACTTGACCCAATCATGCATAAGTGCATATTCACTTACTAAGAAAAACCCTAGTTTTTTATATCCATGAGAAAGATGATCATTCGGAAATGGAACCACATGAGAGAGGTTCCCCTAGATCAAATGCGTTGTCATTATTTTATGGCAACTTGCAGGTCGCCTTCTAAATCCTTTTAGGGACACATAGGTGATTCTATCATTAGGGAATAAAAATTGAACCAGCCATTGGAATTGAGTTTCATAAGCTCTTGCATGTGTGTTTGGACATCCTCGACATGGACACACCAGACACACTCCAAAGGTCAATGGGTTTCAATACTTCACCAAATCATGAAAAAAGTGTATAGTCACTTACATAGAAACACCCTAGCTCCTAAGATCAATAAAGGAAGACAAGCATTGGGTGATGGACCCATGGGAGAGAAGTTCCTCTTAATGGAATGCATTGTCATGGACCCAACGTAGTTTAGGGTTTGTCGATCTGAGCCACGGTTATCATTTTACGGCAAGTCGCAGGCCACCACCTAAAGGATTTGAGGGACACTTGGTGATTCTGCCATTACGGCATAAAAATTGAATTATATAAGATCCTACATGTGTGCTTGGCCATTACCAACATGATAACACAACCCATAGTCCCAAGGTTGAGGGGCTTAGTACTTGACCCAATCATCCAAAATGTGCATAGTGAGTTATTGAACAAAACCGTAGTTCCTAAGGTCAATGAACAAGATGAGCATAGGGTGATGGACCCATGGGATAAAGGTGCCCTTATATGGAATGCATTATCATAGACCTAATGGATTTGATGTTTTGTTGACCCGAATGACAGTCATCATTTTATGGCGAGTTGCAGGTCACCTCCGAAATCCTTTCAAGGACACTTGATGATTATGCCATTAGGCCATAAAAATAGATCTGAGCATCTAAATTGAATTCTATAAGATGGTGCATGTATGTTTTTACATGATTCGCATGGGAACACTACCCAAGGTCTCGATATTTAGGGTTTTTAAGTTAAATGAATGTGGAATTTTTGAAAAACTGTAATATTAGGTAGGCATGTAAGTTAATTGAGTGTGGAATTTTGAGAATATTTATAGAATCCAAACAAACCTAAGATATGTCCTATATTGTAGTTTGAAAGGTCCTTTATGCATGTGAGGGAGCAGACGGAACCCAAGTCCGCTCGTCGGTTTGGGTTCCATGCCCCCAGAGCAATTCCTCAAAGTGTCCCTGAATGGCCCCGGGGTGCCAGACCAAGATGCCTGCAGCACCCAAACCGTGGCTTTGGTCATGAATCCATCGATTTTTATGGATCCGCAACACCGGGTTTCAGCTAGGGGACCCCCCACATCATGTCCCCAACCCTTATAAAAGGTGCTATTGTGCCATCTCTGGAGCTGGGGATTTGCTTAGTGAAGGCCTTCTAAGTATTTCTCAAGGGGGTCATTTCTCATCCGAGGGATCCCAGGCATGCGTGGCCATCGTGGATTAGTCTACAATGGCCATACGTACGTGTGGGAGCTGACGGAAACCAAGTCTGCTCACTGGATTGGCTTCCGTTCCCATGGAGCAATTACTCAAAGCGTCCCTGAATGGCCCTGAGATGTCGGACAAAGATGCCCGCAACACCCAAACTGTGGCTCCGGTTGTGAATCCGTTGATTCTGGTGGATCCGGGACGTTGGGTTTTAGCTAGGGGACCCCCCACAGCGTGCCTCCAACCCCCAAGAATGGTGCTATTGAGCCATATCCGGAGCTAGCATTTTTCTCAATGAAGGCCTTTCGAATATTTCTCAAGGGGGTCATTTCTCATTCGAAGGCTCCCAGGTGTGCATGGCCACCATGGACATGTCCACAATGGCCATATGCACCTGTGGGATCCGACGGAATCCAAGTTCACTCACCGGTTTAAGTTATGTGGCCCCAGAGAAAATCCTCAAAGTGTCCCTGAATGGCCTGAGGATGCTCGACGAAAATACCTGCAGCAACTAAACCGTGGCTCCAGTCACGAATTCGTTGATTCCGGTGGATCTAGAACATTGATTTTTAGCTAGGGGACCCCCTGTAGCGTGCCGCTAAACTTCATAAATGGTGTTATTGTGCCATCTCTGGAGCTACAGTTTTGCTCTGTGATGGCCATTCCAAATACGCTCAAGGGGTCCATTTCTCATCCGAAGGCTCCCGGGCGTGCGTGGCCACCATGGACATGTCCACAATGGCCATACGCACCTGTGGGAGCCGACGGAATCCAAGTCCGCTCATCAGTTTGGGTTATGTGGCCCCGGAGCAAATCCTCAAAGTGTCCCTGAATGGCCCCGCAGTGCCCGACGAAAATGCCCGCAACACCCAAAACATGACTTCTGTTACGAATCCATCAATTCCGATGGATCCAAGACATTGGGTTTCAGCTAGGGGACCCACCACAGCATTCCTCCAACCGCCGGAAACGGTGCTATTGTGCCATCTTTAAAGCTAGGGTTTTGCTTCGTGAAGTCCATTCCAATTTCGCTCAAGGGGGGCATTTCTTGTCTGAAGGATCCCGAGCATGCATGGACACCGTGGACACATCCACAATGGCCATACGCACATGTGGGAGCTGACGAAACCCAAGTTCGCTCTCCAGTTTGGGTTCCGTGCCCCTGGAGCAATTCCTCAAAGTGTCCCTGAATGGCCCTGGGGTGCCGGACAAAGATACCCGTAGCACCCAAACCGTGGCTCCGGTCGTAAATTCATCGATTTCGGTGGATCCAGGATGTCGGGTTTTAGCTAGCCCCCCCCCCTAGTGTGTCGCCAATGCTTGGAAACGATGCTATTTTGCCATCTCTGGAGCTAGGGTTTTGCTCAGTGAAGGCCTTTCGAATATTGCTCAAGGGGGTCATTTCTCATCTGAAGGCTCCCGGGCATGCATGGCCACCGTGGACACGTCCACAATGGAAATACAGGCCAAAAATATTGGCTTACATACAGCTTATGGTATATTACTATCCCAAAAATATTAAATTCCATAGAGGGATTCCCCCATTTTCTAGATTCATAATAGAAAAAATGCTATATTGTGTCTGAGGAGGCCGTTTATACGTATACTATACTTTTTATTATAAACTAGAAATAAAAAATATTCTGCACAATCCTGCAGCTTATGTTTCATTCTTTTCCTAAATCTAGCATTAGATAGTCCATTGTAGTTCCCTTGGAAATGCACTTCCTAAGCCAAGCCAGATTTTTAGTGCCTTGATTTTTTATTTTTCCCTCCATCTATTGCTTGAAAGTCATCCCTAAGCAATTTCCCTATGAGATTTGCTTTTTGGCATTTGGATTATTGAAATAGGTGGTCCTCCACTATAAAGTGATATAAGGGGGAAGCCATGCTTTTCATATTCGTACAAGGTCTCGGGGACACAAAAAGAGGGAAGGACAAAATTCTATGAAATATCTTTCCACATACTTGACCTACCACATCCTTTGCTTCAAGAGAATTTCAATCTATTATTACATATAACATGTGAGGGAAAGCCTGGATTCTAGCATCACCTATATTATTAATCATCATTAAAAGTTCCTTGGTCGGGTCTCTTCATAGATATGATGGCTTATAATCCTTCCACCATATTGGTACCTTTTCCTATAAGTAGTGGAGATCATGTCTTAGCTTTCAAGCCCACCCCTCTGTTAGCTACTAAATATTCCATTCTATTCTTCTGTCTAAGGAAATGAATAATATTATCGATAAAACGAGTCTTTTGATTTTTTTGGATTCTTCAATGGTTATATTCTGACTACAATTAAGATTCTCCCTCAACCATGAAATTAGTGAATCCCATTTCATGTAAAATAACTATAGCTTACCTTCTTTTTCTCTTTAACAACTCTCCCCATCGAGGCATGCGAGCTTTCCCCTTGGATGCTTCATCAACATTTAATTTGAGTATGCAACCTCCCAAGGGTGTGTCCCATATCCCCTTAGCCCTATCTTTCTTTATAAATCTCAATGTGTGGTTTTCAACCCTCAGCTTCAAAGAGTTCAAAATACTGAATTCAACTGTTGGAAGATTATCATTGAATTAGTTTTTCTCTAATAGATTCTAATATTGTTTCCTCTATTTCAACTACTAATATATCCCAAGGAAGGCATTGGTTTTTGAATTTTTTTGGTTCCTCTCCATCCATACTTGCTATGATATCAAAATAGGTAGCATGTTCCAAATTGCCTTGATCTTTGGAGGCTGTCAGGTCATGTGTCAATTCTAATGTAGTTTTGGCAGGGATGTTAGGGACACCAAATCAAACCAACTTTATTCAAGAAATAATTCCAAACATTCCAAGAGAAAGTAAAATTCATCAAAAGATGATATGTTGCCTCTTTATTCTCCTTGCACAGGGAACATTGAGAGGTGCCCATATTTCCTCTTTCTTAGTTGGTCTAGGTTATACTTTTTTTGTGTGTGTGGCCAACCACACGAATTCGTTTGCTTTTGGTAGTCTGTCCTTACCCCAGACCTTTTTCAAAGTGTTGTTGGGGTTATCCTCGCTCTCCTTTCATAAGATATATTTATAGGACTACTTAACATAGTAGGTTCCATATTTTGATCCCTTCAATTTTAGCTTGTTCTGACCTCTTCTCATAGAGATTATAAAATTTATTGACAACTAAGAATGATGTTTTATAGCTTTCCTGCTAATTGGAAGACCAATATCCTCTGTGTTTTTCCAGTCTATCTCTTTAAAGGGGCCAAATTCTATTTATAACTAATAGTTATGAATTGTTCCATCAATAGTTTTGAGAGAGTTCATCTAAAATAGATACCTTAGCATGTCCAACAGTGAGGAATCTTCCAAGAAGTCTTCTATTTATATTTATACTATGTTTGATGAAGTTCCATATTATTGAGCCTTAATTCAAATTAGGAGTAGTTAGCAGGTTCTCTTCATTCATATGAACCAAGGTTATGATTCTAGTCTCCTCTTTATGTACACACCATGCTATATTTGCTTAAGCCATTCACCCCAATGAAGTTTTGATCCCCCACAGGATGTAGGATGATACAATTTCAATTTTCTTCCACCCCGATAAGTAAAATACCATATTCTTCTCGGTGCTTCACTACAAGAACTTCTTTGGATAGTGTTAAGACTCTTCAAAACATTTGCTTGAACTTTCAAAACTGACATCACATAGATATGGAATATGAGTACATATTTTAGGAGCTATAGTATGCTTCTAAAGTCAACCACTTCCCCCTCCATCCTAAAGATTTGTTTGAAAATCAATATAATTTTTTTCCAAAGAATTATCTTTGGTTGGCCATGAAAAGGAGGAATACCCAAATAATTGGTTAGCAGTTAAATTCTCTCAAAGTCTAAAATTTTATTGATTCAAAGATACCATCAAGGATTAACATTGATAAAATAAATTTTGACTTTTGTATGTTTATATTATGTCCATCTTCCACCTTGAAGTTTGTTATGATTCTTTTGAAATCCCAGGCCTCTTTAGCTATGGGTTTACTTGAGATATTTAGATAACCGTGGTCACCAAAATAGAGATCATAGATTGCATCCAGGTTTGATGTGATCCCAAGGACTTCAATCTATCATCTGCTCTTTGTTGTTCTACCAAAAATTTTTGCTAGTATAATAAACAAACAGGGACATAATGGGTCTCCTTGCCATATGCCTCTCTCCAAATTGAAAAGCCCTGCTAGATAACCACTAACCAAAACATAGAATTTCGGTATGTTATGTACCCACATTCTACTTTTGTTTGAGAAGCCATACTTTTGAAGCACCTTGTTTAGGAAGGTCCAGTTCACTCTATTATAAGCGCTGGCTATGTCATTCTTGACAAACATTCTTTCTTTCTTATGTTCCTCCAAAGAGTTGATCATCTCATGCGCTATTGCTATCTCATCCAAAATTTACCTTTCTTCAACACATATTCCTTTCTCTTTAGAGATAAGCTTGGAAATGAGAGGTTTGAGCTTGTTAGCATGAAGTTATGAACTTTTGCAGCAATTTTATATATCATTTTACATAGGAAGATTGATCTAAAAGCATCTATAGAGAATACTTCTCTCCTCTTTGGATTAAGGGATATGAATGTGGTTTTAATTTATTTAAGAATAGATCTCTTTGTTTGTTTGGATTCTACGCTACCTTGACTACCTTCTTTGTCTCAATACCTGAAAAACTTAGCTGGAAATTCGTCTAGATTGGTTGTTTTTTCCATTTTTCAATGACAGGAGAACATGGAGAGCTTCATCTTCTGAAACTCTAAAACCTGAAATCCGTTCATTTATAATGAATAAGTTCAATAATAATGAACTTCCTTTTTACATTTGCAAACTCTGAAACTTGAAATCCATTCATTTATAATGAATATGTTCAATAATAGCCCTCAAAATTGACTTAATTACAATCATGAAGTAACAAGGCAATGCACCCCTTTCTTCACCATTGTCTATCATTTTCCTTATTAGAGATCATGTGACTACATACTTCACCAACAACAGAAGAAAAAAAATGTCTCATATTAGCTAAGGTTTCTGCAGCCCGAGAAAGGTCTCCACTTGCAAATACATCTTCAAGAGTTGCACTCAACTTTGTCAAACCTGCAGCATCTTGTTTTAGAAATAAATCCCAGTAAGAATATTGATCTGTAAAATTATCCTTGGACCTCAATCAAAGAGGGGTTTCTTCCACTGAATTTAAGAAAAGAAAAAACCAACCTGCAAGGTCTCATATGCAACTTCCATATGCTGTTTGATTCTATCCACTCTTGCAAGTGCTGCTACAGATTCTGCCTATGAACCTTCTGCCTAGATATCACAAGTAAGAAAGGCATGTCTCTATTTAGCTGAGATGCTGATAGCACTTAAAAAGTGTTGATATCAATTTTTGCAGAAACCCTTTAAGACTGTGCCATCACAAAACTTCACAAGAATACATCTGCTTTCTTATCAAAATGGGACATTTAAAGAATACATGAATCTTGTTGTCTGAATAGAGATATAAACTACCTACTACTGTAAATGGAAAAAATGGGTCAAGGCAATTAATTCAGTATGCTTGAGGGTTGCATGTAAAGATTCCACATAACATTTTAACATGTTGGATAATCCTAAGTTGTCCCAAAACATGTCACCTGGATTTTGTTTGAAATGCCTTGTGTGATTGATGCATTGCTAAACAGGGAACAAAACATATTTTGGTCTGAGTGCAAATTGGAATAGGCGTCAAACAACATTTTTAACCTACATTCTGCACCTTGCTTTAGTGCAAAATGCATTTCATTGCATAAACTAACAGCCCACCCCAAAATTAAACCAAAAAGAATAATTAGAATCAAGCCCTTAGTCATCCCCTACACTAATCCCTAAATACTAAGGCCCAATCCTAAACATATAAACAACAAAAAGAACTGGCAAGGTCATTGTAGAATGTTTTTGAAATTTAAATTGCTCTTGCTGTCAATGTTGTTATCATAACAACTATTGTTTTTTTAACAATTTTAACAATGGGTATACTTTTTTGGAAGCCTCTTGTCAACTTGAACCAAATGGGTAGATTAGATATATTTTTTGGGGAAATTTGATAGCGTTCTTGTTCAAACCTTGTAACTTGGAGAATTTCTTAACTACACAGCTACTTCATCTTCAAAGTGCCAAAAATTTTGCTTCCCTACTACAGAAAGATTTTCCATGCAGAACCTAATGACAAGAAAATTAAATCGTACCAAAAGTGTTAGTTTTTCAGAATTTACTTCAATCTGATCTAGGATCTTAACTGAGATAATAACATGTACAACATATCTACAGCATATCAATCATGGACACAATAATGCAAACACACAAGAGACACAGAGTTTACTTGGGGAAAACCATAAAGGTGAAAAACCCCAATAACTTCCTCAGAGATAGATAGAGCAATGATACAACCCAAGCATAAGAGATAGACATCTCCTAGTAGCAACTTGTCCTCCTCCACAAGTGTGCCACTCTCCAAAGAGCGTGTGAGAGAATAAAATGATCAAATAGAGTGCCTCCTGCACTCTATTTCTACTTGACTTGTATTTCCTAATAAACTTTACTAGGTCGGCCTTAACTTAACCACATAACATAATGCTGACTGGGCCGACCCCCAATAGGGTGGTCTAATAACCCTTTGACCCACATGACTTATACAGGGCCGACCCCAATAAGGTGGTCTAATAACTCATCAAGTATAAGTTACGACACTTACAATATAAATGATGACACTTCCATATAGAGGAATAATAACATCTCTATAGGAATACAAACACTTCCGTAAAGAGGAACAATAACATGTCTATAGGAATACAATATACATATATGTGAAATACATTCCGAAGTTACATATACATCAACACTCCCTCTTAACTAGGAAGGTATTTCTCGACATAGGTCTTCTAGCACAAGTCTTCTTCTCTAGATCATCGTCATCATCACTACTGCTGCTATCTCAATCAATCTTTGAATCTACTCGTCATAGGAAGTTCTACAGAGCTAGTCCTTTTTCATACTGGATGTAGGCCCACCACCTGCAGGTCTTCATCATCACTGGCCATACTGTGGAATCCTTAGGACTTATTATGTGCGTCACAAAAAATCGTAAGAGCATCCCAGGACTATTACGGGCACACAACTCTGACCTATAGGATCTCCAAGGGTGCTATTACATGTGACCCCACCACAAAACCTCAAAAGAGCATCCCAAGTTGTTACAGGTACACAAATCCGACCTATAGGATCTCCCAGGGCGCTATTATATGTGGTCACCACAAAACCTCGCAAGAGCATCCCAGGTTGTTACGGGCACACAGCTCTGACCTAAAGGATCTCCCAGGGTGCTATTATATGTGTTCATGGAAAAACCTCGAAAGAGCATCCCAGGATGTTACGGGTACACAACTCCGACCTATAGGATCTCCCAGGGTGCTATTATATGCCATAGGACAAAACCTTGAAAGAGCATCCCAGGCTGTTACGGGTACACAACTCCGACCTATAGGATCTCCCAGGGCACTATTATATGTCCTCCCAGATAAATGCCTCGAAAGAGCATCCCAGGCTATTATGGGTACACAACTCCGACCTATAGGATTTCCTAGACATGCTCATCTACACAAACTATTCCACGGCCACAGAATATCATCCTGATACTCACCATACATTATCCTGATGTACACATGATCATCCTGATCATCATCACTACATCGTCCTGATGCATGTCATCTGGAGCAACATCCTGAAGCTCATCATCCATGATCATCGTAATCATACAATGCATCCACCTGATGCATACACGGTATCTTCCTGATACATATCATCATACATGATCTTCCTGATCATACAATGTATCCACTGGATACATATACAAAAACATGATCCACCTGATCATACCTAATACGTATCAACATACATGATCTACCTGATCATACAATGTATCCACCTGATACATATACAGATACATGGTACAAGCATCCATCATGATGCATATACATACACGTAAATGATCCAATTGATCATATCCAACATCCAACATGATGCGCATGCATACATATACATATAAATGATCCAATCGATCATACATAGCAGAAACTAGAACATTGTCCTGATGCTCATCATCCAACGCTTCTATCCACAGCCATGGGAAGGATCCTCCTCTCACCATGCTTGGAATGGCTCCAGAAAATGTGTCCATCACTTCTTCCTCGAAGTGTCATCGATCTGAAGAACACCAAGCCTCTCTCTGAAGTACTCAAACTTCACTCTGGCTAGTGGCTTCGTCAGTACATCTGCAACCTACTCATCCATCACAACATACAGGAGCTCACTGCTCCTCTCTGCACCATATCCATGATATAGTGATATTTGATCTCTATGTGTTTCAACTTGTCGTGGAACACTGGAATCTCAGACAGCTTCACACAACTCTGGTTGTCACAAAAGATATCAGTAGCCTCTAGCGGGAGATCAAATAACTCAGATAGTAGCTTCTGAAGCCATACTGCCTCACAACTAGTCGAACAAGCTGCAACATACTCTGCTTCGGCTATACTAAATGCTACGCAGGATTGCTTCCTGCTAAACCAAGAGATCACACCTGATCCCATACTGAAGCAACACCCATATGTGCTCTTCCAATCTGCAGCACTGCCTTCCCAATCTGAATCAACATAACCCTATAACTTAAACTTTTGATTCACATCATACTTGGGCCCATAGTCAACCGTACCCTTTAGGTACCTCAGAATATGCTTTACAGCAACTAGGTGAACACTTCTCCGATCCGTCAGGAACTGGCTCAATTTGTTCACCGCAAAGCAAATATCTGGTATCGTGTTCGTCAGGTACATCAAGGACACAATCATATGACGATACACAGGGACATCAACGGGATCAGATGAAGCATCACACAGAAGCTTCAGGTTCGATGACATAGGTGTGGCCATGTCCTTGCAGTCCATCATCCCGAACCTCTTCAGGATCTCTACTGCATACTTCCCTTGTCCAAGGAAGATTCCATCTGCACTCTGCCACACCTCCATGCCTAGAAAATAGTGCATCATACCCAAGTCCTTTATCTCAAACTCGGTAGCAAGATTCCACTGCGTGTTGACAATCAATCTATCCTCACCTATAACAAATAGGTCATCCACATACAAAAGTAGTATCACTGGATTTCCTTCCTCAACCTTGTAGTAAAGGTTGGAATCTGCTTTACTTTTGGTAAATCCAAAACTGTATAGAAAGTTGTCTATCCTACCATACTAAGTTCTGCACATATATGACTTCCCATCATGTGTCTCAAAACCAAGTGGCTTCTCCACATACACTTCCTGTTTGACTACACCATTCAGGAAAGCTATCTTGACATCCATCTGGTGTATCTTCCATTTCATCACTGCAGCCAGAGAAAGTACTGATCTGATGGAAGTGTGTCTGGCTATAGGTGTAGAAGTCTCTTCATACTCAATCCCTTTTTCTGGGATGAAGCCATGAGCTACAAACCTCGTTTTGTATTTCTCCATGCTACCATCTGTAGCATGCTTGATCTTATAGATCCATTTGGAAGTCACAGTAGACTTCCCTTCAGGTCTTGGGACTGCATCCCAAACATCATTCTTCATGATCGACTGATCATGGCATTCTTCCATTACTTCATCCTAGATCCTGGGAACTTCAATGTCTTCAATAGATATCTTTGTTGCTAGAACAAATGTTGTAGTCCTTCTTTTGTAGGTGAAGGTATATGATCTTTCCTAGATAACAAGTTAAATTGCATGATTAGAAACATCTCATAGTTTTCAGAACAAATTCTTACACATAAAGAAATATGTCATACAGTCATGTAATTATTTTAGCCAATGCTTCAATACAACATTCATCCATATCCTATAACTTTCTAGATGCCTTCCAATCTCTACCAGAATATTGTTAAGAGTTTGCACTACTCCCAACTTGTCAGCAAAGAGGTTTCATTTTAGATAAGTAGCAATGGAATGTTGTACAGTGCCATAGGCCACTTACCCATTACATGCATATTAGTAGTATGTTGTTCATTAATGCAATTATTCAAAATACACAGCCTAATTCTAGGAACATCAGTATATACATCATTGAACAATATTATTTAAACAGTCAAATATGCAAGAAATGATAATTCAAATACTTATCTTTGTTTGTTTGTTGGGTTGACTCCCTATCAGTCTTTGCTTCCTTTCTACAACTTCATTCTGATGTGGATTGTGAGAAGTGGTAAAATCCCTTTGAATGTCTTCATCCTTGCAGAAACTACTGGAGTGTGCTCCCTCTTGATCTTTGCTTCCTGGATTACCTGTCCTTGAACTTATATCCATCCTCAATCACTATGCATGCTTACTAGTATCATCATTGTGTTACCATTGAGATCTCATACATAATCATACCTTTATTAGTATAATCTCAATACTATCACAAACACAATAATCTTAAACATATATAGTAATGATAATTTTAAAGACAGATAATAAACATTAGTATTCAAGGTTTATATAGGACTCTTCTGGTTAGTCATATCATCAATTAAAGTAAGAAACATAATATGCCTAAACCCGTGATTACTCAAACCTATACTTTCATGACTCTTTTGGTTAGTCATATCATCAATTAAGGTAAGAAACATAATATGCATACACCCATGATTATTCAAACCTATGAATAATCATTATCAATCATGCCATGTATACTTATATAAGAGATCCTATCACAAGGTAGGATTCTAACTTGATATAGGAAAAACATACCTGGATTAGTATGTTAGCTAGTTATGTCTAACATACCCACATGATGTCTTCTTGTTCTCTTCAATGACTTGTGCTAGTAACATGCATATCTCATAAGTTAACCATTATAGAACCAAGTTATACATACCTTGTAAATAGATCTTCTATGTGATCCATGACAATGGATGAATCTTTGTCTTCATGTCACCATGATCGTATGTTCTTGAACTAGAACATGATTTGTCTTTCTTGGTGTACCTTTCATGTTAGCGGAGAACATAAACCTCATACAACACCATAATGCATTAGTACAATCATAAGTGTCAACACCCTAATCAATGAATATCTTCTATCATGCATTCATAATTTTATTAAGGTGATACGACAAGTCTAAATTTAATCAAGATTGTACTAACCGTAATAATATGAAGACAAACATACCATAAACTTAATCATGTACAAATCTCAAAACATACCTGGATAAGTCATACATGTCGAGATTGCTTGTAATCTTCTTATGTAAGGCCTTAGCCTCATCTCCCTCTGAAACAAGAACTTCTTCACTTATGCAAGTGACCAATCCATTCTCTTCTAGGATTAACCCAATCCACTTGATTTGCAGGAACTGGATTTGGAGCAGGATTAGGGTTTGTGAGAGAAACCCTAAAAATTCAAAATTTGAATTTCAAACTTCTGAAATGATAGAAAGATGCGCCTTGATGAGCTGATCAAGCCGGTATACTTAGAATTTGAAAACTGCAAAGTTTCAGCCCTCAAAATTACCTTTGAAACTTTTGGATCTTCTGGATAGGATCCCAAACTAGGGTTTGATAAATCCCACCCTTCTGCCCAACCAAAACGTTTGATCCAAAGCTCTAAAATTCGATTTTTTTGAGGAGCTTCCAGCTGTGGTCACAAACTTAAAAAATTTCAACTTTTGCAGAATCCCTAATTTTCCATTTTTCCGATCAAAGTCCCGAACTAGGGTTTGATCAATCCCGGCCTTCTACCCAACCAAAAAATTTGATCTTGGTCTCTAAATTTCAATTTTGATGAGTAGCATTCAGCCGTGGGCTCTGATTAAAAAAATACCAACTTTCTCTGAAACCCTAATTCCCGGAGCCATGAATGAAGGTGCTCAAAATCCAATTCTGTTTTGAGAGAAATATGCACATAATTGTTTCTGGTGTAACTCCGAAATTACGAATCCACAGGGTCTGAAATTTCTCCCTGTGGTATCCCGACCTGTCATCTTTCCAACCCCATAGGTCTGACCTCAATTGGATTCTTTGAGAGAGCATTATGCCAAGTGTCGCAATGTGACCTGTTTATGGGATAAAATAGGAGAGTGAACTTGTACGGAGTGCCACGTGTCTGGTTCACTTTTGGCCTCTGAACCTTCATCCTGTGAAAGTACAGTGCATACCCTACCTGTCAATTTTTTCGAAATTTCATTTGGAGCTTCCTAGCCCAAGTTATGACCTTTTTTCCTAGGTCACATGTTTATGACTCAGATCTGGAAGAGGCAGAAAACCTAGATTGTACAGATAACAAAACACAAAGTAAATGGATTAGAAGTTGTGCTTCGGATACAAGGTACATGGGGATCTTATCTTCTACCTGTAAGAGTTTCAGATCCTGAAACCTTTCCGAAATGGATTTATATTGAAAGAACTACAATGACTGGTTTTTTCTATATCAAGCCCTAGCATCGCAAGTGCAACAAGTGTCATACATGCCATACCATGCCTTCTTTCAGGCTAGCTCTGATCCCATGTTAGTTTTTTAGAATTTACTTCAATATGATCTAGGATCTTAATTGAGAGAATAACATGTACAACATATCTACATCATATCAATCATGGACACAATAATGCAAGCACACAAGAGACACAGAGTTTATTTGGGGAAAACCAGAAAGGTGAAAAACCCCAATAACTTCCTCAGAGATAGATAGAGCAATGATACAACCCAAGCATAAGAGATAGATATCTCCTAGAAGAAGCTTCTCCTCCTCCACAAGTGTGCCACTCTCCAAAGAGTGTGTGAGAGAATAGAATGATCAAATAGAGTGCCTCCCGCACTCTATTTATACTTGACTTGACTTTCCTAATAACCTTTACTAGGTCGGCCTTAACTTAACCACATAACATAATGTTGACTGGGCAGACCCCCAATAGGGTGGTCTAATAACCCTTTGACCCACATGACTTATACAGGGCTAACCCCAACAAGGTGGTCTAATAACCCATCAAGTATAAGTTACGACACTTACAATATAAATGACGACACTTCCGTATAGAGGAATAATAACATCTCTATAGGAATACAAACACTTCCGTATAGAGGAATAATAACATCTCTATAGGAATACAAACACTTCTGTATAGAGGAATAATAACATCTCTATAGGAATACAATATACATATATGTGAAATACATTCCGAAGTTACATATACATCAACAAAAAGTTGAATAGAAAGAATTTGATGCCAGGATGTGAAGGAATTATTGTATGAAATTTTGCTTTAAGGTTTTCTAGACCAACCAGAGCTAGAATCCTGGCTGATTCTAGATCAAACAGAGTGAACTCTCTTTTATGTTGAGACAACTAGAACTTATAATGACACAGAGGCAAAGGGTAACATGTCCATGGGGTGTTCAAGCTCCCAAGATTTCAATCTTATGTCATAGGTGAGTAAGAGAGGCATCCAGAGACAAAAGTAGAGGTAGAGGCATATATCTTCTAGACACAAGAATGCACATATCACCATCTCTAAACACTGAAGAGAAATATCAGAGGATCAAGCAGAGAGAGCACAATAATGAGTTATTCCCTACCATGTTGATTATACGACAATGAACATAGTAGCCATGTTTGGAACAAAATTTAAAACAATAGAACAAAAAAAAACAGTAGGAAATGGTTCAAGAAAAATAAAATTAAACAATATAAACTTAAAATGGCAATCCACTGAAAGCAACTTTCAAAATGGAGGAAATAGTTGAAATATCATCTAATTTGGAAAAGACTCAAATGATTGAAGGTGCTGCTGCTCTCCAGTTTTCCACTACTCTATTGCATAACTCTGGTTGTTCTTTAGCTTCATGCTTCTCCTTGACTTCCAATTCCCCCATTGCTTTTATAGTTGGTTGAGTGTTGTTTCATGCACCTTCACTAGGAACTACAACAGAGAATGTACTAGCAGCAGAGTGATAATCATATGATTTGCCCATCATCCGTTGTGTGAATTCTCTGCAACATCCAATATTACAGTCTGATAAGTAGCATCCAATGACTTAGTTTGTAGAAGAAGCTTTAACTTGTGATGCACCAAAACATTAGATTGCACGTTGAATGAAGCAATATAGTAATGCTGAATATGACTTGAAGAAGAAAGATAAACATGTGCATTTACATGTTCAAGAAGTGATTGGTCTTTTTGGGAAGAAGAACAAAGAAATAGAGGAATATTCAAAGAAAAAAGGAACGCTGTATGCATTTCGTTGATAGTTGGAATGTGGGAGATAATGAAGGGAAGAGTGTAGGAAATAATCCAAGCATAGATGCTGGTGGAAGAGATGTTGATAGTGAAAATTGGAGCATTTTCTAGAAATTTTTGTTAAGAGACAACGAATCCTCTCGAACTAATATTGAGAATGACCATAATGGGGAGGCACATACAATAGAACAGGTTGGCCACCAAAAGGCTACAATGGAAGAAGACATGATTGTTAAAGAGATGATCAAGGTTTGAAATATTGGACAAACACAAAAGTCTCTCTTGATTAAGAGTTGGGATCTCAAAAAAAAGAACATTGGATGGAAAAAGATTCATTAGTTTTACCTGGATGGAACACATGAGATGTTTTATTTGGATAGTCTTCCATTGGCTGAGAGTGAGGAAACCTCTATTAAAAAAATGTCAACAACATATGATGATTTCATTATTTCAGGTGAAGCAGGGCAGATGACTATACATAGTGCAGATTTAGACCCTTTTTCTAGAGATAAGGTTTAACATATGATCAACTAGAAAATTAGTGGTTATCTGCACATGGAGAAGAGTAATGGAAGGAGTTTAGGAGACGATTTTTTCATGGTTTCTACAAAATCCATGTTAAAATATCAAGCAAGTAATGAGTGGAGGATAGTTATGAACATTGATTCTGAGCTCCCATCAACATAGTAGGTAGAAACATCTTCCAATGGCATACATAAGAGTAAATGTTAGTTTTTCAGAATTTACTTCAATCTGATCTAGGATCTTAACTGAGAGAACAACATATACAGCATATCAATCATGGACACAATAATGCAAGCACACAATAGACACAGAGTTTACTTGGGGAAAATTATAAAGGTGAAAAACCCCAATAACTTCCTCAAAGATAGATAGAGTAATGATACAAGCCAAGCATAAGAGATAGACATCTCCTAGTAGTAGCTTCTCCTCCTCCACAAGTGCACCACTCTCCAACGAGTGTGTGTGAGAATAGAATGATCAAATAGAGTTCCTCCCGCACTCTATTTATACTTGACTTGGCTTTCCTAATAACCTTTACTAGGTCGGCCTTATCTAACCACATAACATAATGCTAACTGGGCTGACCCCCAATAGGGTGGTCTAATAACCCTTTGACCCACATGGCCGACCCCTAGTAGGGTGGTCTAATAACCCTTTGACCCACATGACTTATACAGGGCCGACCCCAACAAGGTGGTCTAATAACCCATCAAGTATAACTTACAACGCTTACAATATAAATGATGACACTTCCGTATAGAGGAATAATAACATCTCTATAGGAATACAATAGACATATATGTGAAATACATTCTGAAGTTACATAAACATCAACACTCCCTGTTAACTAGGAAGGTATTTCTCGACAAAGGTCTTCTATCACAAGTCTTATTCTCTAGATCATCATTAGCGAATCATTGTCCTCGAATCATCGTCATCGTCACTACTGCTGCTATCTCAATCAATCTCCAATCTACTCGTCATAGGAAGTTCTACAAAGCCAGTCCTTTTTCATACTGGATGTAGGCCCACCACCTGCTGGTCTTCATCATCACTGGCCATACTGTGGAATCCTCGGGACTTATTACATGAGTCAACAAAACCTTAAAAGAGCATCCCAGGACTGATTACAAGAGCACAGCTCAACCTATCGGATCTCCCAGGACCTTTTACATGCTACTGCACAACCTGTCCACGGCCACAGAGTATCATTCTGATACTCATGCTCATCGTTCACGAAGCACAACCCAGATGCACATCACACAACTCTTACATTTACGCCATGGGAGAACACATCTACAACCATGCAAGAATGGCACAGCACTTATATTGCAGCCATGGGAGAACACATCTACAACCATGCTCAAATGGCCCAGTACTTATATCGTAGCCATGGGAGAACACATCTACAACCATGCTGGAATGGCCCCAACACTTATATCGCAGCCATGGGAGAACACATCTACAACCATGCTCGAATGGCCACAGCACTTATATTGCAGCCATGGGAGAACACATCTACAACCATGCTTGAATGGCCCTAGCACTTATATCACAGCCATGGGAGAACACATCTACAACCATGCTCGAATGGCCCCAGCACTTATATTGTAGCCATGGGAGAAAAAATCTACAACCATGCTCGAATGGACCTGGCAATTACATCATGACCATGGGAGAACACATCTGCCACCATGTCGGAAAAGCCCAGTAATTACATCGCGACCATGGGAGAACACATCTACAACCATGTCCGAAAAGCTCATGTGCATATGTGTCTTCGGAACTCATCACACATAATCCAACTGATTATGTAATGTATCCACCTAATACATGTCATCACATATGATCATCCTTATCATCATCACTGCATCGTCCTGATGCATGTCATCTAGAGTATCGTCCTGATACTCATCACACATGATCATCTTGATCATCGTCACTGCATCATCCTGATGCATGTCATCTGGAGAAACATCCCAAAGCTCGTCATCCATGATCATGCTGATCATACAATGCATCCACCTGATGCATACCAAGTATCTACCTGATACATATCATCATACATGATCCACCTGATCATATAATGTATCTACCTGATACATACACAGATACATGATCCACCTGATCATACAATGTATCCACCTGATATATATCAACATACATGATCTACTTGATCATACAATCGTATCCACTTGATACATATACAGATACATGGTCCAAGCATCCAACATGATGCATATATACATACATATAAATGATCCAACTGATTATATCCAGCATCCAACATGATGCATACATACATAAATGATCCAACTGATCATTTCCAGCATCCAACATGATGCATACATACATAAATGATCCAACTGATCATATCAAGTAGAAACTAGAACATCATCCTGATGCTCATCATCCAGCGCTTACATCCATAGCCATGTGAAGGATCCTCCTTCCACCATGCTTGGAATGGCTTCAGCAAATGTCTCCATCACTTCTTCCTTGAAGTGTCATCGATCTGAAGAACACCAAGCCTCTCTCTGAAGTACTCAAACTTCACTCTGGCTAGTGGTTTTGTCAGTACATCTACAATCTACTCATCCAATGCAACATACAGGAGCTTCACTGCTCCTCTCTACACCATATCCCTAATATAGTGATATTTGATCTCAATGTGCTTCGACCTATCATGGAACACTGGGTTCTCAGATAGCTTCACACAACTCTGGTTGTCACAAAAGATACCAGTAGCCTCCAGTGGGAGATCAAATAACTCAGACAGTAGCTTCTGGAGCCATACTGCCTCACAACTAGCTGAACATGTTGCAACATACTCTGCTTTTGCTGTACTTAGTGCTATGCAGGATTTTTTCCTGCTAAACCAAGAGATCACACCTGATCCCATACTGAAGCAACACCTAGATGTTCTCTTCCTATCTGTAGCACTGCCTGCCCAATCTGAATCAACATAACCCTGCAGGTTAAACTTTTGATTCGCATCATACTTGAGCCCATAGTCAACCGTACCCTTTAGGTACCTCAGAATATGCTTTACAACAACCAAATGAACACCTCTCGGATCCGTCAGGAACTGGCTCAATATGTTCACCGCAAAGCAAATATTTGGTCTCGTGTTCATCAGGTACATCAAGGAACCAATCATCTGACGATACACAGTGACATCAACCGGATCAGATGAAGCATCACACAGAAGCTTCAGGTTCGATGCCATAGGTGTGGCCATGGCCTTGCAGTCCATCATCCTAAACCTCTTCAGGATCTCTACTGCATACTTCCCTTGTCCAAGGAAGATTCCATCTGCACTCTGCCACACCTCCATGCCTAGAAAATAGTGCATCATCCCCAAGTCCTTCATCCCGAACTTGGCAGCAAGCTTCCTCTTCGTATCGGCGATCAATCTATCCTCACCTGTAACAAACAGGTCATCCATATACAAAAGTAGTATCACTGGATTGCCTTCCTCAACCTTGTAGTAAAGGTTGGAATCCGCTTTACTCTTGGTAAAGTCCAAACTGGATAAAAAGCTGTGTATCCTACCATACCAAGTTCCGCACATATATGACTTCCTGTCATGTGTCTCAAAACCAAGTGGTTGCTCTACATACACTTCCTCTTCGACTACACCATTCAAGAAAGCTGTATTGACATCCATCTGGTGTATCTTCCATTTCATCACTGCAGCCAGGGTAAGTATTGATCTGATGGAAATGCACCTGGCTACAGGAGCAAAAGTCTATTCCCTCTTTCTGAGAGAAGCCACGAGCTACAAACCTTGCTTTGTATTTTTCTATGCTACCATCTGCAGCATGCTTGATTTTATAGATCCACTTGGAAGTAACAACAGACTTCCCTTCTGGTTTTGGGACTGCATCCCAACCATCATTCTTCATGATTGACTTGTACTCCTCGATCATGGCATTCTTCCCGAATCCTAGGAACTTAAATATTTTTAATATCTTCAATAGATAACTTTGTTGTTGAGCAAATGTTGTAGTCCTTCTTTTGTAGGTGATGGTATATGATCTTTCTTAGAAAACAAGTAAATTGCATGATTAGAAAACATCTCATACTTTTCAGAACAAATTCTTATACATAAATAAATATGTCATACAATCATGCAATTATCTTAGCCAATGCTTCAATACAACATTTATCCATATCCCGTAACTTTCTAGATGCCTTCCAATCTCTTCTAAAACATTGTTAAGAGTGTGCACAACTCCCAACATGTCAGGAAAGAGGTTTCATTCTAGATAAGTAGCAATGGAATGTTGTACAGTGCCATAGGCCACTTACCCATGTATATTAGTAGTATACTGTTCATCAATGCAACTATTCTAATAAGCACAACCTAATTCTAGAAACATCAGTATATACATTATTGAACAGTATTATTTAAACAATCAAATATGCAAGAAATGATAATTCAAATACTTATCTTTGTTTGTTTGTTGGGTGGACTCCCTCTCAATCTTTGCAACTCCATTCTGATGTGGATTGTGAGAAGTGGTTGACTCCCTCTAAATATCTGCATTCTTGCCGAAACTACTGGAGTGTGCTCCCTCTTGATCTTTGCTTCCTGGATTACCTGTCCTTGAACTTATATCCATCCTCGATCACTATGCATGCTTACAAGTATCATTATTGTGATATCCTTGAGATCTCATACATAATCATACATTTATTAGTATATTCCCAATACTATCAAAACACAATAATCTTAAGCATGTATAGTCATGATCATTTCAAACAGAAATAATAAGCATTAGTATTCAAGGACTCTTATGGTTAGTCATATCATAAATTAAGGTAAGAAACATAATATGCCTACACCCGTGATTACTCAAACCTATACTTTCACGACTCTTCTGGTTAGTCACATCATCAATTAAGGTAAGAAACATAATATGCATACACACATGATTATTCAAACCTATGAATAATCATTATCAATCATGCCATCCATACTTATATAAGAGATTCTAACACAAGGTAGGATTCTAACTCGATATAGGAAAAACATACTTGGATTAATATGTTAGATGGTTATTGTCTAACATACCCACATGATATCTTCTTGTTCTCTTAAGTGACTTGTGCTAGTAACCTGCATATCTCATAGGTTAGCCAAGTTATACATACCTCGTAAGTAGATCTTCTATGTGATCCATGGCAATGGATGAACCTTTGTCTTCATGTCACCATGGTCATATGTTCTTGAACTAGAACATGATTTTTCTTTCTTGATGTACCTTTCATGTTAGTGGACAACATCAACCTCATACAACATCGCAATGCATTAGTACAATCATAAGTGTCAAAAACCCTAATCAATGAATATCTTCTATCATACATTCATAATTTTATTAAGGTGATACAACAAGTCTAAAATTAACCAAGATTGTACTAACCGTAATAATATGAAGACAAACATATCATAAACTTAATCATGAACATAATTCGAAACATACATGTATGAGTCATACCTGTCGAGATTGCTTGTAATATTCTTATGTAAGGCCTCAGCCTCATCTCCCTCTAAAACAGGAACTTCTTCACTTATGTAGGTGACCAATCCATTCTCTTCTAGGATTAACCCAATCCACTTGATTTGCAGGAACTGGATTAGGGTTTGTCAGAGAAACCCTAAATATTCAAACTTTGAATTTCAAACTTTTGAAAGGATAGAAAGATGCGCCTTGATGAGCTGATCAAGCCGATATATTCAGAATTTGAAAACTGCAAAGTTTCACCCCTCAAATTTTCCTTTGAAACTTTCGGATTCACTAGACATGACCCCGAACTAGGGTTTGATAAAGCCCACCCTTCTGCCCAGTCAAAAGGTTCGATCCAAAGCTCTAAGCTTCTATTTTTCTGAGGAGCTTCCAGCCGTGGTCACAGATTTCAAAAATTCCCATTTTTGCAGAAGCCCTAATTTTCCACTTTTCCGATCAATGTCCCGAACTAGGGTTTGATCAAGCCCGACCTTTTTCCCAACCAAAAATTATGATATTGGTCTTTAAATTTTGATTTTGATGAGTAGCATTCAGCTATGGTCTCCGATTACAAAAATTCCATCTTTCTCCGAAACCCTAAATTGCCGAAGCCATGAATGAAGGTGCTCAAACATAATTCTGTTTTGATAGAAATATGTACCTGATTGTTTCCGGTGTAACTCTTAGCTTTCTTATCCACAGGGTCTGAAACTTCTATCTATGGTAGCCCGACCTGTCATATTTCCAACCCCACAGGTCTGACCTCAATTGGATTCTATGAGACAGAGTTATGGCAAGTGTCACAACGCGACCTGCTTATGGGATAAAACAGGAGAGCGAACTTGTATGGTGTTCCACATGTCACTAGTTCCATTTCAGCATCTAAAAAAGTTAGCTGAGAAAGTAAATTCCGTGCACTACCTTTCCCTTCTTACAAAATTTCATTTGGATCTTCCTATCCCAAGTTATGACCTTTTTTCCTAGGTCACCTATTTATGACTTAGATCTGGAAGAGGCAGAAACCCTAGATTGTACAGATCATAAAACACAAAGTACAATGAATTAGAATTTTTCCTTTGGACATAGGGTACATGGGGATCTGATCTTCAACCTATAAAAGTTTCAGATCCGAAAAATTCGCCAAAATGGATTTATAGTGAAAGTGCTACGATGACTGGTTTTTTATATATCAAGCCCTAGCATCGTAAGTGCAACAAGTGTCCTACATGCCATACCATGCCTTCTTTTAGGCTAGCTCTGATACCATGTTAGTTTTTCAGAATTTACTTCAATCTGATCTAGGATCTTAACTGAGAGAACAACATGTACAGCATATCTACAGCATATCAATCATGGACACAATAATGCAAGCACACAAGAGACACAGATTTTACTTGGGGAAAACCATAAAGGTGAAAAACCCCAATAACTTCCTCAGAGATAGATAGAGCAATGATATAACCCAAGCATAAGAGATAAGCATCTCCTAGGAGCAGCTTCTCCTCATGCACAAGTGCGCCACTCTCCAAAGAGTCTGTGTGAGAATAGAATGATCAAATAGAGTGCCTCCCGCACTCTATTTATACTTGACTTGACTTGCCTAATAACCTTTACTAGGCCGGCCTTAACTTAGCCACATAACATAATGCTAACTGGGCCGACCCCCAATAGGGTGGTCTAATAACCCTTTGACCCACATGGCCGACCCCCAATAGGGTTGTCTAATAAACCTTTGACCCACATGACTTATACAGGGCCGACCCCAACAAGGTGGTGTAATGACCCATCAAGTATAAGTTACAACACTTACAATATAAATGATGACACTTCCGTATAGAGGAATAATAACATCTCTATAGGAATAAAATATACATATATGTGAAATACATTCCGAAGTTACATATACATCAATAGTAAATTGGAGGTTACATATAGATATGAACCTACTAAGTTTTACATGTTTCTGAAACGTAGTCTTGAAGGGGATTTTATCTCCACCTAGAGAAGAGTAATGGGATAAGTTTAGAAGATGATTATTTCATTGTTTCTACAACATCCACGTTACAATATTGAGCAAGTAATGAGTGGAGGGAAATTATGAACATTGATTCTGATCTCCCATCAAGAGAGCAGGAAGAAACTTCTTCCAACGGTATATGGAAGAGTCTAACCTTGGTGTAGAAGCTACTAGCTTTCAAAAGGTAGCAAAGAATATTGGTGTTCATGTTGTTCAGAGAGGGAAAGAAACTAACCTATCTACTGGTTTTGGAAATGTCAAGTCAAAGGGAAATACATTAGTTGATGCTTCAAAGAAACATAATGATTAAATTGTATTAAAAGAATATGGTGAGCCAAATAGTCTTAAATCTCTTAGACTAGAAGCTTTAGTTGGAAAAAAGGAGCCAGAAAATGCCATCATTTCAGATAATGAATCGAGAAAGAAATTGGGGGTTGGTTTTGGTTCTATTCCTATCCATGCTCTAGATTCAATGGATGCTTAGGATGTACCTACCCAAAATCTATCTAATCCAATGTCAGACTCTTTCCATATCAAGGAGTATGAAGTAATGCCCACTTGAGCCTTTGTTAAATTAGCTGAGAAGTATGAAATTAACAAGGTATCTAAAAGTGCAGTTGTTCCTTTAGCTATGCATGGCTCTTCTAATTTTGCAAAATCTAACGCACTAGAATATGAAGGAAATGTATTGCAACCTTCGTCATCCATGCTTCAAATCAGTGAGAGTGATGAACAATATCATGCACCATTGGACTGCTTAACTTCTTTCGATGACTAGTGATCTTACAATAAGTCTAGTACGTACATTGCTCCTTTAGCCCCCGAAATAAGTTTTGGGATTCAAGTGGTCTTCAACCTGAGAGCACCAATTTCTGAGAATGGTCATCCAAATACAGGTACTTCGTATTTTCCAAAAACAAGTCCACTATTACAGAATATGCCAGAACTTCCATAATCAATCTCGTCAACAGCTGAAAGTGGAAGGTTAGATACCTTTTATTCTCATCAAAAGGGAGCAGTGCAGAAAATACTAAGGAGAGTGTTAAAGGATTTAAACGACTTATGAAATTTGGTAGGAAAAGTCATAATAGTTCAAGAATAGTTGATAATTATGAAGATGCAGACCATTAAAGAGAAGCAGAGAGCAGGATTCCTAAATATCAAGGTGGTAATATTGATGTAACTAAAGATGTCAGTGATGCAAATAGTCATCTATCAAGGATAAGAAGTGGGCCAACACCTTATAATGGAGTTAATCAAGGTATATTTTTGCTTAAATTTATTTGAATATCTTGGTAGTCTTCAGGATTTGTTGTTCATATAATCATATTTAAGAAACTGGTGAATTTCCAGCGCTTGAATGTTGCAGAAAATTCTCTTGGAAGCCTTATTTCTAGGGATGCTGAAACTTCTTTGGTAAACACACACAAAGGTAAAACTAAAATAATTTCCTATATTTTCATGTATCATAGTTGTTGTTTCTTTTGGTACATTATTGATATGTTCTGAAAAGAACAGAAATGTAACTTTATCTCCATGCTTTCTAAAAAGAATGGAAATGTTACTTTATATCCATGTAGGGAAAATTAGAGTGCATGCAATCATCTAACTTGTCAATTAGAATGTTAGCCCTCAGGTTGGTAATTTCTTTGACAAGTTTTGAATGGTGTTAGAAAGAATATGCTAAATGTAAGGTTTTGTTTTATAAATAATAAAAGGAACATTACCTAACATCCAATCAATGATTATCTTTGAGTCCCCCATAACCTGTAGAATTTCAAAACCTTTTTCTGCTGCCAGCCTGAGAAGAGTGTCCAGGGAATACATCTTTGCTGATTTGTTTGTTCCAGCACCCAAACCATGTGAGAAGAGGAAAACATTAGTGGTGGAAAAATATAGAGCACCTCCAACACCACATGGACCTGGATTACCTTGAGAGGCCTTGTAAAAAAAAACCCATGCACTCATCTCAGTAACTTCTAACATACCAATCTGTGTTGTTGGTTTGGTTTGTATTGGCTACATAATACTTACAACAAACTATCTGATCCTAAAGAAAACCTGAAAAGGAGAAATAGTTTCCTCTTCAAATATAATTTCATTATGATTTTCCAAGCTCATACAACTTACTAGGATGGGAAGACTTCTATTTACCTTGATTGATGCATCATCCAGCCAGTCTTTAAATGCTAAATCCAATGTGTTTCTATCCCATGGTCCCTTCCCCTAAATAAAGTCTTTAATTCATTTCATACTTCCCTAGTGAAGTGACACTTGACCAGTAAATAATATATGTTTTTCCCAGCTTCCCAACACAGAAAACAAATTCCCGGGTCCTACCATTACCTCTTCTAAAAAGTGACCCATGCTAACACTTTGCTTGAAAGTGTCAACCATAAAAGAGCTTCATTTTTAATTTCCAGATAGTATCCAACCACCACTAAGAACCTGTATTAATATCAGCTACAAATAATGATGAATATCCTAACTTAAATGTATAAGATCCATCAATAGGATTTCTCAACCACACGAGTTCATGTCCATGCATGCCTAGTTTTATCTTGCCAACTAGTAGGTGTTGTAACTTGTAAGTTCGCTACTTGTTAATCCAGTAAACACATATCCTTAGCATTTTTCCAACCTTCCAAATTGTTCTATAGATTAGATATGAAACATCTCTTAGTAAAACTATATTTTCATTTTGGGTGAAGATACTAAGCCATTAGATAATTTGTAGTTTCCATTACAATAAACCCATACAAGATCTTCTTGCAACTAGGTTTCATTTTCGCTAATACATACAACTGAGGGTTAACTATTATGTCAGTCACCAGGACTTGCATCTTCCCTCATTTGTAGAAATATGTATACAAAAACCCAACATACTTGATTCTTAGCAATCCCATTTATATCATATATTACAAACAAGTTAACAACAAAATTCTAACCCAAGACCCTGTCCCATTGGATGGTACCTGAGAACAAACATTGATGAAAAAATATGAACATATAGAGTCTAGACACAATGAAAGCCCTACATTTTCTCTCTCTATAAGCCTTACTGCAATTGTCCATGTTATATCCATTCAACCTTAATGATGCTTAATCTCTTAGGTGGGCGCATGCAATCAAGCAATTTGAATGATGCTACTACTTCCTTTCAAAGGAAGAATGATTGGGATGATTCACTGGGCCAATCTTGGCTAATGGAATGGTCTATAAGCTTGTCATATTTATCTCCCCAATGTCAATGTTGGTGTGCTGAAAGCATGTTTATGCTTTCTAGATAGATCCATTGTAGTTGCCTTCAATCATTTACATAAACAATTTGCATATAATAGATTTTACTTGATAGCAATTACAAGTTAAATCATGAACATTATTTGATAACATTTTAGTGTGTGATGATCCTGAATATGCAAAGATGTTGGCAGAGGAGACATGGGAAAACACAATGATGTAAGTTGTTTATTGGAAACTATATTATTTAGTTCTTTACATTATTTTTCTAGGTCTGAAGGTCATCACACTTTTAACATGTGAAAATTGCATTTCATTAGGCTAAAAAGGAAGCTTTTGAAGCAAAACAACTATTGTGTACTTAAATTATGAATATTTAGAAAGAGAAGGTGTATCAACATGTTTTGCAATGAACTGTAATATATTTTATTTTGGTATTTTTCATGTATGTTGCATAAGATGTTTTCTTACATTGTATAACGTGAAATCTTTCTTCTTCGTAGTCAAAAACTTGATTTTCCCTTTGTGCACTATTGAATAATTTACTCAACTACTAGTATAGTTTAGTTGATTTCATAGCATTGATTGTTTCCTTTAAACATACTTAGGAGGAAGCTAAGGATTCCAAGGAAGCTAAGGATTTGAATATCATCATTGTCAAGAAATAACAACTTCTTAAAGGGTTCTAGCTCAATGGTAGAGCACCTTCCTAATTATAGGCAGGAGATTGGTGGTTCGATTCCTCTGTACCCTATCATAAATTAGTGACTAAGAAAACGACTAAATTCACATATATACGACTATTAGTAGCTAATTTCCAGTATCTTATAGCACGACTAACGTTTAGTCTTATTTAGCTTAGTCATTAATATGTTATCATCTAGCAGTTTATCTAGTCGTATATTTGGTCATTAATTGTGGCAATCAATGACTAAATCAATGAGTAAATCAGTGACTAAATCAGTGACTATCAATGACTAAATCAATGACTAATAAGTCAAATAATTAATGACTAGTGGAATACGACTAGCTATAAGATAGTGGAAATCGGCTACTATTAGTCACCGACTCAAAAATAGTCGTTTATAGTCGAATTTTAGTCATTTTTTAGTCATTAATTCCTCATTTTGGACTAGTGCAAATGGCTCAAATATCCTCTTACCATTCTCAATCCAATGGGAAAAATGATGTTATGGATCAATTTCTAAGAGTGTGTCTCTATCGATTTTCATGTTATAAATAGACATAATGGTTCAAGTGGTTTTGCTTGGAGGAATGGTGGTACAACTTGTCCTCCCATACTTCATAAAAAATGTTCCCATTTAAGACACTTTATGTCTCATCCTCCATCCATCACATCACCCTCGAAAGGGAAAGCTAAGTTTTAGTTAGTTGAGGATCACATAGAGAACCAACAAGAGGTTCTCCAACTATTAAATGACAATTTGGAATAGCACAAAATAGGATTGAAAAAAAGAAACATCATAGTGAAAGGAAATTTAAAGTGGGGGACTGGGTTTTTTTGAGGTTAAGACCATACACATATATGTCACCCAATCAATAAAAAAGAAAATAAATTAGCTTCTATAGACTATGGTCCCTATAAGATGATGCATATATGTTTGAAGGTATGACTTACAAATTGGAGTTTCCTCCATAGTCATGTGTACATCTAGTGTTACATGTTTCTTTCTTTAAAAATGTAATCACAACATGATCCTAGTTCTCACTATTTTACCATAGATTAATGAAAAAGGGAAAAACATACTATAACTTGGAACAATCCTTCAAATACAGAGTAAGAAACTATGAAATCAAGAAATTATTGAATACCTCATCATGTAGAAGTGTTAGGAACCTGTGTCAACCCTTCTCTTTACTTTGTTAGTATATTGTTTTTGGACGCATAAGCTTTGTAAGTCATCCCGTAGTATTTGTTGATCCATGGTTTATATTAGCCCATGGTATTGACCCATAGTATTGGACGCATATGCTTTGTAAGTTGTCCCGTAGTATTATATGTCCCATGGTTTTGACTCATAGTATTAGGCATAGACTTAGTATATAAGTGTGTGTTGAGGTCATTGAAGGCACCGTGAATTTATTTGTATTGAGCTTGCTCAAAGGAGGTTGCCCCCTTGAAGTGGCATGCAATCAATATAAAAGTGATTCCGAGTTCTGTCATTTCTGCTATTTCGCATATTCTTATTAATTAATTGTTGCAAGTGCTTCACAAGAAGAAATGAATAAATGCAACTAAAACAGATCTAAGTCTAGAAGCTGGAATAAATCTACCTATCCCTGCAGGGAACACGCTTAAGGGATGAGCAATAAGCTGTAACACATAACGTATGGAAAGAACAGATAGCTGTTCTTTCTCACAAGTAAAGCTACAACAATATAAAGATCTTTAGAAGATAGCTTCTAATTCAACGTGAAAGCATCTATTGCTCATAAAACAGGAAAAGCAAAAGATTATTTAATCTATGTAGAAAGAATAAAGGAACCGAGCTAAATATAAACAAACTGAAATAACTCTAAAGATCCCTGCAGGGAGCACATTTAAAGGCATGAACAACGAGCCATAGGAGTCATCTTGAAGACAAACAGTTAGCCATTTAATCTAAAAGAGAACTCTACAGCAAAATGAAGTATCAACAGATAGCTCCTGATTTAGTCTGAAACGCATTCACTGTTCATGAAATGGAGAAAATCGTTCACACAGAAATAAGCAAAATCAATTGTTGCCAAGAAATAGTTCAAATAGCAATGCAGATTTCACATTAAAGTATAGATGTCATCAGAAGAGTCCAACACACATCCATCTTCCGTTCCCCATGCAAAACATCCATCTCCCTGGCTTCTATTAGAAAATTCAATTTTATAGGCCCGATACAAGGTAGCTCGTATGGGTTTCAAAATTTCATTCCCTGCCAAAAGTCCTCTTCTATTCTTCCTAGCTCCTATTTATAATTACAATTCTGCCGTTTGGGCTGCCACCTAGCACCTTCCACTTGTCAATTACAGGAATTTCTTCTATAACCGACCACCAAAAAATGACCACTTCTTTTACAAAATTGTTTTGACAAAAAATAGGGACAGCTGTCCCATGGCTTACGCCTTACATGTTCGAAAGTTTAACAAAATATACATAGCAGAAAAAATGCTAACACCAACGCTTTCCCTGTTGTACACATGTTTGGTTGAAGAAGTTGCTCAACTGAATTTAGTTTATTTTATTCCTGTGCGTGAGCTTCTGCTGGCAGAGGATCGCCCAAGTTAATTGCTGCTGAGGCTGCCTGGGAAGAGACACTTGAGCCTATTGCTGATGTTGCTTCTAATTGGGAAGGAGGGATTGAGCTGGCCAGACTTTCTGCCACTGCTGGGGAAGAGGGAATCGAGCCCACTGCTGTGGCCGGGCTGGCTGCTGGGAGAGAAGATCTTGGATCTGCTGATGCTCCTGCTGCTGCTACAGCTTTCCTTTCCTCCTCTGCTATGTAGCTGTACCACACACCTGTGTCCCTTATGACTATGTTTGCTGCAGCAGGGAACAATATTTTCTGAGAAGTCACATTCTTCCCGAGCTCTGCTTCAATGCTTTGAACTTCTGCCACTGCAGCTTGATGCACTTCCTTCAGCAGATGGTTGTGGAGAGATGATGAGCCAATATAATGTTGGAGGTCATCAATAACTAGGACGTCAATCCTCCTCACGTACTCCATTTGAACGCCCAATTCTTCCTTTAGTTGGGACAAACGCTGCTCCTTTTCCGGAAAGTCCTCCAGGGTCTGAGGGAAACTCAATGTGCATTTGTCATGTGCCTCTTGGAGCCTTTGGTAGAGACTGCTGATTTTATCTGTTGTTCTTTGCACATTGGCTATCAGCTTACTAGCACAGTTCCTGCCAAACTCCAACAGTGCCACGTCCTCATTAAAACTGTCCACTGATTTAAATGGAAGATGCGGGGGGAAACCCCCTTTTCCTTCTCTCCATGCCATCTGACTTATGATGTTTGCCTTGACACGGGTATTCTTCGCTTTGAGCCTATGGGATTCCGCGTTGATTTCCTTTAACCTAACCACCATGGCCTTGAGCTTGCAAACGTCATCAGTGATTAGCTCCTGAGTGTCATACACTTGCTTCAGGATGCTGCATGACAGCTCATGGAAGGGAGACATGTCCATTGTTCTGCTCTCTGCTTGCTCTAAACGCTCAGCTAATGCCTGCTTGTCTGCTTCTAGCTGAGAGGCCTTTTCTTCTGCTCCATTCTTCTCCGCTTCTACAATCATTATTTGGAGTGTTAGCTGGTCCTTTTCCTCCTCCAGCTGGATGTACTTGATTGACAGCTCCTTATGCTCAGCGTACAAGCAATTATACTTGTTCACTACAAGATCTCTTTGGGCTTGCTCATTAGCCACATTCTGTTGTAGCGTACGAGCTCTCTTCTTTGTCAATATATTTTCCTTAACTATAACCCCTACATTGGCAAATGATGCCTTTGATGTTGCTACAGCTGCGGATGCCATAGCAAAGGGATCTTGATCCGTGTTTTTCATTACAGTGACCTCTCGGTGGGCAACTATGTCTTCATGGAAGGGACTTTTTATCCTCTCTTCTGATTTGAGGACCATAGCCTTCCTTTTCTTATCGTAGACAAACTCATTCCACTTGGACACTGTACGCTTTCCCGATGGCGTGTACGGGACAATTGGTCGGTTTATGATGTCTATGTCTTCTTCAGGTGGGGTCCGGACTTCTTGAGCTGGGTCCATGCCCTTATTTTGGGTACTAGAGCCACCTGCTTGAGATGTGTCTATATCCATGTCTTGGGCACTGGACCCACTGGCTTGAGCATCTTCCCTTGCTCTCAATTCTTCTTCCGCCTTCCTCTCTGCCTCAGCCTGCTCAGCTTCAGCCTCTTTCTGCTTTTGGGCTTCCTCAGCCTCTTTCCGCAGTCTTTCATTTTCAGCTTCTTGCTGCTTCCTCGCCACTTCATCTTCCTGCTGCTTTCTTGCTTCATCAGCTTCCTGCTGATTTCTTGCTTCCTCAGCTTCCCGCTGTAACCTCGCTTCTTCTCTTAATCTGAGCTCTTCCTGAGCTCGGGCATCCTCAGCTTCTTTCTCCTTTTGCTGGCTGGTCTTCTGGGCCTTGGTTGAGCTAGAGCCTGCTCCAGTGCTTTGGTGACAGACCCGTAGTTCAGCCATGTTGCTGATGCCTCTGAATGCCTCTTCCTCGGCATCAGGATAGTGAGAGTACTCGAAGTGAGCATAGATCTCTTTACAGTGCTCAACAACTCTTCCCTTTCTGTCATTCCTGTGAAAGATTACCTCACCGAAGTGGAAGGCTTTCATCTCTTGAACAAATTCATTGGCCGAGGCAACCCCTGAAAAATTGTAAGCACCTATGTAGAAAGGAAGGGGGGGAAAAGAAGCCTTATGCTGTTTGTGGAGCATTGCTCCAATCCCATCTAGGAAGAGTTTTCTTACTGCTTCTTTGAGAACCACATAGTCTGCGGCATATTGCGGCAAGATGTATGGGGGTTTAGTCCCTCCAAACATTCTTAAGTAGGTAGCTTGCTCCGAAAAGTAAAAATCCCCATAATCCTTAAGGACTTCCAAAGCATTCTCTGATAGGCAGTTTGGTTCTTCCTTGAACATTTTCTCATATAGGGGCATGATGAACCCCTCACAGATGAGTTTGTAGCTGGGCTTGTAATTCTGAGCCCACAACATCTTGAATGCGATATAGACCGGGGCGGTGGCCCTATCCCATGTGCAGCCCAATTTGGGGAAGTCAATCTTGGCCAAAATACAATCAATCAGATATGAAGACATGAAAAATTCAGCCTTCTTCAAGGCTAGTCCTTCTTTAGCAACAACTATCATCGAGGCCAGACTATCTGACAGGATAGTGGCCCAGTCAAACACAATTCCCTTGAATGCCACGTAGTGGATGATAGGGATCCACTGAATCTTATACACTGTGCCATCGGGCATGCCGAAGATTCTGCATAGCATTAAAGCGATCAATCTGAAAGGAGCTCTTAGATTCTGTACGTCATATTCATCACTTCCTTTCTTTCTCAAATGTTTTCCTGCCATTAGCAGATTCTTGGCCATCTCGACGTTATTCATCTGGCTCAACCATTCATCAGTCAGAGCTTGTTGGACATGGGGAAATTTGTAGGCTTCCGCAATATACGCGGGTTGAAATGAGGCAATAGCCACTTTCCCGCTATCATTTATCACTCTCCCTTCAGCATCGGCATGTTGGAGTATCCATCCGATTACTTCAGCACACGGGAACAACTCAAGGCGGGTAGCGGCTCTAGTTATGCCTGAGGCTCTGATATTAAGATAAATCGGCCCTTCCTCTAGCAACATATCTAGGATCTCTTGGTCCCGGATCATTCTGTCGATATCACCCCATCTGATTTCAGGGGGGACACCGGTGGTGCACCTAGTATCCTGGAGTGAAGTTTCAGTTTTAAGTGGCGTCGGCTTCTTTTCTGTCATCTTAGCCTTCTTCTTACCAGTTTTCGGCATCTTGACTTATCCCTGATAACACCCATATACAATTCATCATGATATTGAGCAACATACTGTGAGGTTTTGACAGAGAGCACCATTGTTTTGATATGTGAATGAAAATTAAAAAAACAATGGAGAGTTGTATGTTTAGGAAGCAGAATACACCATTCCAATATGAAAAACAAATTTAAACATTTGAATCTTTAAACGGGAAGAATTTGGAATGCTCCCAAGAGGAGAGGCATGTCGCGGAACAATCCGCTCTTGGGTTGCCCTGGGAGAAATGATGATCTTTGTTTCAGCAGGGACCCGATTATAAAATTTAGCCATCCTCATTCTTTAAAGGGGCAGGTTTGGGATGCTCCTATGAAGATAAGCGCATTGCGGAAGCAACGTGCTTTCAGTTTAGCTCTGGGGAAAGGGTAGCTTTCGTCACTACTGCGGTTTGAAAGGATAATGGTAGGTAAGCTCGGGTTGGAAAGGCTCTATGATGAAATAAGGAGGCGTTTCGTATCTATGACCCGGCGAGGGTTTCGAATGCCATTGTCATTTACGGCACTTGCCGAGATGTTCTATGGGGAGCTTTAGTTCGAGCGAGGGTGATGGCGCCGGAGACATGCTGACGAAAAGACTCGGGTGGCCAAAGTTTCAGGTTTTGGCTCACGTAACTTAAACACTCACGGGGTTTGAATAGGGGCAATGGTGTCAGTCCTGGGATTTGAATTGGGTATAGGTGTCTTCATAGAACTGAGGATTACGAAAAGGCTCGGGGTTTTACGTCCTAAGCTTTCGTCCGGGGACATAGAAGGTTCATGGGGCTTCGGCAGTTTTGAAATAACGAGGCACACGGCCCAGGGAGAAAAATGGGACAGTTTTAACCATCCAAACTAGTTGTTTCTACCCACAAACATTTATTCTGTCTATGCTTTATATGACGAGAAGAACTTGATTCAAACCGTATTTGACGGGCAAAAATTGCCCATGACGGGCGTTTTTCCCATCAAAACCCCACCAATGCCCATCATTTTCAAAAGAAAGGTAACCCAATAGCAATACGACGTGTAGGGGGACAAATTTACGGTTAAGATCCTACCTGGCACCGACGAGAAACGCTAACCTAGGTGGCCGTGAACGTGGTTTTGCAATCCGAGCTGGAGAGGTTTGCGCGGCGTCCAACAAATCGTCCAATTGGAGAATTAACAATGCGTTGCCTCGTACCCCCACCGCCTATTTAAACAGAACAGGCAGGTGCGAGCATTCAATTTGGTGGGTGGCGCAATTAAAATGCGGCTTAAATACGTCGCTCGTTGCGGTCACGTCAAAATGTTTCGATCTGCATGCGACCGCCATTCACGGTACCACCTTGCGAATCACACCCGCCGTTGCAGAAGGATTCAGGGAAAGTTTCTGCCCTTTCGGGATGCGTCGCGGAAGGGAAACTCGAAGCCTTCGGCAAAAGAATCCCGCGTCACGGACAGATAACGCCAAGGCTTCCACCGTTTCGGGAGCTATTTGCGAAGGGTTTCTGCAAATCGAAAAGTTTCTAAGTCTTGCGAGGTTTTGGGAAGATATGGCGAATGCTCCCGGTAGTTTCAGAAGGGAAAATTGAAAGTTTTCGCGGTTGCGGGTGGCTTCTTTGAATTGTTCCGGAAGGGCCTCAGCGTTTCGGTGTTTCGGCAAGTCAGGGTGAACTTTTCGCGGTTTCGGGAGGGATTCACCAGCAGCTTCCGCAATCGCTTCATCGAAGATTTTTCTAAGTCTTTTCGGGCAGTTTAGATGAATGGCTCCCGCCGTTTTGGGAGCAAATCTTATACTCTTCCACAAATTTTCCCGGAATCATTTTGAAGGCCTTTTCCAAGTGGTTTAAGCAATTGGCTTCCGCCGTTCGGAAAGCTTTTGTGAATGGCTTCCGCCGTTTCGAAAGGAAAACCCGAAGGTTTTCGCAAATTTTCGAAAGTTTTTCTAAGTCTCTCTTCGGAAAGTTTATACGAACGGCCTCCGTCGTTTCAGACAACTTCGCTGAATTCTTCCGCCGTTTCGGGCGGCTTTCATCAGAAGCTTCCGCGATTTTAACAAAATATTCCAAATCCTTTCGGGCATCTTTCCCAAGTTCTCCCACCATTTCGGGAGCTATTGCTGAATGGTTCCCACGTTCTTCCAACAAAAATTTTCTAAGTCTTCCTTTGAGAAGCTTATGCGAGTTGCTTGCACAACTGCGAGGAGATAACCCGAGAGACTCCAAAACGTCGGGAAAAAATTCTAAGTTCCCTTTAGGTTCCTTGGGGGAAAAAGGAAAGGTTTATGGCCAGAATTTTCGTTGGGAAACAAGATTTCATGCTGAAAAACACAGATAACAATTGGGATGGCTTCTCAAGGCAAAATTTCTACAAAAATGAGAGGAGGGTCCCCAATATGTACAAAAATTATTGGGGGGGTGTTGCTGCAACAACAATGGCGAGTCGCTGGCGAACACAGATCTCTGAAAAATTTCTCTTCATGGTCCGAAACCTCATCAAAGACATCCATCTTGGCTGCACTACTCAACTGAGCGCTTTATTGTCATGTGAGGGGAAGAAAGCACTTTACCTGCCAGCCATTGGGGAAAAGGGGAGCTTTGACCGAGATATCTTCACCACTCTCAAAGGGCCAATATATGAGATTCATTTTAGGAGGGTCATCTTTTAGATGGTCACTACTGCCGGACTCCACAGGATTTGCAACACTTTCTCATGGACATTATTGCTCTTGTTCCTCATTCCCATGCTGCTTGCATCCTTTGGGATGTTTGTATTTTGGACAGCTTAGCTGTTTGAGCCTTCCAGGGATATTTTCTTTTGGACATGATTTTTTTTTTTTTTTTTTTTGATTTAGGCTCCTCAATCCATAATGTCCTTTTGTGTGAGTGGCAAATTTTATTGATTTGACCAAGCCTCACGGACGGAGAGGAGCCCATTTCGAGCTAAGCCTTTTGGACAACCTTCTTGATTTTACATGTCTTCTGCTTTTGTCTCAGCCATGCTTTAATTGAGGCGAGAATCTCTGGAAAACAGACTCTTGAATGTAGGCCATTTTGGCTGTTAAATCTGCAGCATGGAGTCATTTCAATACCCTATGTTCTCAAGAGGTGCTACTTTCCATGGGTCCAACCTCGGTAACCTTCTTGAGATGCCTTTAAAGTGTGAGAGTGGGTGGAGCCCAACGATAGTAGTGAAGGTGGTCATAGGTCTCTACTATTAAACAGGATTAGTATGACTAGCAGGGTAGGATTCCTCCATTCTAAACATTTCAGCGAGAGTGCAACAGACCGGATTTACTTGAGCAAAGTTCCAGACTCATGGGTCGCAAGTTTTCTTTGAGAGAGTTATCTTCAACGGGGATCTCAACCAAAAGGGTATTCAGAAAACAAAACTTGCCGTAAAAGTTCAAATAACAAAAAGAGAAACAACATGGTCGAAAAAATAAAGCAACTAAAGGCTAAAGCAAAAAAAACTTTATTTATGTACAGGAAGTCTCGAAGAGACTATGCAAAGTATTGTTTCAGAGCGAGGCCATTGAGAGGAAGGGTTACTTCTTCTCCCTCGAGATTTGTCAATTTATAAGTAGATGGGCCTAATTTTGCAGAAATTTGGTACGGGCCTACCCATAGATGTTGAAATTTCGTATGCATTCCTTTGCCTTCATGATTATGGTCCCATTTCAGGACTAAATCCCCAACTCCAAAATCTCTTTTACCGGATTTCCTCTTATCGAACCATCTCTTAACTATGTCCTGGTGTTGATGGAATCAATCTTTAGCTTTGTGTCGGGCTTCTTCAAGTTGAAGCAGGGTGTTGATCCTGGATTGTAAGGCTTGGTTACCGGAACCCCGAGAGGCTTGGGACAATTGCAAGGATGGTAGTAAGATGTTTGGGGGAAGGATGGCTTCCTTGCCATAGACAAGAGTGAAAGGGGAGACACCTAAAGCGTTTTTCGGGGTTACCCTATCTGCCCATAAGGCGTTTGGTAGAGCCACATGCCAAATTCTCTGGTTTTCTATCACAGTTTTCTTAAGAATTCGAATCAGATTCTTGTTTGAGGATTCAGCTAATCCATTTCCCTGAGGGTAGTAATTGGCTGAATAATGCAACTTAATTCCCCATTCATAAACAAATTCATTTATCTTGCAAGATGAAAAATAAGTAGCATTATCAAAAACAAGGGAAATCGAAACCCTAAACCGGGTTATGATGTTCTCTTTCAAGAAGCTGATGACTGCGTCTTCATTGATCTTGCGCAATGGGATGGCCTCCGTCCACCTAGTGAAGTAGTCGGTAGCCGTCAGGATGTATCGATGTTGCAACGAAGAATTTGGATTTATTTCTCCGATAACATCGATGCCCCATTGCTCAAAAGGCTCAGAGATGATGACCAGCTACAATGGTCCTGCTGCCTTAGGTAACCTCCGGGCACTTCTTTGACATACATCACAATTCTGTGCGTATGTGTGGGCATCTCGAAACAGAGTGGGCCAGTAATACCCAGCTCTCAGTATCTTGTGTGTTGTTGTCTCACCTAAATAGTGTCCGCCTGCGGGGCCATCATGTAATTCTTTGACAACTTTGTTTGCATCTTCTTTTTCCAAACATCTGAGGAGAACTCCATCATAATTCTTCCTGAAAAGTATCCCATCAATGATTTGATAAGGGGCTGATTTCAAATGGAGGGCCCTTCTTTGCTTGGAGTTCCAGTGCTCAGGCAGATATCCCTGCTGTAAATAGTGCACCAGATCTCTACACCATGATTGAGGGGCTGTGAAGATATGACATACTTCAACCGAATTGAGCTCAGCCTCATTTTTCCAATGTTGTTCCTCATCAGTTGAGTTTCTCGTCTGTAATTTGCACAGGCCTTGCCCTTTGATGATTGTAGCCGGTTTAAATTCCAAATCATACTCCTGCAGAGCTGTGACCCAGTTCCCTCTTCTTTCTCCCAATTCCTTTTGAACGAAAAGAGATCTGACAGCTGAGTGGGGAACTATGACCCTAGTTCTGTTCTTCAGAATGTACGGCCTAAACTGCTTAACTACTTTGAAGACCGCATATGCATGCTTGTCTACCACGGGATAATTCAGCTCATCTCCCTGTAGACCAGTGCTCATAAACGAAATTGGGTATTTGTCCCCCAACTCTACCCTTTACGTGAGTATAGCTGCGAGAGAGTCATCCGAAGCAAAAGTATACAAGATGAAATCTTTATCAAAATCTGGGCTCCTTAGGGAAGGAGCCTTAGCTACAGCTGCCTTGATATCTCTAAATGTGTCCTTCTCCAAATCTGTCCACTTGAATTGTATGCTTTGTTTAACCATCTGTTGCAATGGCTTAACAATTTGTGCGAAATCTGGAACAAATCTGCGGACAAAATTGATGGTGCCCATAAAAGACTGCATAGATTTCTTGTTGTGAGGCATTGGAATCTTATTAATAGCTTGGACTCTTTCTTGGTCAATTGACACTCCCCCTTTGGAGATGATATGACCCAAGAGCTTACCTTCGGGTACAACAAACACGCTCTTCTTGGGATTCAAAGAAATACCATATTTCCGGTAGCGATCAAAAATATGCTTCAGATGCATGACATGATCTTCCCTTTTCTTCGAAAAGACTGTCACATCATCTAAGTAAACAACAACACATTGCCCACCCAATCCTCGGAAGGCGATATCCATTGCTCTCTGGAATGTAGCTCCTGCATTTATCAGACCAAATGGCATTCTTCTGTAGGCGAAAGTTCCCCACTTAGTTCTAAAAGTAGTCTTAAGGTGATCTTCTTTTGCTACTAACACTTGATTGTAGCCGGAGAAACCATCGAGGAGGGAAAACAATTCGGATCCCGACACCATTTGTAGGATTTGCTCCATTGAAGGTACGGGGTAGTTGTCTTTATCCAAGGCTTTGTTTAAATTTCTGAAATCTACGCATAGCCTTATCTCTCCCGACTTCTTTCTTACGGGAACCAAGTTTGCAACCCATTCAGAATGCCGACCTTTGAAGATTATCTTAGCGTCCAGGAGCTTCTTTAATTCCTTTTGGATTAGCGGTTCTAGAGTAGGATGAATCCTTCTTAACTGCTACTGAAATGGCTTGACACCCGCTTTCATTGGTATAACATGTTGAATGATGCGGACGTCATATGTTTTCAGATCTTCATAGGTCCATGCAAAAACATCTTTGTATTGCTTAAACAATTTGATGAACCTATCTCTTTCTCCTGGTGAACAACATTTGCCGAGGTTGACGAATTTTGGTTCTGCCTTGGTACCCAAATTAACTAACTCATGTTGCATTGATGAGCTGTTAGTTTTGGTATTAGCTGGTCTTTTGAACTTATTTTGAAGATCGAACAGCATTTCGAGGGACCTTACTCCCTTGGGCATGCAATTTCCTTTCTCCTCCTCCTTCTTCATTAAATCAGCATCATGTTCTTCCTCATCTATTGTAGCTCCTTGAAAGCTATCTTCGTTTGTTAGGAAGCTGATAATTTGTTCATCATCATCAAAGACTCTGAATTTTGTGATGTTATCGGGGACGGAAGGCCTGAAAATCAGTTCAATTGAGCACTTATTATTTGACGGCACCAATCTAGAAGCAGACGTTGCTAACAAATCAGCAGCAAAATTTTGCAATCTAGGAACTGATTTTATATTGAAAGCGTCAAAATGCATGATTAAATCCCATACCTCAGCCTGATAACCTTTCAAGTGAGGTGAGAGACAATGAATGGTGTCCCTTACCTGTCTTACAACTATATCAGAGTCACCAAAGACCTTCAGGTACTTAACATTTAAGCCAATGGCCTTCTTTAATCCATGTACCAAAGCTTCATATTCAGCGGTGTTATTAGTACAATCGAATTCTAATCTACAAGACAAAAAATACTTGTTTCTTTTTGGATCCATTAGAACACAACCAGCTCCAGATCCTTCCAGAGTTTTAGAACCATCAAAGTATATTGTCCAAAAAGTATCCCTAGATTCAACTAAGTTAGTTTCTTTGTGATCTATGTTAGTCACTAGATTGACTATGTTACAATCAACATCATCAGTCCGAGAGAAATGAAGGAGATCAGACTGTTTATCGGATTCATGGCTAATGGTTTCAGATTGATAATTACCCGGATCCATTTCTAAGAAGTAATTTCCTAGGACCGAGGAAGAGAAAGTCACGGCCTCATTTTTTTCTTCTAACTGAGTGACATTTTGCTTCATATGAGGTTCCCTAAGAACTTTAATCTGATTCTGTCTATTTTGATAGGGCAGCCACAGGTGGGACCAATCAGTAGCAAAGTAGCCACTCAGCTTGGTAGACCAATCCCTACTTAAAATCAGACCATAGGCTTCAGGGATATTGACCACCATTATTTCAATGAATTGACAGACTCTAGGGTCAGATGACAGTCTAATTAGAACATCTTTCATCGCCCCAATGACCTTGACAACAGTCCTATCTAATTGGATAATTTGAGCTGGAGATGGCACGGGCTGCCCATTAATTTTCCTACAAATTGACAGTGGCATAACGTTTGAGGATGCTCCAGAGTCTACCAAACAGTTGTGAACATTTTGGTTGAAAATTTCAAAAGTCAATAAGAATGGCAATGTTTGGGATTTAGATTTTCCACCGATGCTAGCCTCATTAATTTCGGGATTATCTTGAGAATCCGTCAATGGAGTGCTGATCTGGGGTTGTAAAACATGCAGCAGTTTGTCTCGTTGATGGGGCAGGCTGCACATGTCAAATATTGATACGTTTTCCCTAACCTTCTTGATATCTTCAATAATATCGTATCCTATATCAGATTCGTTCCCAATTCGACTTGGCTGATCTGTTTTGCTCACTGTGACTGTAGGTGGCTGAACTATGGTGTCAGCTATCTATGTGATCTTCTTCTACTAGTTCAGTCATAGGCACCCAATCCCACAACACCATAGTAGTGTCAGGGGTTGGTTCCTCCAACTCAGGGCTCGATTCCTCTGGACGATCATCCTGGTCTGGGATCTGAGAATCTAACATCTGGTTCATGACTAAGCTCATGGAATTGATCCATTGCGGGCAGCTCTTTTCCGAATGTGGTTCTTGGTGAAAAGTGAAAAAATTTTCCATCCCAATCTCATTCAAGTTTAAAACAGGGGCAACGTTCATTGGTGGATGAGTCTGTTCCCCGTCTTCCCTTCTTTTATAAAATGGCTTGAAAGGTTTCCTAGATGTACTAGTAGCCTTGTCTTTCTCGAAATCTACGATTTTGTTAGATAATTTCTGCATCATTTTGACTACGTTTTCCATGTCCGTAGATGGCTCTTCTTTACCTCTAGTGAGTAGCAAAGGTTTTTTGCTAGCTACTGGTTTTGGTTCTACATCTAAGGCATGTTTAGCAATGCTATCAGCCTCTTCTTCTACCTTTCTAGCTTCCCCAAAATTCTCTATCAGGGTAGTTTTCTTGGACCTCTTTACGAACATTGCTATGGGTCCATCAAGAACGGTTGTATAGTATTCAATCAGAGATTCCTCGGCTGGTTTATTAGCTTCACTGAAGTTATTTAATAGCATTGTGAATCTTTTATTAAAGTCTTGGACCTTTTCTTTCTTTTCCATCCTCATGGATAAGATTTCTTTCATAAGTGTGGCCACAGTCTTTTGGTTTCCGTATTTCTTTAGAAAACATTTTTCGAATTCATCCCAACTAGAGATTGAGCTGGGTTGTAGGCTAAAGTACCATGATGATACTTTTGGCTCAAATGTATATGGAAACAACCTGCAGACTACGTCTTCATGTTGTACGTTCAAAAGGTTTAGAGCTAGGTAAAAACTCTTGAGGTGATCTTTTGCCGAAATGGCCTTCCCCAGATCGTACTTAGGCAAGACCTTTTCTGGGTTTTTAGGAATATTATGGAATGGTCCAGCTAGGGTCAGCGCTCCCCTTTCTCTCCAAGCAGGTACAGCCATGTTTGGGTTTGGATGTGGAGACCCTGGTGGAGAATTGTAGGGTGAATCCTGTGGAGTACTTTTGGGAGTGGTAATTTCTTCAAGGTTTTCTTGGTCTGAAATTTTTTCTGAGTTTTCAGGATCTGCCTTGTTAAGAGCGTCTGAAATTTCTTCCAAAGTCAAATTTACCAGCTCTTCAAAACTTTGAACGAGAATTGAATCACGGGTGTATTGTGGCTCCTTTCTAGATGTAATTTTCTTAGGGAGGAAGTTGACAGCGTTTAAACCACCTAGATGTCTAACGTATGATCTGGTATGTCTTCTCAAATCCTCTATTTCTATAAAAGGAACAGCGTATAAAGCTTCTTGACGCTCAGGGTCAGAAATGAGGCGTTCTTGATCTGTTAGTCCAAGATCTGGGTTGTTCGAAATGCTTTCTTTAAGCGGGTTTTCAGTGTTATCTATGATCGCGGAAGATTTTCCTCTATCAGCCATGCACTTTCAGGCCCTCCTTCTAGCGCCAAAAACTGTTGATGCCTTCGATATCGCAGCATCAATCAGAAAGGGATTCTCCCCGAGAGATGGTCCCAATTAGACTATCTCCCGTTTGGTGTAGGGAATCCGTCTGGTTAGCGGTTCCGGCAACCGTGGGTTTGGAGTTCAAATCCGATTCTACCGGTTATGGCCCGATCCACCTTTCTTTTGGGTTTTATGTCTTTTAAATGAGATGCAAGTGCCTAAATTATATTTGATCTAGATTCAACTAAAACAGATCTAAGTCTAGAAGCTGGAATAAATCTACCTATCCCTGCAGTGAACACGCTTAAGGGATGAGCAATAAGCTGTAACACATAACATAAGGAAAGAACAGATAGCTGTTCTTTCTCACAAGTAAAGCTATAGCAAGATAAAGATCTTTAGAAGATAGCTTCTAATTCAACGTGAAAGCATCTATTTCTCATAAAACAGGAAAAGCAAAGGATTATTTAATCTATGTAGAAAGAATAAAGGAACCGAGCTAAATATAAACAAACTGAAATAACTCTAAAGATCCCTGCAGGGAGCACATTTAAAGGCATGAACAACGAGCCATAGGAGTCATCTTGAAGACAAACAGTTAGCCATTTAATCTAAAAGAGAACTCTACAGCAAAATGAAGTATCAGCAGATAGCTCCAGATTTAGTTTGAAACGCATTCACTGTTCATGAAATGGAGAAAATCGTTCACACAAAAATAAGCGAAATCAATTGTTGCCAAGAAATAGTTCAAATAGCAATGCAGATTTCACATTACAGTATAGATGTCATCAGAAGAGTCCAACACACATCCATCTTCCATTCCCCATGCAAAACGTCCATCTCCCTGGCTTCTATTAGAAAATTCAATTTTACAGGCCCGATACAAGGTAGCTCGTATGGGTTTCAAAATTTCATTCCCTGCCAAAAGTCCTCTTCTATTCTTCCTAGCTCCTATTTATAATTACAATTCTGCCATTTGGGCTGCCACCTAGCACCTTCCACTTGTCAATTACAGGAATTTCTTCTATAACCGACCACCAAAAAATGACCACTTCTTTTACAAAATTGTTTTGACAAAAAATAGGGACAGCTGTCCCATGGCTTACGCCTTACATGTTCGAAAGTTTAACAAAATATACATAGCAGAAAAAATGCTAACACCAACGATTTCCCTGCTGTACACGTGTTTGGTTGAAGATCCTGGATCTGCTGATGCTCCTGCTACTGCTACAGCTTTCCTTTCCTCCTCTGCTATGTAGCTGTACCACACACCTGTGTCCCTTACGACTATGTTTGCTGCAGTAGGGAACAAGATTTTCTGAGAAGTCACATTCTTCCCGAGCTCTGCTTTAATGCTTTGAACTTCTGCCACTGCAGCTTGATGCACTTCCTTCAGCAGATGGTTGTGGAGAGATGATGAGCCAATATAATGCTGGAGGTCATCAATAGCTAGGACATCAATCCTCTTCACGTACTCCGTTTGAACGCCCAATTCTTCCTTTAGTTGGGACAAACGCTCCTCCTTTTCCGGAAAGTCCTCCAGGGTCTGAGGGAAACTCAATGTGCATTTGTCATGTGCCTCTTGGAGCCTTTGGTAGAGACTGTTGATTTTATCTATTGTTCTTTGCACACTGGCTATCAGCTTACTGGCACAGTTCCTGCCAAACTCCAACAGTGCCATGTCCTCATTAAAGCTGTCCACTGATTTAAATGGAAGATGCGGGGGGAAACCCCCATTTCCTTCTCTCCATGCCATCTGACTTATGATGTTTGCCTTGACACGGGTATTCTTCGCTTTGAGCCTCTGGGCTTCCGCGTTGATTTCCTTTAACCTAACAACCATGGCCTTGAGCTTGCAAACCTCATCAGTGATTAGCTCCTGAGTGTCATACACTTGCTTCAGGATGCTGCATGACAGCTCATGGAAGGGAGACATGTCCATTGTTCTGCTCTCCGCTTGCTCTAAACGCTCAGCTAATGCCTGCTTGTCTGCTTCTAGCTGAGAGGCCTTTTCTTCTGCTCCATTCTTCTCTACTTCTACAATCATTATTTGGAGTGTTAGCTGGTCCTTTTCCTCCTCCAGCTGGCTGTACTTGTTTGACAACTCCTTATGCTCAGCGTACAAGCAATTATACTTGTTCACTACCAGATCTCTTTGGGCTTGCTCATTAGCCACATTCTGTTGTAGCGTACGAGCTCTCTTCTTTGTCAATATATTTTCCTTAACTATAACCCCTACATTGCCAAATGATGCCTTTGTTGTTGCTACAGCTGCGGATGCCATAGCAAAGGGATCTTGATCCGTGTTTTTCATTACAGTGACCTCTCGGTGGGTAACGATGTCTTCATGGAAGGGACTTTTTATCCTCTCTTATGATTTGAGGACCATAGCCTTCCTTTTCTTATCGTAGACAAACTCATTCCACTTGGACACTCTATGCTTTCCTGATGGCGTGTACGGGACAATTGGTCGGTTTATGATGTCTATGTCTTCTTCAGGTGGGGTCCGGACTTCCTGAGCTGGGTCCATGTCCTTATTTTGGGTACCAGAGCCACCTGCTTGAGATGTGTCTATATCCATGTCTTGGGCACCGGACCCACTGGCTTGAGCATCTTCCCTTGCTCTCAATTCTTCTTCCACCTTCCTCTCTGCCTCAGCCTGCTCAGCTTCAGCCTCTTTCTGCTTTTGCGATTCCTCAGCCTCTTTTCGCAGTCTTTCATTTTCAGCTTCTTGCTGCTTCCTCGCCACTTCAGCTTCTTGCTGCTTTCTTGCTTCCTCAGCTTCCTGCTGCTTTTGTTGCTTCCTCAGCTTCCCGCTATAACCTCGCTTCTTCTCTTAATCTGAGCTCTTCCTGAGCTCGGGCATCCTCAGCTTCTTTCTCCTTTTGTTGGCTGGTCTTCTGGGCCTTGGTTGAGCTAGAGCTTCCTCCAGTGCTTTGGTGACAGACCCGTAGTTCAGCCATGTTGTTGATGCCTCTGAATGCCTCTTCCTCGGCATCAGGATAGTGAGAGTACTCAAAGTGAGCATAGATCTCTTTACAGTGCTCAGCAACTCTTCCCTTTCTGTCATTCCTGTGGAAGATTACCTCACCGAAGTGGAAGGCTTTCAGCTCTTGAACAAATTCGTCGGCCGAGGAAACCCCTGAAAACTTGTAAGCACCTATGTAGAAAGGAAGGGGGGGAAAAGAAGCCTTATGCTGTTTGTGGAGCATTGCTCCAATCCCATCCAGGAAGAGTTGTCTTACTGCTTCTTTGAGAACCACATAGTCTGTGGCATACTGCGGCAAGATGTATGGGGGTTTAGTCCCTCCAAACATTCTTAAGTAGGTACCTTGCTCCGAAAACTAAAAATCCCCATAATCCTCAAGGACTTTCAAAGCATTCTCTGATAGGCAGTTTGGTTCTTCCTTGAACATTTTCTCATATAGGAGCATGATGAACCCCTCACAGATGAGTTTGTAGCTGGGCTTGTAATTCTGAGCCCACAAGATCTTTAATGTGATATAGACCGGGGCGGTGGCCCTATCCCATGTGCAGCCCAATTTGGGGAAGTCAATCTTGGCCAAAATACAATCAATCAGATATGAAGACATGAAAAATTCAGCCTTCTTCAAGGCTAGTCCTTCTTTAGCAGCAACTATCATCGAGGCCAAACTATCTGACAGTATAGTGGCCCAGTCAAACACAGTTCCCTTGAATGCCACGTAGTGGATGATAGGGATCCACTGAATCTTATGCACTGTGCCATCGGGCATGCCGAAGATTCTGCACAGCATTAAAGGGATCAATCTGAAAGGAGCTCTTAGATTCTGTACGTCATATTCATCACTTCCTTTCTTTCTCAAATGTTTGCCTGCCATTAGCAGCTTCTTGGCCATCTCGACGTTATTCATCTGGCTCAACCATTCATCAGTCAGATCTTGTTGGACACGGGGAAATTTGTAGGCTTCCGCAATATACGCGGGTTGAAATGAGGCAATAGCCACTTTCCCGCTATCATTTATCATTCTCCCTTCAGCATCGGCATGTTGGAGTATCCATCCGATTACTTCAACACAGGGGAACAACTCAGGGCGGGTAGCGGCTCTAGTTATGCCTGAGGCTCTGATATTAAGATAAATCGGCCCTTCCTCTAGCAACATATCTGGGATCTCTTGGTCCCGGATCATTCTGTAGATATCACCCCATCTGATTTCAGGAGGGACACCGGTGGTGCACCTAGTATCCTGGAGTGAAGTTTCAGTTTTAAGTGGCGCCGGCTTATTTTCTGTCTTCTTAGCCTTCTTCTTACCGGTTTTCGGCATCTTGACTTATCCCTGATAACACCCATATACAAGTCATCATGATATTGAGCAACATACTGTGAGGTTTTGACAGAGAGCACCATTGTTTTGATATGTGAATGAAAATTAAAAAAAACAATGGGGAGTTGTATGTTTAGGAAGCAGAATACACCATTCCAATATGAAAAACAAATTTAAACATTTGAATCTTTAAACGGGAAGAATTTGGAATGCTCCCGAGAGGAGAGGTGTGTCGTGGAACAATCCGCTCTCGGGTTGCCCTTGGAGAAATGATGATCTCCGTTTCAGCAGGGACTTGATTATAAAATTTAGCCATCCTCATTCTTTAAAGGGGCAGGTTTGGGATGCTCCTGTGAAGATAAGCACGTTGCGGAAGCAACGTGCTTTCGGTTTAGCTCTGGGGAAAGGGTACCTTTCGTCACTGCTGCGGTTTGAAAGGCTAATGGTGGGTAAGCTCAGGTTGGAAAGGCTCTATGACGAAATAAGGAGGCGTTTCGTATCTATGACCTGGCGAGGGTTTCGAATGCCATTGTCATTTACAGCACTTGCCGAGATGTTCTATGGGGAGATTTAGTTCGAGCGAGGGTGATGGCGCCGGAGACATGCTGACGAAAAGACTCGGGTGGCCAGAGTTTCGGGTTTTGGCTCGCGTAACTTAAACACTCACGAAGTTTGAACAGGGGCAATGGCGTCAGTCCTGGGATTTGAATTGGGTATAGGTGTCTTCATAGAACTGAGTTTTACGAAAAGGCTCAGGGTTTTACGTCCTAAGCTTTCGGCCGAGGACATGGAAGGTTCATGGGGCTTCGACAGTTTTGAAATAACGAGGCACGCGGCCCGGGGAGAAAAATGGGACAGGTTTAACCGTCCAAACTAGCTGTTTCTACCCACAAACGTTTATTCTGTCCCTGCTTTATATTACGAGAAGAACCTGATTCAAACCGTATTTGACGGGCAAAAATCACCCATGACGGGCGTTTTTCCCATCAAAACCCCACCAATGCCCATCATTTTCAAAAGAAAGGTAACCCAATAGCAATACGACGTGTAGGGGAACAAATTTACGGTTAAGATCCTACTTGGCACCGACGAGAAACGCTAATTGAGGTGGCCGTGAACGTGGTTGAGCAATCCGAGCTGGAGCGGTTTACGCGGCGTCCAACAAATCGTCCAATTGGAGAATTAACAATGCATTGGCTCGTACCCCCACCGCCTATTTAAACAGAACAGGCACGTGCAAGCATTCAATTTGGTGGGTGGCGCAATTAAAATGCGGCTTAAATACGTCGCCCGTTGCGGTCATGTCAAAATGTTTCGATATGCGTGCGACCGCCATTCGCGGGACCACCTTCCGAATCACACCCACTGTTGCGGAAGGATTCAGGGAAAGTTTCTGCCGTTTCGGGACGCGTCGCGGAAGGGAAACTCGAAGCCTTCCGCAAAAGAATCCCGTGTCGCGGACGGATAACGCCAAGGCTTCCACCGTTTCGGGAGCTATTTGTGAAGGGTTTCCGCAAATCGAAAAGTTTCTAAGTCTCGCGAGGTTTCGGGAAGATATGGCGAATGCTCCCGGTAGTTTCGGAAGGGAAAATTGAAAGTTTCGCAGTTGCGGGCCGCTTCTTTGAATTGTTCCGGAAGGGCCTCAGCGTTTCGGCGTTTCGGCAAGTCAGGGTGAACTTTTCGTGGTTTCGGGAGGGATTCACCAGCAGCTTCCGCAATCACTTCATCGAAGATTTTTCTAAGTCTTTTCGGGCGGTTTAGACGAATGGCTCCCGCCGTTTCGGGAGCAAATCTTATAGTCTTCCGCAAATTTTTCCGGAATCATTTCGAAGGCCTTTTCGGAGCGGTTTAAGCGATTGGCTTTCGCCGTTTCGGGAGGGTAGCTCGAAAGCTTCCGCGGTTTTGGGAGAGAAGGCTGAAAGCTTCCGAAAAAAGGAAAAATTTCTAAGTCTCTCGATAGTTTCGGAAGGAAGTTCGTGAATTTCTTCGTGGTATTTCGGAAAGCTTTTGTGAATGGCTTCCGCCGTTTCGGAAGGAAACCCCGAAGGTTTTTGCAAATTTTCGAAAGTTTTTCTAAGTCTCTCTTCGGAAAGTTTATATGAACGGCCTCCGTCGTTTCGGACAACTTCGCTGAATTCTTTCGCCGTTTCGGGCGGCTTTCATCAGAAGCTTCCGCGATTTTAACAAAATATTCCAAATCCTTTCGGGCATCTTTCCCAAGTTCTCTCGCCGTTTCGGGAGCTATCGCCCAATGGTTCCCGCGTTCTTCCAACAAAAATTTTCTAAGTCTTCCTTTGAGAAGCTTATGCGAGTTGCTTCCGCAACTGCGGGGAGATAACCCGAGAGACTCCAAAATGCCGGGAAAAAATTCTAAGTTCCCTTTTTAGGTTCCTTGGGGGAAAAAGGAAAGGTTTATGGCCAGAATTTTCGTTGGGAAACAAGATTTCATGCTGAAAAACACAGATAACAACTGGGATGGCTTCTCAAGGCAAACTTTCTACAAAAATGAGAGGAGGGGCCCCAATATGTACAAAAATTTTGGGGGGGGTGTTGCTGCAACAAGTTCTTTATATTATTTAATGATTTTCTTTCGTACATACATCATAATTCTAAAATATATAGGTATTTTATTTATGCCATAACTTTTTTTTGCCTCACACATGTGGAAAACAAATTGTATGGTACATACTACCCTATAAATAAAATAAAATAGATTGATTATGTTAAGGAGCTCAATTGTTATCTTAATGCTTCACCTCTTAATTTCAAGGGCTCACTAACTTTATTAATTAAGAAAAAAAATAACACTAATTTTTTTGGAAACATATTGTATAAAGAATAGATTGTTATCTACAATTCTCTAAAAAAATTCAAGAAATTTCATCATTTTAATACTATAATTGTATAAAAACATTCAAGAAATTTCATCATTTTGATACTAAATGTTGTCTTATGACAAACATATCCATTACATTCTAGAGGAAAAATAAGATAGCAATGTTAGAAGAATGTGAATTTTTTTACATTATACTAGTTTTTCATCTTTTACTTTGGGGTATAGTATCCTATGTTTGATCTTTTTAAACCATATTTTAATAACTTGGGAATGTATCTCTAATAATTCATCATAATCAATAAATTGTTGGTTTTCTAGATATATGTTGCAATTAATGAGATGGAAGCATTATCTTTCAATGGCCCTATAGTAGTACATAACAAGCCTATAGATTTGTTCTCTCCAAAGGATGATGTTGTAGAGGGAAATGATGATAGTACAATCATTAGATGAACATAATGAGATATGTTTGGTAGGGAAAAGGGATGTGTTTACTAAAAACTAAATGCTACTATTAAATTTTACTAAGTAGAATTTGAATGGTGGAATCTAACTAGAATATAAAAAGTAAACAAAGAATTGTATAGGAAATGCTTAAATAAAAATAAACAATGTATTATTTGTTCAAAAGAAAATATGTTCATTGATGTTAATAGCATCCTATGAGAATGCTCACCATGTCTAGGAAGTCTGGGATGAGCATGAGAGAAAATAAAAATAAATGAGAAAGGCTTTGCAATTAATGCACAATAATAATAGATGGAGCACAATGTCATTTTTTAATGAGTTTGTATCATCTAAGAACTTATAAATTATACCTTATTCATTTTTAATTAATATATGTTCTTTCAAATAATTTTTTTACAAGTTAGTTAACTACTCTTTTTATACCCATAATATCTCTACCCAACCACCAAAGCTACACCTTATTGAGATTAATTTGTTTTTTTTATCTTTAGTTTCTTATATAGGTTGACAATTTCATAGTAAACCTCTGATCAAAACCTCATGTATTTTGTTATAACCTCTTTTTACTCATGTTCTTTTTCTTATCTCCCAATACAATATCTAAAATATATTTTTTTCCTGTTTTTCTTATTATTTCTGGCATTCTCAAATTTCTATTAATTAAAACTTGATTTCTTATTTCTTAATAAAATATCTCCAATAATTATTTAAAATTCCTTTTTGTTTTTCTTATTATTTTTTACATTTTAAAATTATTTTTATAATTAAATCTTTACTATTTATTGTCCAAAAAGATAGAGCAATTGGTAGAAATTGTAAATGGAAAATTACAAGTTCAATCCCTTGTGATATTAAACTCCACATATAAAATACTGCAGATAAAATAAGTTTTCAGAAAAGACCAAAAAACAGACCAGAAATAAATCAACAAGCTTTCCAAAATGCTAATCAAAAGTAAGAACAAAACACTGAGAATGCTAGAAAAAAAACATCCATGAACCAGAATTTCAGAATTGTATCACTGCATAAAAATACTCCACAGTCGACAACAGAGCAGTGACCTTAATAGGCCTTCACGGAGCCCTCCTCGATAGTAAAGAAGTCCTCCGTTTTCTCAAAGAAAAGAAATCTCCCTGGCCATGCAAATGCTTTTTTGGAAAGCAGATCAGTCTCCTTATTAAACTTCTTATAGACATGAAAAATAGATAAGTTTGTAAAACTTTTTATAAGCTCTACACCCTAGAACATCACTGATCAAGCCTATTCACCTGATTAATGGTTTTTTTTGCTGTCAAGTCTATCTTCCAAAATATATATAAATATATATAATAGAGAAGTATTTAAGAATGTTGAAAGTCTTTTACTAAAGGTTTGGTGGCACAAATAAACAAAAGATTATGCAGAATGAGATACAGCTGTTCAATATTCCTCAAGTAAAAACTAAAGCTAAAGCTAAGCTAACTGAAGCCATTACTATTTCTAACTTTTACTCCAGATATTAGAGAAAATTGAGTAAGCTATAAAGCCCAACGTTCCGCTCCTACCTCACACCACCGCCGGCTTCATTTTAATGGTAATTTATTTGACTAAATGAAATTTATATTTAGTTATTTATTTTAGTCCATTAAGAAGTTGTTGTGCAACACAATTATAAAACGATTAAATTTAAGAAACCAAATTTCTAAAAGGATTACGAGCGAAGGTTCGGTTTGAAGGGCAAGAAACTCGAACTTCTATATTGAAATGAAGTACGGTCAAAGTATAATGCTCAACAAAATAAAATGGAGACGATCGCGCACGGAGTCAAAACAAAGAAATATTATATTACGAGGAAGGTTCGGATTGTTGGGCAAGAAACCCAAACTTCTAGATTATAGTTACAATGGTGTAACGAATTTGACAGTAAACACACACCTCTATGAACTTTCTGGGCACTCTACCATCAGAATTCAGTCTACTTTGTCGTGCTTTCTTTACACGTGATCGCTCCATATAGGCGGGCGGCAATCGGAGGTTCTAGAAAGACAGACAGAGCTTTACTTGCCCTTTTATTTTTATGATTTTACTGGGATTTTTAGTCTGTACTTTTGTGAGAGGGCATTCTTATTCTTTCTTTGGCTTTGCGAGGCACAATATATAATATATAAATGGCCCAGGAAAGTGCTGACAAAGGTCCCAAATGCTACCGCCTTGCACGAAGTGTTTCTTTAATATTTTACTGGAATTTTTAGTCTGTGTGGGGTCACTGATATCACTTCGCGAAGCAGGTAGCATTTCACAACAGAGATAGAAGAGGCAGATACATATCAATTTCGCATTACATTACAATACATTTTTGGGGCAATCGCGATGGAGGCCTGTGGAGAAGAGGTGCAACTAAAGCTGTTAGGTGCGATTGAAAGTCCATTTGCACTGCGAGTTCGCATGGCACTTGCTCTTAAAGGGATCGATTACGAGTTCATTGAAGAGCCTGATGTTTTTCAAAATAAGAGCCAGCTGCTGCTGCAATCAAATCCTGTTCACAAGCAAATTCCAGTGCTCATCCACAATGGAAAACCTATTTGTGAATCCATGATTATTTTACAGTACATAGACGATGCATGGAACACCAAGGAGCCAAATCTTGTGCCCAAAGATCCATATGACCGAGCCATTGCCCGCTTCTGGGCTGCCTTTGTAGACGATAAGGTAATAACTTGCTTCTTTAATCCCCTCTCATTCCTGTCCTTATGGCCTATCTTTGATAAAAGGAAGTAAGGTGAACATTATAAGTTTTGCACAGTTTTTTTTAGTCATTTTTGGCTGAAATCTTATTAGAATTGTTAAAAGTGCAAATATACATAGCTGAAATTGAATCCATTGTTTTGGAATGAGTTGAATTTATTTTTGCAATCAAATTGAACCATAAATTTTAGATAACGTTAAATCCATTTTTACAATAAAAATACAATTTAAATCTCTGGATTTGGTTCCAACCATGATTGTCCACAGATTTTCCCAAAAAAATACAAAATGTAGAACGATTAGCTTAGCTGACTTGATTTGATATTCCGTGACTCTTTACGTGTCTCAGCTAGTGCCATGCGTTCGGGGAGTTTTCTTTGGCGAGGGTGAGCAACAACAGAAAGCAGCAGTAGAATCCGTGGCAAACATTCTTTTAATGGAGGAAACTTTGCGAACGAACCAGTGCTTTTCAGGAAAACCGTATTTTGGAGGTGAAGAGATAGGCTTAATTGATATTGCAGTGGGCAGTATGTGGTCCACTATCAAAGCCATCCAGAAGGGTACCGATATAGATTTAGTAGATTCTGAGAAGATGCCACTGTTATGCGGATGGATGGACGGATTCTTGGAGGCCATTGGAATGAAAGAAGTCTTGCCAGATCCGGCCAAGCTGCTGGAATTTGTATGCAATACGAGAGCCAGATTTACATCACCAACTGCTGCCAATTAGGGCAAGCCATTCTGCCATATAAAGTGAGAATAGATATTAGATAGAAGCCCTACATTTAGATGAATGCTATCCTCCACCTTGTTTTAATATTATGATGTCACCTTGAACGCTCTTAAGCTTTTTTAATTGCTCGGGTTTCCTGCCAGTAAGTGTATCTAGCCACAGTGCCATTCAATTTGTTTCAAGATTTCGTTCTAAATGTTCCTCACTTATAAATATATTCGAGGACGAGAAAAAGAGTTCTGAAATTTAGGCATTCTATCTTAACTATAAGAAAAATCGACTCGTTTTTGTAGGCCGTATATCATCTTTTTTAAGTTGCATTTCATATCAAAATACCAACCGAACTTGATTTTCAATAATTAGTCTTAATTGACATTTTCAAAGCACCTTCAAAGACTACGACTAATACTCGTAACAAGTCATGCAAGTATCATTTTTACCAATCCTTCATAGTATTGTTTAGGTGTTAAATAATCATCATATAGTTTCAAAGAATGTACATGCTTTTATTAAGAATAACGTTTGTGTTCATTTATATTAATCTTTTAAAAAATGTTTATGGGTTTTGTAGAGGGAAATGGTAAGATTTGGTTGACAATTTTCTCTAACATAATATTATGATGGAGGGAAAGCTTGGAAGGGTGAATCAACCTTTCTTGGAACATAGTATGTTTATAAAGGAGAGCATGATGATGAAGGATCGACTAACTCTTCCTCAAGTATAATATTTTTATTGAGTAAGATTTTAAGGAAGGGTAGATTGACTCCTCCTTTGGATTAATATTCTCCTTCATGAGTTGTTTGAAGAAGGGTCAATCGACCCTTTCTCAAGCATAGTATTCTCATTGTGAATGATCTCAAGGAAGGGTTGACTTACCATTCCTCCACCTTAGTACTCTTCCTATAGATTAGTCCGCGTGTCAAGAGGGAGACTAAGGAAGAATCAATTGATCCTTCCACTATATTGGTATTTTCGATGACAGGGATCCATGGGAATGTTTAGCTAACTCCTCCTATACATTAATGTTCTCATCAAGGAAAACCCAAGTAAACGTTTGTTGACCGTTCCTCAAATTTAGTATTCTTGTTGAGGAGAAGACCAAGGAACAATTAGTGAATCGGTCCTCTATTAGTATTTTCGTCAAGTAGGATCCCTAAGAAGGGTAGGTTGACCATCTATCCAAATTACTATTCCTGTAAAGTGGGGGCTTGAAGAAGCGTTGCTTAACCCTTTCTTTAGCATAGCATTCTTATCAAGTTGGAGCGCAGGTAAGTGTCAACTAACTCTTCATGTAGCTTAGTATCACTCAATGAGAGAGATATCATGGAAGGCCTGGTCAACGTGTCTTCCAAATTAATACTCTCATCTAGGTGTATTCTTACAAAGGGTTGATCAATACTTCCTCTAATCAGTATTTTCATTTAGAAGGATGTTAGGGAAGGGTCAATGCACCTTTAAGCTAGATTAATATTAATTTTTAGTATGAGACTAGGGACCCTAGTGATTTGATTCTTCCTCTACATCTATCAATCATTGATTAAGCATAGTATTCTCATCAAGTAGCATCACAAGAAAGGATCCGATAATATTTCATCTAGATTTGTATTCTTGTTAAGGTGGATCTTAAGGATGGGTCATATGACCATTATTCTATCTTGTTTCTTATAGAGGAGGAGATTGAATAAGGTTCAATAAATCCTTCCTTTATAGTGGTATTTTTGTGTTAGAGTCCTACTTGAAACCCCTTAAATATATATAGGTTGATATTTATTAAGGCCATGTATATTAAATAAGACCCATGAAAAAGATATAGTGGAAATAAATAATTGTAAAAAGAATTACTAAAAGTAGAAAGACTTCTGTGGTGGTTGATTGCGGGAGGAGTCGGAGAACCCACAGTATCCATACTGTGGGTTCTCCGACTCCTCCCGCAATTACTGTGGGTTCTCCGACTTCTCCCGCAATTACTAAAAGGTTTTGCCTATTAGAAAGTTCCTTCACTCAGAAGGCTTACTAGAATCTTTTGCTTACTAGAAAGTTCCTTCACTAGAAACTACATAAATGAGCAGAAACAAGGTAATAAGTTTCCTTTTGAAGTAAATTGTAATTGGAGCTATGTTAATTTGGAGGTAGCCCCCTCAAAGAGGAAAGTGACTGATATTGTGATATTTAGTTATCTACAATTATCTATTGTAGTGGTAATTATGTCCTTTTCATTCTAAAAATATTTCTTTATTCTATTATTTCTACTTTGAATTTCCTATTTTTCTATTAAGGTACATAACATTTGGTAGCAAAGCACTTTCCTACATCTATAAATAACATAGTTTTGTTTTATTATGCAAGTAGATATATTATCAAGAAAAACTATAGAAAGGAAATATAAAAGATTTTTCCAAGATGGATACCCTTATAACCCTTGCTAATACCCCTTTGAGTAGTGCCATGTTAGAAAACACTTCTATATGAAATTTTACTTCCATATACCGTTTAGGTATAGTGGAAGTCCCCTAGGTGACCTAAAACCAGGTTTAGATAAATTGTTGAACAATCTTGCTACTATAGTGGCTTCGAGCACAAGACTCAGGAAGATCACTCTCTAAAACATGGGTAGTCAAGTAGTACTACCAAGCTAACAATTGAGCCTCCTTATTCAATTCCCTGAGACATTGGGATGAGTACTACTATCGGACCCTACAAGTATATTAGAGAGTCATAGCATTTAGCATTCCCATGCCTTTAGGACCCTATGTACTCCTCCCTCTATGAACATTCCATGAAATGCCTACATAATTTGCAATATTAGAAATTTGGGAATGTGGTTCATGTTGTAATATTTGGGTGGGAGTATAACTCTTCCAGGTGTAGAAAGAAAAAAATCCTAGGTGCTTATACCTACACTGTTATTTCAAACCTGTCTCAACAAACTCTATGTGTTATGTCGATTGCATTGGTACCACTCTCCAAAAATATTTTCTACGTACCCACATCTATAGACACTTATTTCCAACCCATCTCAAAACTATCATTTTGTTTAGATGATCATACTAGTGACACTATTTCATAACCCTTTTTGTGGACCCATTTCCCTTACAGCTACCACTCAAGGAATTGATCTTTCCCACTATTTTTCCCACATAGAAACACCATATGATGACAGCTAATGCATGGTAATTCTATCCAATTATGACACATTAGTTGCAATGGAAACTTGGAAAAATAAAAATCTGATCACTAAAAGTAAATATTAGACATACATGCACAACATTTTGGGACACAGTGTGAAAAGATGAAATGTAGACATTCCAGTTACCTTATGCAATATATAAGTTTTATTTATGGAAAATAAGTATAAATATAATAAAATTATGTTCTCCTAAGATTGGTAAGTTATTTTCTTTTCTAAAACATAATGCATATTTTCAAATTAGGCCTTGGGTTTGGTATCTAAACACTAATTGTTTTCCGATTTTGTTTTACATAGTTGTAGTTAATAGGAGGTTCTTGTGTAACACTATTTTTCCATAATTTTTTATGTTGATTTTATATATTTTGAAAATAAGAAATTCAGTGAAGATATGGAATGAGAATGTTAGGCCCCGCTATGAGGGTATTAACACAATTAATGAACTCTTTTTTTCTTTTCCATGTGTAGTCTTCATCTATACTTGTGGGGGTTCTTTTCATTTTCAAAATAGGTGAACCATTCAAAAGCTACAAAAATAGTAAGAGACCATTTTTTTTAAATTGACATTTGACCAAATAAAAATGAATGAAAATATAAAAGAATGTTTCCTTCCTCAAAAAATATATATATTTGAAATATGCACAAAGAGATTTATTAGTGTGTGCAATTTCATTAGCAATAAATATATAAAGAATATGTAGATTTGAGGTTAAAAAATAGGGAACTGAAAAAATGGATGTGTTTTGTTAGTTACATCCCCAAACTACAAGTTTGCCAACCTGGACCTAAAACCAAAGAAGAAAAATCATCCACCACATAGGTGGAAAAAGTTGTTTGTGCAATTTTTCTTAAATTACAAAATGTGCATGCGTTAAAAATGTGTGTGCATTTTTTCTAAATAGCATGTGCATTTACAACTCATGTGCATTACTTTACCATCTCTTTTAATCCCCTCATACTCTCTCTCTCTCTCTCTCTAACCCCACCTCTTTCTCCCATTATCCCTAACACCCCTCCTCTCTAACTCCTTTGTTCTCTCTCTACCCCTATCTATCTAGCCCTTATTCTCCTCCCCCCAACAACTAGATCCCCCATCTATATTTCTCTCTCTCCCCTCCTTCCCCCACCCTTAATTTCATCCCATCTCTCTATGTCTCTCCCAACCCCACCCTTAACCCCCACTTCTCTCTCTATCCCCTCCTACCCCTACCCCCCCCTCTCTCTCTCTCCTACACCCCCCTCTCTAACTCCAATCCTCCTCCCCAAACCCATAACACCTCTCTCTCTCTCTCTCAAGTCCCCTCCTTCCCAAACCCCTAACCCCCTCGTTCTCTCTCTCTCTCTCTCTCCCCCACAACCTCCCTCCTAACCAAACCCATAACCCCCTATTTCTCCCCCTACCACTAATATCTCTCTCTCTAACCTTTATTATCCCCCCATCTCTCTCTCTCCCCTTATCATCCACATTTTCCTAAAACCTATCCCTCTCTCTCTTTCAGCACATAATGGAGACTAGGGTTCTTGTGCATGGGCTAACAAAAGGGCACCGTTGTACTCTTGTGTGCTAGAATTTTCAATCCCCTTAAGGGGGAAGGTATCACACAAAGCACAACTAAGATCAACGTAGAAAAATGTTTACTTAATTGTATGGTTGTGACATGGGGTTACAACAATAAACATAATAGTAACATTCATCATTCGCAACAATAAAACACATTCATCATTTATTCATCATAATAAACACCATTAAGAATAAAAAAGATAATCACATAGACGATTGCAGACACTGAATAGACACATGTTTAACAAAATTTAGGGGGGGGTCCAAGAATTCCTTCCATTATAATATTAGTCTTACTATACAATCATACATTACAGCCACGGACGTTACATTCACCGTGGAATTACCCATTGTGAGACAAAACCCCAAAAACAAATTACAAAACCCAAAAACTAGAACAAGATAATTCTGCTATTGATGGCTTAGATATGCTCTCTTGTAACTGTCTTGTTGCATCTATCTCTTCTTCTTTTTTCTTTCTCCTTCCATCTTCTGCTTCCTTTTATAGATGCATGCTGGACCGAAAACTGGTCCAAAACCTTACAGTGTTTACCTTTCTTCCGCACCTTCCGATGCTTTCCATAACTTTTGGTATTCTTTCACTAGTCTTCTTCTTCTTCTACTACTTATGCAACTTCTTTTATTCTTCTGCTACTTCCGCAAATTCTTGGGCTACTCCAAAACCAAGGAGCCAATAGGCCTCGACCACAAAGGTTGACTCCACCTCCAATCAACTCTACTTTGTGACTAATTCTTGAACATCTTCAATTGTTGGTCCTTCAAATGAAGGATCCAAATCTAGTACTTGTTCAAGATATTTCTTCTCTAGTGCTATAAACTCATCTAACTTGATCTACCATATGGTAATCAACTCATTGGTGCAATCTATAAATTCCTAAGCTTTTTCCCTGTATGGGTTGGTGGGTTTCTATTGCTCTAACTCTTATACTTCCGCATCGGCAAGGTGGTCCAACTGATATAGTTCAGAGTATCTTTTCTATGTAGTAACCTTCAATTCACGCAGAACTGACTTTGATGCACATGCTTTCTCATGTATACTATCCATATCATTGTCGAGAGTCTAGGATTCTATGTATTTTCATGCTTTTTATTCTCGTTCAATCATTGAGTGGGCCTCTTGGTGTAACTGTCTGAATTTATTACTTAGTGCTACCACTTTTCATTGTTTCTTCTTCAAAATTCCTATCCAATCGTTCAAAGCAATGAAGAGTTCTTGAATCTGCTTGGTTTTCTACTAGATTACTAATGACTTGGGAGACCTAATCGAGAATCTAGGTTTGTGGTGCATCATCTTGACTATAAAGTTTTTGATATCCCTAATAATGACCCCTTTTCCGCTGCTCTTCGTGCCATATTTCTCATACAAATTTGGCTCAATGTGAGCTTTTTCTCTCTTGTGGGTGCATTGAAATGTCGTGGCTACATCCTCTCCTTCCATGGAAAGTTATGTAATCTTATGGATGCCATCGACATGTATTTGGTTTTTCTTATCTAACCATAGTTAATGGATATGCATTCAACTAATCACAGACTTCGTGCATTTATTAACTTTCGGTGTAGTGTCGAAGACCAAGATGTCTCTCAGATGGAGGAGGGTTGAGTCTTTAAGCTCTACAAAATCAAACTTCCATTCCCAATGAATTGGTTCGTTGTCGACCACGAAAAATTCATGCACTCTATAGGTTGCATGTCAGGATACAGGTTTTCTTTTGTAAAGTCAATATCTACCGTGAGGGTTTGTTTGAGATTTCCAATCAAATCACCCTCGACATGGATCCTTAGATCTATAGGGTCTAGTGTTTCAATCTCCTTCTGCTTATTTGGGGCCCTACTAGATGAAGCTCGTGAGGTAGCCACCTTTCCCATGGTTTTGTTGACGCTGAGTTTTGTGGTTCTGATCATCAACATAAGGAAAGCAATCCGACTAAAGAACTTTAGAAAACCCTTGCAAAAATTTCCCTATTTCCCAGTTGTTTGGAGTGACTACTTCTGATGGATATAAGCCTCCATTGGAATTTGGGTTTTGCTTCTTGAAAAGAAGACTTATAATCTAAGTGAATACTACAGTAAACAATTCTACAATATCTAGTGAAAGTTGGGGTTGATTTAGTCCGAAATTCAAGCAGGAAATCCTACTTAAAAAGGGGTTAAAATTCCATCACTTGATTTTAATAATTAAACATGATGTAGTGAAAAAAATAAAGATAATCTGTATTTTTGAAAAGGACCCCTATTGGTAACACTTAAACAAAACATCATTCAACTAAACTAGTTTAAAGATATAAAATCAAATACTCGGGAGGATTGTTAATAAAATCAGTAACTAATCAAGTTAAAAGATAAATATTTGAAAATGTTGATAATTTGCAAAATACCCTTCCATAACAAAGATGCATGAACAAATTCAATCCACCTTGTCACAATATCTCACCATAATAAATAATTTCATAATGGATGATTAATCTCTGCAATTATTAACATATGAAACATATTAAGAAACCATTAAGTTAAAATGAAACACAAGGAGAATAAGAAAACTTGATCTCACATTATGCCAAAACCAAATGCAGGAAACATTCCACCTTCCATTCACAAGTCTATAAAACATTACATTTAACCATCTTCCAAAAGACAAAAAAATCTACAAAGGCTGGTACAAAAACATTCCACCAGTGGTTCGACAATGTCCCCCCCTTTTTTCCCTTAAGGGATCAAAATAAATACAATTAAGTGGATAAAGATAGATCCACAGAATAAGGACAAATTGCCTAAACCTAAGTAAGAAATACTAACTACCATAATCTCAATTTGTCAATTAATCCTTCCATCCAGCATAAACGTTCCACATCTTGGTCGCATCAGGATAGTTGGCATGTTCCAACTATAGTTGTGCTTTACACATGTAGGATCTGATTTCCTTATTACGGATCTTGGTCCAAGTGTTCAGAAATCCAGGAAAGATAGATTCCAATTGAATCAAGGTTAAAATGAACAGTTTGAATGAGGAGTCTCTGTCTCTCTCTGTCTCTCTCTCTCTCTCTCTCTTCCCTACTCCTCCCCTTGACTAACCCCCCCATCTTCTCTCCCTCTCTTCCCTCCTCCCCCTAACCATTACTAATCACCTCTCACACTCTCTTTGTCTCCTACTCCTCCACCTACCCATAACATGAACCCCTATTTCTCTCCCCCAACCACCTAACACCTCGTTTCTCTCCTAATGCCCCTTCCCCTAGCACTAACAATTCCCCCTTAATGGTTAATAAGGAACGTGCACATCAGTAACGTATGCATGCCAATAACATGCATGCATTATTTACTACATAAGACAAGAAACACCTTTTGCATCCCATCATTCTATCTCCTCACAACACACAGATTGATATTCAAATGTACAAATCCCATGAAAAATATTCATTTGCAAGTGCTCTTTGTTGTTTAAACTAATTGGATTCACTATTTTTTACATATTTTTGTTCTATTAGAACCTATTGGAGATTAAAAAAATTCATTATGACCTTTTCAAGATGGAAAACAAAAGAAATAGTTTAAAAAGGGTCTAGAATGATGGAGTTTCCCCTTGAAAAAGTCCATGATCTAAGAGAGAAGTCAAGGTTTAGTATCGAAAAACTTGAATCCAATGGAGGCCATTCATATTCCAACATCAAGTCAACTTCCATATAGTATTCCATCAAAAAGTAATGATGCAATTGAAGAAGAAGGTATTCAAACTTTGTTATATGTTGGGTATTCACCTGGGGACAAGCATGGAATTTGACGTCATGTGGAATGTATTTAGCACCATGGAACATATTTAGCACATGGAATTAAATCCGCCACGTCAACCTCTACGTGTATTAGGAAATGATAACTGCCAATTTGATGCATGATTGTGTCCATCAACTATCACTAATGCTAGTACTTGTAGGCATGGTACTTGGCATTGTGATGGGAGTTGGTATTAGAGGTAGGCAGTTCCACTTAATAGAATTAAATGTCCTGGACCTTTGAGTTGGTAGCTTGCTTTGATAGCTTTCGTAGTTGTTTCCTACTAGTTTGAGTCGGATTCTCAGGTATGGAGAGAGAGCCATAGTGTGTCAGTTTGAGCTAGACTCCAGAGTGTGGAGAGAGAGTCAAAGTATGGTATAGTTTTACGACGATGGAATCATGCTGAGAGTTATAGTTTACATTGGCCTTGATGGGTTCTTCATGTAGAAATTCCAACTTTTCTTATGGTAATAAGCTTCTCATCAATAATCTATGGTTCAACAGACATGTCTACTAATTGTTTTATCTTTGGGTTTAGTGTCTTAACCCTCTTCAGTTTATGTATAGGTTCTTTATGGACGAAGATGGAAGGGGAAGACTCTTGGAATCATTTTCCAGATAACCTTCTCCCTAATCCTATCCATATTTTAACGTATTTCTTTATGTATTGGAGCTATATATGCAATTTAAGAAAATATGTGTTAGAAAAAGACCACGCCATGAGTTACTACATGTAGCTTAATCCGTCATGCCTTGGGACTCCATAGTAAAGTACTATTCAACTCTGTAGTTTTGGGGATTTTGTTTCGCTTTTATAAATTGGCTAGACTTGTTTGGGGTTTTTGTTTGGCTTTTATAAATTGGTTAGGTGTGGCCATTCACCTGTATAGTGCAAACCTCGCTATTCACAAAGAACTGATCATGTGGTCAATGATTTTGGTGGAGGTTACATTGGAGGATGTTATTTATTTGGAAGCCCAAATCCGTTCCTAGAAACTCTATATTTTATTATATATTAACTTCAAAATGTGTTTACAACTACAAGATAGATACCCAAATAACCATTAGTGTTGAGCTTTTCGTGTCTTCACCTTCCAGTTTATTGAGCCCTGTGCTTTGTGTGTATTAATGTCCTCATGAGCCCGGAATCCTCGGTCCCAGTTTATTCATCATATTGCTTGATGCAAGAAAGATGTTAGCATTGCTTCTACAACTATGTAAGAAAGATCATTGCAAGTGGAATAGGTGGTGAATGAAGAGAGTTGAAGTACTTCTATGGTTGAGATATGCAATGGGAATTTCTATAGCGTGCTTCCTCTCCCAAGATTTGTTTTGCTTCTTTTGAATTTTATTCATGTATTTTCTAGAAACCCTTAAGATATTTTGTTCCTTTCCAAAAACTTATAAAGTATTTTCATCATCGTATCTAGATTATATCGAAAATGTTGTCGAACAACCTGTTTCAAAATTTTGATTTTAAAAATTGTAAATGGTGGGTTGCAGGTTGGAATTTGAGATGTTAGTTGAATCGATAAATATTGTGTATGTTTAAATACATATAAATTTTGTATTTAGATGAAATCTTATATAAAAATGCAGTAGTATTTAGTTAAAATTTTATATAAAATGCAAACAACCAAATTTGACACTTATGAATTTGCATAAACCGTAAAGTGAAAGGCTTGAAAAATACAAAACCATCGTCAAATTTCAGTTTGACAAGCTAAGTAAATTTGAAATTCCAGGCCTTCCTAGGGATATTGAACAAGTTACTTGTTTGCAACCTTATGATAAAGACTCTCCTCATGTGCAAGCCAAATTTGAACAATCAGATGTTAAAAGTATAGACCACACACATTTCCATTGCACTCCCAATCTTGATTTTCAAGTGAATGTAGTTCTATGACCTACCAGTGATTGGATTCACAATTCTTGTCCACCTTCCTTACCTCAACTATCACATGCATGCTGAAGAAATCCTAGACGTATTCAAGCGAATGAAATTCATCTATTTTCCCTTGAAGTTAAGTTACTGAAATGAACTATTGATTTTTAGTGTAGAAAAATTATCAAAGACATTTTTGAATAATTGAAAATGATGCATCTAAATGTCAATTATTATTGTCCTTATTAAAATCACATTGTTTAGTTGTTGTTAGGACTAGAATTTTATGCATAAATAGAGTTAAAGGTTCAAATGCTAGTAATCATGTTGTTAGAAATCTTCAATAATATTTTAATACAATTGGAAATTCTACGTGTTCAAAATATCGTAATGTTTCTCATTGTGTGTTATCATAATCGATTGTAAACAAGTACACAAGTCATTGTCGATTGTTCTCATTCGCATCTAACATTTTTAAAGTAAATAGAAAAAAGCTTAAAAAATACTCTATTATAAGAGATAAATGTGACAACCCAACCCAAATAGATTTTTCGGCCTTCATTGGAAGGTTTCTCATTTAAACAAGAAATTAATTGATGCCATCAAGGAACTCGTATAAACGTTTTGGCATGAAAATACCAAACTTCATCCAATCAAAGAGATGTGCTAAAGTTGATAAAAGGTACTAATGAACGTGATCCCCACATTAAGCACTTCCTTGGTATGACACATACAAATATCTATGAGAGTTTCAAGATTGAACACATGGAATTGAACCTGGACCAAAGATCATTTGAGATATGTACACCTTGGTATGTTAGAATATCCATAGACCACAACACATGTTGTTGTAGAAACCATTTAGAATTTGATTATTTTTATGACACATATGTACATATCCCTCGTTTTTTGCATACTAACATTGTGCAAGAGTGCTCATCCATACTACTGTTCACTCTATTGAGGGAATTTAATTGTAGCATAATTTTTCCAAGGCGAAATGGGGAAAATATTATGGGAGATATTTTCTATATGGAACATGCTCTAGGTGCAGTAGATTTTCTTTATTGCATCAATGCGTTCATGAAAGCAAGCAGCAAGAATTTGGGAGGACGATATTAGATATGCATAGATTCAATTATGTTATGTATCAACTCATTAGTGGGAGATAACAAAATAATATTGCATTGGTGAAGTCCCAGGTAAGTGAAGATAGTATTGTTTCATGTTGTACCTTCAAATTTTTCATATATTTTTTAAAGGTCACAAGCAATTATCCCTTTATCTCAATGTCATTAGGTATGAGTATGTGTTTTCGTGAAGGTTTTTTTTGTAAAAACCAAAAATTATGTTCAACATGTCTATATAGAATTATGGAAGGATGAAAAGTTTTGAATATGCAAAGACACCTTTTCTGTAGGTACCAAATTGTCAGTTGTGGATATCATTGAGAACTACACCCTTCAGCCACAAAATGAGATCTAGAGACAACATTATCATTCATATCAAGTGAGAAAATGGTACATATCACATATAGGCATGGGATAGGAAACAACAGAGATAGGAGGATAGTAGTGAAAGAGAAAAACTTTGATATAAGTGATGATAGATGCCATGACATACGTTATGTGAAAAATGGCTTTCAATTGTTTTATGATAACATGAAGGAGAGAGATATATAGATGGATTGAAATTGGATATGTTCATATGGTTGTTCATGCCAATTCAAATATTCTCATGTATTCCAAATGTTGAATATTTTACATAAAACATACAATGTGTAGCATATTTGAAACTATTTTTGAGACTAGGCATAGGAAAGGTGGGCATAATTTATTGTTCAACTAACATAAGATGAATCCAAAAGATAGAACACCTTGATCAGCCACTCACAGAGACAGATCACAGATCAACACACATTATTTTATATGGTTTAAAAACTTGAACACGGAAACACTCGATGACCCCAACCAAATAGCTAATTGAGAAAATATTATTATGGAAAATAAAGCATTTTACAAATGAGCTTCTCGTAATCAATCAACTAGCAAATGAACCTCCATTCTCTTTAAATACATATCATGGACCAATCAGGTGCTAAGCCATGAATCAATAGCCATGAATATTAAGGAGAAGATGAACATTCATATAACTCTATGTCAAGAACATATCATGACCTTCATACTAGATATTTACAAATGCATCCTAATTATGCATACTAAAGAAACACATTTTACCTAATGGATATATTATAACAAGTTGATCTTAACTAACTCCTAAATGTCTAAATATCCTAACCTCCCCCCTTAAGAACAACTTGGGATAAGATTGAAGGATTTACAAAAGTGACACCTATAGGAGAAGGAAGGAGACATAGAACCTACTTCCCCTTAACGACAAATTCATGAACTCTTAACATAGATCAATGTTTTATAGAAAACTTTTCTTTTGTAAGAGACATTGTGAAGATGTCTGCAACTTGATAATCTATAGGGAAAAAGGGCACTTCGAGAATGAGATCATGAATAAGATTTCTAATGAAGTGCATATATGTAGATTAATGTGTTTGTTGCACTCATTTTGAACTAGATCTTTAGAAATATTGATGGTATTTTGATTGTCACACAAAGGATACTCAGATGTAGTTGCTCGAATCCAAAATTTGAAAGGATCTATTGAATCCACAAAACTTCCCGACTAGCATTTGATGTGCCTCGATACTCTACTTCAATAGAAGAAAGATCAAGTTCTTGTTGATTCTTACAAGCCCAAGGGATAGGTCCAGAACAAATATTGAAAACATAACCTACAGTAGACTTCCGATAATCAAGATTACTGACCCAGTTTGAATCAATGAAACCAACCAACAATGTAGTCCCCACTTGAACCGTAATGAATCCAAATATGAACTATACCTTGGATATGTCAAATTATCCTCTTTGCTACTTTCTAATGGCTTCCATGGGGTGTTGTAATATAGTGGGTAACAAGACCAACAAGAAAGTAAATATCAGGATGGGTATGAGTCAAGTATAAGAGACTACCAACAAGTTGATGATACAAGGTGGCATCTACTTTGGGTGAAGTGCAAGTGGTAGAAAGTTTGACTCCATATTGGAAGGAAGACGGGGCTTGTTTAAAGTATTCCATGTGAAAACGATGAAAAATATCACATGAATACTTAGACTGAGAAATAAATATTCCTTCTTTGGTTGACAAGACTTAGAGGCTAAGGAAATAATGCAAATTTCTTAAGTTTGTCATTTCAAATTTCTTCTTAAGACTGGATTTCACATGGGTTAAATGTTTATGGTCACTACTAGTAATAATAATCTCATCTACATAAAGAACATGGATGATGAGATGGTTTCCTACTTTCTTGGTATAGACATTGCAGTCAGAATGGCATCTAGAAAAACTAGTGTCAAGGATAAAGCTATCCGTTTTGGCATACCTGTCTCGAGGATATTTCTTAAGGCCATACATGGATTTATTAAAGTGACATACAAGGATAGAGTCATTTTGAACATAGCCAGGAGGTTGTTCCATGTAAATTTATCCTTGCAAATATCCATGCAATAAGGTGTATTTGGCATCCATTTGATGGACCTCCCTCTTATGTAAGACAACAAGGTGAAGAAAAATGCGGATGGATTTCAATTTGGCGAGATGGGAAAAGGTTTCATTGTAGTCAGTTCCTTCAAGTTGGGAAAATAATTTGGTAACTAGCCTTCCCTTTAGTCTTTCAATTGTTCCATATGATTCATACTTAGTTCTCTAGACCCATTTACATATTAGAAGTTGTCTTCATTTTGGAAGAGGTACACGATCCCAAGTATCGTTCACCGCTAAGGAAAAATATTCTTCATCAATTGTTGCATCCTAATCTAGATTCCTTGAAGCTTCTGAAAATTCTTTTGGATCAAGATTCTTTGAAACTTTATCCAAAAGAGAAGTGGCTCATTGGAATTGAGAACATGTTTGGCGTTGATCTTTAGGATCATTGTCAATATCGCCAGCCGCTTCACATGTTGAATGGACCCATAGAGAAAGTAGTTGTGTTGGTGAAACTCGAGGAAAATGAGTAGGTAAAGGTGTATTTTCATCCTTACTGTCATTATCTGAATACAAAGTAGACACATTGTCAAGGAATTTGGGAGTAGAATATGGCACAAGTGTTGAATTAGGATTGTAGGCCACAAATGGCACATGCACCGAACTAGGCTCACAAGATGAGAGTTTTTCGTCAAATTTAATATCTCTTCTAATAATTATATCATGACAATGTGGCTGAAGAATTCTATAACCTTTTACATCTTCAAAATATCCAACAAATATGCAATTTTCACTTTTAGGCTACAATGCTTTCCGCTTTTCATTGGAATATGAGCCCATGCTTCACTACCAAACACACGCAAGTGGCTAACATTTGGTTTAGTTTTAATCCATGTTGCTTCCAGTCCATTACCATTTAAATCTTTAATGGGGGAATGATTAGCTATTTAATTTGCACAATTTATGGATTCATCCCAAAATTGAATACTTAGTCCCTTAGCTTGGATCATACAATTAGCCATTTCTTTTAAAGTGTGATTATTCCTTTCAGCTACACCATTTAGTTGTGGTGTATATGGAACAATGTGTTGTTGTTGGATTCCCTGTATAGTACATAAATTAGTGAACTTGTTGTTAACTTATTCTCCCCTATTATCATTTATTAACTTAATAATTTGATGACCATATTGTTTTTCAACAAGGGCCTTGTAGGACAAGAACATGTAAACTACTTTGCTCTTACATTTTGGGAAATCAACCTAAGTGCATATGGACTAATCATCAATGAGAGTTTAGAAATATTTGAAACTAGTAAAGGAATCAAATGGAACAGGACCACACAACTCACTATAAACAAGTTGCAAGGGGGTTGAGGCATGCCAAAAGGCATGTTTCTCAAAACTATCCCAATGTGTCTTTTGAGTACACAACAAGAAAAAACACCATACCTACAAGATACCATCAAAAGATCGATCACCGTATTTTCTTTACATAGTTGTTGAAATGACCCATAATTTAAGTGACCAAATCATTCATTCCAAAGTTTACTCAAGTCATCGCTATGAGAAAAAAATATGAGGTAAAAATCGATGACCCAATGTTGTTAAGATTGTACAACTAGGTAATATCATCAACAATTCTAGTGGCAAGGACATGCTTAAGATATTTGTAAAAACTTGATTAGAACTTTGTGAGGTGTAAGCGTTATAGTCTTAGCTTCACTAGAATGAGTGATTTGATATACTGACAACAAATTGTAGGAAATTATTGGAACACATAGTACATCATTAAACTGACCATAATATACCTGAACTATTCCAGATCTATCATCACCAACAAATATTTGTTTGGTGTTACCTTCATTAATAGTAAAAAAGATGGCTTTATCCTTATCCATATGATAAGATGCTCCAGAATTAATGATCCAAATATTCGAAGAAGAAGAAGAAGAACATGCATTATAGGAAAAACAAGAAGCACAAAGTGTAAAATTCAAGCATAGCAAATCTATGAAACAAGCACAACAGTTACTAGAGATGCATGCGGCAAATAATATGTGAAAACACTGTGCAAAAGGTTTGCAGGAGTTCATGCATTATCATAAACTCATAAGATTCATTACAATGTGTAACGACAAATAATATGTGAAAACACTGTGCAAAAGGTTTGCAGTAGTTCATGCATTATCATAAACTCATAAGATTCATTACAATGTGTAACACTAGCTATAATAAGCCAAGCAATTTGAATTCCTATACAGTTCATTCGAATCGAATGCATGAGAGTGGATTACTTAGAAGTTAACACCACTTGGCACATCAGTTAACCACTTAACTACCATAAGATTGAATCAAACTGACTCTGAAACTGTCTAGCTATGTCTAACTGATTCAGAACTCAACTGATTTTTCAAAAATAGGGGAGGGTGCCTGCACAACTTCAGTTAACTAGATATTAGGTGTGAATAACACCAAATGAAGTCAACAAGTGTACTAGGGCGCATTAGTATCTCTAGTTGGCTGAATGAACTAGTAAACACTGTCAGTTAGACTTAGTGGGGCACATTAGTCATGCAAATCACCCCCTGAATGGTGGAGGAGGCTCAATTGATGGCCCAGTTGGCTCCTAGAATATAGGAGGAGGACCTTTTTACTCAAACCGTTATCTGCTGATGATGTAAGCACATGATGGAGTCAAAATACTTAGGATAAGTGGAAAATTAAGCTGTGAGGCTCAAACAAATGATGTGTGGTTGGAAAATGCTCCAACACCCCCCTTTAAGCTAATCTCATGGAAGAGTAAAACATAATGAAAGGGCCCTAGCAACAAAGGCCATAGGTTACCCAGTACAGAAATAATCCAAAAATGCTAGAAAAAATCTGAGTGAGGAAAGAGGGAAAAACCTAGTGGGAAAGAAAACCCCCCCTGAAACTGAACATTGAAGGATCTAATCTATCCTCACCATAGTAGAAATCACCCCCAGAAGTGATGAAGGTAAGAGAACATCTTCTCAGTGAAGCTCTTGGTGAAGATGTCTGCAATTTTCTCTTCTGTAGGGTAATATTGCAGTACAATGGTTATGTCATGCACAAGCTCTCAGATGTAGTGCATGTGAATCTCAATATGCTTGGTCCTCTATCTCTGAACCGGATCTATAGATATCTTGATAGCACTCTGATTGTCACAAAATATGACAGTAGAAGTGGTGCTACCAATATCAAACTCTGCTAGAATACCTTGCAACCAAACTGCCTGAATGCAAGCATTGACTGCTCCTCGATACTCTGCCTCTGCTGAAGATAAAGAAATGGAGGCCTGATTTTTTCTTGACCAGCAAATAGGCCCCGTGTCAATCATGAAAACATATCCGTAAGTGGAATTCTAATCAATGCTATCACCCTCCCAATCTGAATTAGTGAATCCAACCAAATCTAGATCGGAATCCGTAGTATAGTAAATGTCAAAATGTCTAGTACCCTGCACATAATGCAAGATCATTTTGCTTCCTTCCAGTGAAACTCATGGAACTGTTGCATGTACCTTTACACAACACTCAGGAAATAAGAAACAACAGGCCTAGAGTGTGTCAAGTATAGAATACTTCCAATCAATTGTCGATAAAGTGTAGAATCCACCAATGGTGTGGAATCACCATCCTCAAGTCCGATTCCTGAGAGGAATGGGAATGGTGCCGCTTTACAATATGCCATATTAAAATTTTTTATCAGGTCTGAAGCATATTTTGACTGATATATGGTGATCCCCTCAAAATTATGAGTGATCTCTAAGCCAAGAAACTGCTTCAGCAGGTCTAGGTCACTCATGTCGAATGCTTGATGTAGTGCGATTTTTATATTGTCGATCGAAGAAAGACTGCTTCCTGTAATCAAAAGGTCATCAACATAAAGGAAAATGATCATAAAATTACCTTCATGCTACTATAGGTGCACATTTGGATCTGATTTCCATCTTGCAAAATTTTGTGACAGAAGGAAAAAATCCATCTTTGCATACCAAGCTCTTGGGGCCTATTTTAAACAATACAATGATTTCTTCAGTCTGCACTTTAATGTCGGATCTGATATGTAGACTTCAGGTTGCTTTATTTAAATCTCTTCCTAAATATCTCCATGAAGAAATGCACTCTTCAAATCCACATGGCGCATCTCCCAGTGCTTAGATGCATAAATTGCCAAAACTATGCGGATTGAATCCATTTTTGCAACCGGTGCAAAGGTTTTTGTGTAGTCCACACCTTGAAATTGTGAGAATCCTTTTGCCACCAACCTAGATTTTTATTTTCAGTTTGATCCATCTTCAGCAACCTTTGTTCGGTATAACAATTTGCATTGAACTAATTTCCTCCCAGGTGGAAGAGAAACTAGCTCCCATGTAGCATTTTTCTGAAGAGAATTGTACTCTTCATCCATGGCGGTTTTCCATTTCGGATCTCGGTGGGCATGATAGTATAATTTAGGATATGAACCTATCATAAAAAAAATTCTCAGACATTAATGGATCATAATATGAAAGAGCCATATCCTCTCTTTGAAATTTTGCTCAAGTTCTTCTTTGATCGGCATGATTTCCAATGTTAGAACCAGCAGAATTGAGAGTCTTTTCTTCCCACTTTGGTAATTGAGGGGGCTCATCTGGATCTGAATATGAACCTGATATTTCATGTTCATTAATGTATGATAAAATATCAAAAATATCAGAACACAAACTTTCATCATCTTCTTCTGAATCTTCTTCTTGGAGAGGAGGCAATTCAACAGTTTCTTCCTCAACTAGTTTTAGATCTTGAATCGGTTCTTCAAATTTGACACTTCACTCGATGAATAAATTTTTGGATCTGATATCCATGAGTTTGTACCCTTTGGATTCTTTAGAATATCAAATGAGGATGCACTCAGTACTCTGTGATTCCAATATCTTCTTTTCTCAATTGGAATTCTAGTCCATGCAGTGGAGCCAAAAACCATGAGATGCGACACATCAGGATTGTGTCCAGTGTAGGATTCAAAGGGAGTTGTAACTTTGAAGGATGAGTGTGGTACTCTATTTTGAATTTATGCAACAAAATTCATGGACTCAACCCAAATATTTGGATCCAAACCTTTCGACTCAAGCATACAAGTGGCCATCTCTTTCAGTGCTCGGTTCTTCCTCTTCGCTACACCATTCTGTTGAGGTGTGTAGGGGACTGTGTGTTGGATTTGGATTCCAATTTCCACGCAAAGATGCAGCAGATATGATTTGATATATTCTCCACCATTATCATATCTGATAGCTTTTATCTTGCTCTCAGTAACTATCTCAATAGAAGCCTTGAAATTATTGAATTTTTCTTGCACTTCCAATTTGTTCTTGAGAAAGTAGACCCAAGTGAATCTAGGGAAATCATCAATGAATGTCAGAACATACCTTGATCCATTCATGGATTTATTTGGTAGAGGACCGCTGATATCATTGAGAATCATCCCCAAAATACAAGAAGCTCTGCTAGCTTTTCCTCGATCAAACTTGTGCTCAAGGTGCTTCCCAATGATGCAACCCTTGCATATCCCTTTCTAGGATTTCATTTTCAGAAGTCCTTCAACCATGGATTTATTTTGCAGAAGTTGAAAATACTTTTAATTTAGGTGACCAAATCTCTCATGACATAGTTGTCTAACCTCATTTCTATGAGTCAGAAGGGCACTTGGCTTTGCATGTGGAAAAAAGTGGGAAAACTCATATGTTTTTGCAGCATGATTTGCTTTGCCTACTACAATGATCTTTCCAGTGGAAATATCATAAATTTCAACATCATTAGGGATGAATAAAACCTTCTTGGGAAAACCAGTATCTGTCATCTGATACACAAAAATCAGGTTCAAAGCTAGAGAAGGAACATAGAGAACATTTTGGAAACTACCATGTTCTAAATGAATTGTACCTTTGCCTTTGGATGAAATTTGTGAGTCATATCCCATGTGGATGGAGATGTAGCTGTCGGAATCCAATGATGAGAAAGAGTCTTTGCTTTCAACCATTTGATTTGAAGCTCTTGAATCTATGAGAAGAGTTGTAGAATTTGAAACACTTTCCATGAGTGCATGGCCTCTTTATCCATGATCATTATTGTCCTTCTTCCTTGCACCATATGGAAGAGTAATGTTGTTTTTATCCAAGAGAAGGGCCACTAATCAATAGTTTTTTTCATGCATGAGCTTTCAGGATGAAAGCCCCTACCACAGTAAGAATAATTTGTATTCTCTTTGCCTTTTTTCCTGTCTTTTCTTGATTCGGAGGGCCCATATGACTGCTTGGTCTTCTCCTTTTGCTTGGTATGATCAAACTTGGTCTTCTCTTTCTTTTAATTTCCTTTACCATTCGTATCTTTGGTTCCTACATCAAAAATGGTTTGATATTTGGAGTTTTTTATGGACCCCATCTGAACAAGCTTATCATGCTCTTTTGTTAAGGACTCAATGAAGGCATTCAAGGTAGGCATCCTCCAATTCGGAGTGGTGAGTTTTCCCGAATGGAAAGTAGAGACAAACACTTACTGAATCATCTTTTCCTAGCTTTGAAAGGATTGAAAGAATCAACTATTCATCTTTCTTGTCAACACCACATTGCTTCAATTGAAGCACCAAATGCTTGAACTTGGTGAAAAACTCATTGATGGTTTCAAAATTCTCAATATTTAGGGAAATCAGTTCATTCTCCAACTGATAATCCCTCATCTCATCATGCTTACCAAAATCTTGGAAATTTGTTCCCACACTTCCTTTGGAGTAGTTAATCCACTGAGATGGAAAAGAAGATCCTTCAAAATATTGAGACAAAGGAAACCATAAGCTTCATCAAGCTTAGTGAAGTATTTGGAATTCTCTACTGCAGAATTAGGCTTGGTTATAGGCCCATGGTGAATCTATAGAAGCCCTTAGAGTGCAACACAATATCAACATCATGCTTCCACTGATGGTATTTGAAAGGAGTGAGAATATTTTGCGAAGAAGACTCCATCTCTGCATGAGTGAATGCAATAGGAGGGAGTGAGAAACTTGCAATCACAAACAAACACAATTTTGTTTAGGTCGACAACTTGCATTTTTCAAGTTGCATCACACCTGGCATAGACTATCAAGCAAGCTTGAAGAGTGGCATGCAAAATATCCAGGAATTATGTGGAAAACATTCGGCTTCTGGTGCGGAGTTCGAATATTTTTTAGCAAGCTTACTCAATCTTCATATGTGTTCCTACTACAAAAAACACTGGTTCAGAAGTGCAGAATCACTAGTACAGAAGTGCATAATCATTGTTACAGAAGTGCATAAGTGTAGAATAACTAGTGCAGAAGTGAAGAAGTGCAGAAACATTGTAGAAAATTTTCCTTGTCTTGCCATGGCTTTGATACCATGTAAAATTCAAGCACAACAGATCTATGAAACAAGCACAATAGTTACTAGAGATGCATGTGACAAATAATATTTGAAAACACTTTGCAAAAGGTTTGTAGTAGTTCATGTATTATCATAACTCAGAAGATTCATTACAATGTGTAACAATGGCTACAATAAGCCAAGCAATTCCAATTCCTAGAGAGGTCATTCGAATTGAATGCATTAGAGTGGCTTACTTGGAAGTTAACACTACTTGGCACTTCAGTTAACCACTTAAATACCATAAGACTTACTCAAACTGACTCTGAAACTGTCTAACTGAGTTTAACTGATTCAAAACTCAACTAATTTCCCAAAAATAGGGGAGGGCGCCTTCACAACTTCAGTTAATTGAATATTAGGTTTGATTAACACCAGATGAAGTCAACAAGTGTAGTAGGGCACATTAGTGACTATGGTTGGCTGAATGAACTAGTAAATGTTGTCAGTTAGACTGAGTGGGGAGCATTAGTCATACAAATCACCCCCTGAATGGTGGAGGAAGCTCAGTTGATGTCCCAGTTGGCTCCCAGAATGTAGGAGGAGGCCCAGTTTACTGAAACTGTGATCTGCTAATGATGTAAGCACATGATGGAGTCAAAATACTTAGGATAAGTGGAAAATTAAGTTGTGAAGCTCAAATAAATGATGTGTGGTTGGAAAATGCTCCAACACAAAGTACATGTCCCTGAGATGTAGATTCTAAATACGAACCATGGTTGACATTGTGCTTCTTCATTGTTGCTTCCAAGGCTTCCATCTTCTGGAAAGATTTAGATTCATCATGATTATATTTTATGCAAAAGTTGCAATGGTGCTCAGTCTTCTTACCTTTTGATTTGGTTCCTTTGTCATTTTTGGAAAGATGAGTTGGATGAGAGGGTTTGGGGCCCTTGTTTTTCTTATTATTGAAAAAACTGATATAATCCTAGAGATTAACATGAATCTGGATTGATTATCTTCACAATTATGGAAAAAAAACATATTCAAACTTATGAAATTATATGGAAAAGTTTATCTTCAAAATGACAATAGCCTATACTTGAAATAACAACTAGTTAAAAATTTATATAACATGTACGTGAGCATACAACACTATTCATTAAAAATACAAAGAATCTATATTTGAGCATACAACACTATTCATTAAAAATGCAAAATAGATACAAAAATCAACAACATTCATAATTGAAAGTATAGTCCAACAATATATCACTAATAATGTACTCAAAATATATCAGTGTTGATTGATTTTTCAACCAAGCATGTGCAAGGATGCACCTGCTAACTAGTAGCAGCAGTCTCAATAAAAGTATGTAAAAACTAATGTAACTTATTCTAACATTAACATGTGCAAAAGAAATAGAAAATTGAATTTAAGAACATAAACAATGAGATCTATGGGAAGAACAAGAAATTTAAAAAATAATTGATTTTGTATTACCTCAAATGGCAAGGATGATGATTGTTGAGCAACTCCAAGGTTGAGAAGCTCCACTGTCCAATGGTCTCTTCTTCTCCAATGCTTCAATGGGGATCTTCAAACTCGAAATGGGAGACAATGGCTCTCACAGGGAATTTGGCAGCTTAAGGATAGGATGAAATGTCGATGAAAAGTGAGGAGCCCCTATCACCTTTTAATAGTTTTTGGTGATGGGGAATACCATTATGGTTTTGAGGAAACCAATGGTATTAACCAACATGGTTTAGGTCTCTTTTTCCCTCTTTTCCTTTTTTGAATATTTTTTATATTTTTATTTCCTTTTAATATTTTTTTGGAATTTTGGACCCTTTTTTAGAGTTTTTTGTGTTTTTTGAGGAAAAATACATATTTTGAGGGGAAAAAGGTGTATTATGGTCTTTTTGGTGACCTTTTGATGGTTTTAGAGGCTGAAATGGTGGAAAAAGTGGACAAATGGGTCATGTGAATAAGGGAGTGAGCTAGTGAGCACTTTTTGGGTGTTAACAGATTGCCCCATGATGTGTGAGGGCAGGAGCTCATCGTATGACCGATAGACATCATAGTTCTTTTGTATTTTTCCCTGGGTTTGGAGAAGAGAAGAGACCGACTGGAGATTGGAACAACGACCCCTTGGAAGCTGCAAAAAATGAAAAATACATGGTCTCAAAATGAATGAGGAATAATCTCGGATAATGGACGAGGCGGGCATACCCATGCTTGTGTCAAGACATATACATAACAATTAGGCCCAAGAAGGGGGACCTGAATAATACATAAAAAATTGTTGGTACATCATAATGGTCTAGAGGGGACACAATTCTGGGACATACTCATGGTCATACCATGACTAATCTCAATAATTTATACACTGGAAAAGAGCAACAACCATTCTGAATAAGGTTTCAAAAGGGTGGATAAACTGCTGGAGCTAAACGTGTCCAACATTTGTAGAGACTCAATTAGGCTCTCAAATGTGGTAGAGTTAGTAAATGAGTCAACTTCGGAGGAGTATTTGTAACTATATACTCGAGGAAGTATAAAACTGGGGTACATCTAAAATACTATTGCCAAGTGCAACCTGGATATCCATAGGAAAATGAAATTGGTTGTTTCCTCAATTAGACTCGCAAATGTGGTAGAGTCAGGTGATATCCGAGGTCTTTAACAAATAACTAAAAGGACCGATACCCTGTATGAGTCTCAATGATGCGATCAGGGTGTTGAAGTCGAGCATGTGAGAAACAATCATTTGGAAAGGCACTGAAGACTCCTTTCAAAATGATCCGTAGGCACTCATCACAAATGGTGATGAGTCCAAGGCACAAGGACATCTGGGTATATCCTCTGGAATCTATTTGGTTGGCATCAATAGAGGGAGATCGACAACTACCAAGGCGATGATGTTTCCTTGACAGGACCGCTAGGTGTACAATTGAAGTGTGATAGTACTGATGGTAGGACTGACATACTATGGGGATGGGGAATAACTAAGGTCATAGAGTGGGTGGACTCAAACTTCCTTTGTTCAGAGCATGATGACATGGTGGTTAACCTGACAGTATAGGAAACTAAGTTTTATGTGTGAGGATCATAGCTTATCAAGGGTATGTATTGCTAACTGGAGTGAATTTGGGGGGACAAGCTGATGGATGCTATTGTGAGACTCTCAGGGTGACATACTGCATAATACTCTGAACAAAGGCGACCAGAATGGGGAAGCTTCCATATGAGTAGACATGATCTGTTATGGCACCAATAAGCACCATTGGGTCCTTCTTCGTGGTTTTAATGAGCTCCAAGAAGGGATAAAAGTTTTCTCTAAAATGGTACTGTCCTGTGGATTTATGCGAGCCCAGGACTGTTCATGCTCGTGAGTGCTTTCATTTTTAAGGAGTCTGGAAACGATAAGAAGACTCTGAATTGGTGGAGGGGTACCATTCTGTGGATTTGTACGAGCCCAAGACGGTGATTGCTCATGGTTGCTTTCAATTTTAGAGATTCTGAAAGCAATAAGTAGACTCCATTGGTGTTATTTTTCGTATGTTAGTCTCCAAGGCCCAAAAAAGTATAAAATGATGCAAATGGAGAACTCTTCTAGCCGATGTGACTAGAGTATTCCTTTTTCGTAATTAGTCTATGAGGTCCGGAAAAGGGCTAAACTTATACGAGGTAGACGCCCTTTCAGATACTTTTAGCGAGCATGAAAGGAAGCAAGATTGCTCAGCGATCTTTTCATTGTTTTAGGAGTCAGAAAAGAGCTTAACAAAAACTCCCTAAGTGCTTTTTTCGTAAAAGAATTGCTTGGCCTGAAAAAGGGATAATATACTGAACAAAAAGGTATTGGTGAGAGCGAGGAATGATCTCGAGCATCGTCACGAGCGCAGAAAACTGAATCCGGAAAGATCGTAAAAAATGGGCAACGGCCGATGTGGCACGCAAACCGAGGCAATGAGGGACATTTTGGAGAAATGCCCAAAAATTATGGGGGTGAGAGTGAGAAATGATCTCAAGCATCATAACAAGTGTGCAAAACTGAATCCGGCGATATAAAATTCGTTCAAAACGGATAACGGCCGATGTGGCATGCAACTCGAGGCTACGAGGGGCATGGGAAAAATGCCTGAAAAATCTGGTGGTGAGAGCGACAAATGGTCTCAAGCATCTTCACGAGCGCGGAAAACTGAATGCGGCGATATAAGTCTCGTAAAAAATGGACCGCGATCGATGTGGCACACAAATTGAGGCGATGAGGGGCATGTAAAAAATGCCCGAAAACAAGACCTGGTGGAATCGGGAAAAGGAGTGGACTATCATGAAGTTCTCGCTGCGCTAATTCCAATGGTTTGAAAAATGGACGTCGTATGGTGCCAAAATAGTTGATTGAAAATGGTCAAATTTCTATAAATAGCAAGTGGGCCCAATGTGATAAGTGTCATTTTCACTGTTGAGTTTCACAGAGTAATTGAGTTGGGTCAGAGCATTTTCTCGATTTGTGGGAGATTCGACAGTTGGTTTTTCATTCTGCGAGTTTCAGGTAAGCCTATGTGCCTTAGCCTTTCAAATTATTTACTTTGGTTGAGCGTCGGGGTCTCGAAAACTGCGAGTATTCCACGTTGGTTTGCCAATGTGGAATATTGCGGGTTTCGGGTCATTTTCCGCGATGCACATCGTGGGTATGGGCTTGACAGCCACGATGTGCATTGCAACTGTGGGTCTAACAGTCGCGATGTTCATCGCGGCCGTGGGTGCTTACAACCGTGATGTTCATCACGGCTGTGGGTGATTATAGTCACGATGTGCATCGTGGCTATGGGTCTGACAGTTGCGATGCTCATCGCGGCTGTGGGTCCGACAGTCGCGATGCTCATCGCGGCTGTGAGGAATTACAGCCATGATACACATTGCAGCTATGAGGGATGATACCCGCAATGTTCATCACAACTGTGAGGCTGAAAGTCATGATGTTCATCGCGGCTAAGGGCCCGAAAGTTGTGATGGGGATCGCTTGGGTCGGAAAAAAATTTGTTGTAGTTTTCTAAAAAAAATTTGCGGTGTTTTGGTAGGATGCCGAGGAGGCCACTAGTGTTGTGGAGGGAGAGGGAGATTGATGTGGGACTGATGGGTAGTATTCGGGATGACCCGAATGTGCTGGCGGCCTTGGCTTTGGGTGGACTACTAAAGTTTGCTCAGATTCCTATCATGCATTTTGTCAAAGATCTGATGAACAAGTTGGTTGACTTCAGGGATCTGGAGGAGGTGGCTTTCATGGTGCAACGTGAGCGACTGGAGATCACCTTGACCGATGTGTACCTTCTTACTAGCTTGCCCCGTTTGGGTGAGATAGGGGACATCCAGTCGAGGATTTCGGTCAGTATGGATATTGAGGAACTAATAGAGAGATTCTGCATTACAAGAGCTCGTGCGTAGAACATCGCACTGAGTATCTTCAATCTGCGAGAGCCGGAGATGCAGGCGGTGGTGGCTTGTGTTTTGCGGGTGCTTGGTGCACATGCACCCCATCGTTTGTCTGGGGGGAAAACGATGATGGTAGACAGTGTCTTGAGAGGGACCTATTTTGCATAGGGGTAGATTTTTTTGGCCTGTGTTCGGCGAGAGCTGAACAAGGTTAGTTGGGAGGGAGGAGAGTTCAGTTATGCTTCTTTCCTCTATTGCTTCTTTTTTGAACAGGTACCTACCTTGTGGCCACATGTGCCGGTTCGGCAGGGACTGAGGAGTGAGCCACGGATGGTGCTGTGGGGTGATATGATGCCCCGGGGTGGTGGTGGCATCCGACGGTTCTTCTCGTCAGAGATGTATGAACAGTGGGTGCAGATGCCCGTTGTTATTGATGACAATCCATATGTCGGTATGGACTTTCGGGGAGACCTTGAGATGCCTCGATCTTAGGGACAAGCTTGGGGGTTAGACGGTATGTCTTTGTTTTTGTTTCTCTATTATATCATGTTTAGATGTTTTGTTATGAGTATAGCTAGAGATGTTTTATACGATACTGACTTGATTCACTGTGGGTCCTTGTAGATGTTGGTCCGAGGCCTCTAGTGGATCATATAGGACGTCGGGGATGGATGATGATGTTGATGTATATGTAACTTCGGAATGTATTTTACCTATGTATTTCATCTATGTATATTGTATTCCTATAGAGATGTTATTAGTCCTCTATATGGAAGTGTCGTCATTTATATTGTAAGTGTCGTAACTTATACTTGATGGGTTATTAGACCACCTTGTTGGGGTCGGCCCTGTATAAGTCATGTGGGTCAAAGGGTTATTAGACAACCCTATTGGTGGTCAGCCATGTGGGTCAAAGGGTTATTAGGCCACCCTATTGGGGTTCGGCCCAGTCATCATTATGTTATGTGGTTAAGTTAAGGCCGACCTAGTAAAGGTTATTAGGCAAGTCAAGTCAAGTATAAATAGAGTGCGGGAGGCACTCTATTTGATCATTCTATTCTCTCACACACTCTTTGGAGAGTGGCACACTTGTGGAGGAGGAGAAGCTGCTGCTAGGAGATGTCTATCTCTTATTCTTGGGTTGTATCATTGCTCTATCTATCTCTGAGGAAGTTATTGGGGTTTTTCACCTTTATGGTTTTCCCCAAGTAAACTCTGTGTCTCTTGTGTGCTTGCATTATTGTTTCCATGATTGATATGTTGTACATGCTATTCTCTTAGTTAAGATCCTAGATCAGATTGAAGTAAATTCTGAAAAACTAACATGGAATCAGAGCTGGCCTGAAAGAAGGCATGGTATGGCATGTATGACACTTGTTTCACTTACGATGCTAGGGCTTGATATAGCAAAAACCAGTCATCGTAGCACTTTCGCTATAAATCCATTTTGGCAAAGTGTTCAGATTTGAAACGTTTACAGGTCAAAGATCGGATCCCCATGTACCTTCTATTTAAAGGAAAACTTCTAATTCGTTGTACTTTGTGTTTTATGATCTGTACAATCTAGGGTTTCTGCCTCTTCTAGATCGGAGTCATAAATAGGTGACCTAGGAAAAAAGGTCATAACTTGGGCTAGGAAGCTCCAAATGAAATTTCGTAAAAGGTTACAGGTAGTGCACGGACTGTAAGTTCTCAGGTAAATGTTTCAGAGGCCAAAACTGAACCAGTGACACGGGGCACGCCGTACAAGTTCGCTCTCATGTTTTATCGCATAAACAGGTCATGTTGTGACACTTGGCATAACTCTCTCTCAGAGAATCCAATTGAGGTCAGACCTATGGGGTTCGAAATATGACAGGTCGGGATATCATAGGTAGAAGTTTCAGACCTTGTGTATCGGAAAGTTTGGAGTTACACTAGAAACAATCAGGTACATATTTATGTCAAAACATAATTATTTTTTAGCACCTTCGTTCATGGCTTTGGGAATTTAGGGTTTCGAAGAAAGTTGGAATTTTTGTAATCAGAGACCACGGCTGAATGTTACTCATTAAAATCGAAGTTTAGAGACCAAGATCAAAATTTTTGGTTCGGCAGAAGGCCAGGCTTGATTAGACCCTAGTTCGAGACTTTGATAGGAAAAGTGGAAAATTAGGGCTTCTGCAAAAATGGGAATTTTTGAAATCTATGACCATGGCTGGACACTTCTCAGAAAAATAGAAGCTTAGAGCTTTGGATCGAACCTTTTGATTTGGCAGAAGGGTGGGCTTTATCAAACCATAGTTTGGGGTCATGTCTAGTGAATCCGAAAGTTTCAAAGGCAAATTTGAGGGGTGAAACTTTGCAGTTTTCAAATTCTGAATATACCAGCTTGATCAGCTCATCAAGGTGCATCTTTCTATCCTTTTAGAAGTTTGAAATTCAAAGTTTGAATTTTTAAGGTTTCTCTAACAAACCCTAATTCAACTCCAGATCTGGTTCCTACAAATCAAGTGGATTGGGTTAATCCTAGAAAAGAATGGATTGGTCACCTGCATAAGTGAAGAAGTTCTTGTTTCAGAGGGAGATGAGGCTAAGGCGTTACATAAGAAGATTACAAGCAATCTCGACAAGTATGACTTGTCTAGGTATGTTTCGATATTTGTTCATGATTAAGTTTATGGTATGATTGTCTTCATATTATTATGGTTAGTACAATATTGATTAAATTTAGACTTGTCGTATCACCTTAATAAAATTATGAATGCATGATAGAAGATATTCATTGATTAGGGTGTTGACACTTATGATTGTACTAATGAATTACGGTGTTGTATGAGGTTTATGTCGTCCACTAACATGAAAGATACACCAAGAAAGACAAATCATGTTTTAGTTCAAGAACATATGATCATGGTGACATGAAGACAAAGATTCATCCATTGTCATGGATCACTTAGAAGATCTATTTACGAGGTATGTATAACTTGGTTCTATAATGGTTAACCTATGAGATATGCAGGTCACTAGCACAAGTAATTGAAGAGAACAAGAAGACATCATGTGGGTATGTTAGACATAACTAGCTAACATACTAATCCAGGTGTGTTTTTCCTATATCAAGTTAGAATCCTACCTTGTGATAGGATCTCTTATATAAGTATACATGGCATGATTGATAATGATTATTCATAGGTTTGAATAATCATGGGTTTAGGCATATTATGTTTCTTACCTTAATTGATGATATGACTAACCATAAGAGTCCTTGAATACTAATGCTTATTATTTCTGTTTGAAATGATCATGACTATACATGCTTAAGATTATTGTGTTTTGATAGTATTGAGAATATACTAATAAATGTATGATTATGTATGAGATCTCAAGGATATCACAATCATGATACCTGTAAGCATGCATAGTGATCGAGGATGGATATAAGTTCAAGGACATGTAATCCAGGAAGCAAAGATAAGGAGGGAGCACACTCCAATAGTTTCTGCAAGGATGCAGATATTCAGAGGGAGTCAACCACTTCTCACAATCCACATCAGAATAGAGTTGCAAAGATTCAGAGGGAGTCCACCCAACAACCAAACAAAGATAAGTATTTGAATTGTCATTTCTTTCATATTTGTTTGTTTAAATAATATTGTTCAATGATGTATATGCTTATGTTCCTAGACTTAGGGTGTGTATTATCATATTAGAATAATTGAATTAATGAACAGTATACTACTAATATGCATGTGATGGGTAAGTGGCCTATGGCACTGTACAACATTCCATTGCTACTTATCTAGAATGAAACCTCTTTGCTGACATGTTGGGAGTAGTGCAAACTCTTAACAATGTTCTGGTAGAGATTGGAAGGCATCTAGAAAGTTACAGGATATGGATGAATGTTGTATTGAAGCATTGGCTAAAATAATTGCATGACTATATGACATATTTCTTTATGTGTAGAAATTTGTTCTGAAAACTACAAGAAGTTTCTAATCATGCAATTTAACTTGTTTTGTAGGAAAGATAATATACGAGCACCTACAAAAGAAGGACTACAACATTTGTTTTAGCAACAAAGTTATCTATTGAAGATATTGAATATATTGAAGTTCCCAGGATTCGGAAAGAATGCCATGATCGAGGAGTACCAGTCGATCATGAAGAATGATGTTTGGGATGCAGTCCCAAGACCTGAAGGGACATCTGTTGTGACTTCCAAATGGATCTATAAGATTAAGCATGCTGTAGATGGTAGCATGGAGAAATACAAAACGAGGTTTGTAGCTCGTGGCTTCTCTTAGAAAAAGGGATTGAGTATGAAGAGACTTCTACACCTATAGCCAGGCACACTTCCATCAGATCAGTACTTGCTCTGGATGCAGTGATGAAATGGAAGATACACCAGATGGATGTCAAAACATCTTTCTTGAATGGTGTAGTCGAAGAGGAAGTGTATGTGGAGTAGCCACTTGGTTTTGAGACACATGACGGGAAGCCATATATGTGCAGAACTTGGTAGGGTAGGATAGACAGCTTTCTATCTAGTTTGGGATTTACCAAGAGTAAAGTGGATTCCAACCTTTACTACAAGGTTGAGGTAGGAAATCCAGTGACACTACTTTTATATGCGGATAACCTGTTTGTTACAGGTGAGGATAGATTGATTGCCGACATGCAGCGGAAGCTTGCTGCCAAGTTCGAGATGAAGAACTTGGGGATGATTCACTATTTTCTAGGCATGGAGGTATGGCAGAGTGCAGATGGTATCTTCCTTGGGAAAGGGAAGTATGCAGTAGAGATTCTGAAGAGGTTTGGGATGATAAACTACAAGGCCATGGCCACACCTATGGCATTGAACCTGAAGCTTCTGTACGATGCTTCATCTGATCTGGTTGATGTCATGATGTATCGTCAGATGATTGGTTTCCTCTATGTACCTGACGAACACGAGACCAGATATTTTCTTTGCGATGAACACATTGAGCTAGTTCTTGATGGATCCGAGAGATGTTAACCTGGTTGCTGTAAGCATATTTTGAGGTACCCGAAGGGTATGGTTGACTATGGGCTCAAGTATGATGTGAATAAAAAGTTTAACGTGCAGGGTTATGTTGATTCAGATTGGGCAGGTAGTGCTACATATAGGAAGAGCACTTCTGGGTGCTGCTTCAGTATGGGATCAGGTGTGATCTCTTGGTCTAGCAAGAAGCAGTCATGCGTAGCACTGAGTACAGCTGAAGCAGAGTATTTTGCAACTTGTTCAGCTAGTTGTGAGGCAGTATGGTTTTGGAAGCTACTGTCTGAGTTATTTGATCTCCCGTTGGAGGCTACTGGTATCTTGTGTGACAACCAGAGTTGTGTGAAGCTGTCTGAGAACCCGGTGTTCCACGACAGGTCGAAACACATTGAGATCAAATATCACTATATCAGGGATATGGTGTAGAGAGGAGCAATGAATCTTCTGTATGTTGCGACGGATGAGCAGGTTGCAGATGTGCTGACGAAACCACTAGCCAGAGTGAAGTTCGAGTACTTCAAAGAGAGGCTTGGTGTTCTTCAGATTGATGACACTTCGAGGAAGAAGTGATGGACACATTTGTGGGAGCCATTCCGAGCATGGTGAGAGGAGGATCCTTCCATGGCTGTGGATATAAGCGCTGGATGATGAGCATCAGGACGATGCTCCAGTTACTACTCTGTATGTGTATATATGCATCATGTTGGATGCTGGGTATGATCATTTGGATCATTTATATGTATATATATGTACGCATCATGTTGGATGCTGGATATGATCAGTTGGATAATTTATATGTATATGTATGTACGAATCATGTTGGAAGCTGGATATGATCAGTTGGATCATGTGTACAGATACTGTGTATGCATCAAGTGGATGCATTGTATGATCAGGATGATCATGGATGACGAGCTTCAGGATGTTGCTCCAGATGACATGCAGCAGGATGATGCAGTGTTGATGATCAGGATGATCATGTGTACATCAGGATGATGTATGGTGAGTATCAGGTTGATACTCTATGGCCGTGGATAGCTTGTGCAGATGAGCATGTAAGTAGACCTGGGAGATCTAGACAGGATGAAAAAGTCCTCAGATGCTGTTTTGAGGCATTGCTCTGGGAGGACATGTAAGTAGACCTGGGAGATCTGGACAGGATGAAAAAGGCCTCAGATGCTCTTTCAAGGCATTGTCCTATGGCATGTAAGTAGACCTGGTAGATATGGACAAGATGAAAAAGGCCTCAGATGCTCTTTCGAGGCATTCCCATGACCACATGTAATCAGACCTGGAGATTTGGACAAGATGAAAAAGGCCTTAGATGCTCTTTAGGGTTCTTGCTTGGCAAGACACCGTTTTAAGGTTTTGTGGTAGGAGTCACATGTAATCACACCTGGAGATATGGATAGGATGAAAAAGGCCTCAAATACTCTTTAGGGTTCTTGCTTGGAAAGACACCCTTTTAAGGTTTTGTGACTGTCACATGTAAAAGATCTTGGGAGATCCTATAGGTCAGAGTTGTGTACCCATAACAGCCTGGGATGCTCTTTCGAGGTTTTGTGATGCACGTAATAAGTCCTGAGGATTCCACAGTATGGCCAGTGATGATGAAGACCTACAGGTGGTGGGCCTACACCCAGTATGAAAAAGGACTAGCTCTGTAGAACTTCCTATGACAAGTAGATTCAGAGATTGATTTAGATAGCAGCAACAATGATGATGACGATGATTTGTTGATGATGATCCAAAGAAGAAGACTTGTGTTAGCATATTTGTGTCAAGAAATACCTTCCTAGTTAAGACGGAGTGTTGATGTATATGTAACTTCGGAATGTATTTCACCTATGTATTTCATCTATGTATATTGTATTCCTATAGAGATGTTATTATTCCTCTATACGGAAGTGTCGTCATTTATATTGTAAGTGTCGTAACTTATACTTGATGGGTTATTAGACCACGTTGTTGGGGTCGACCCTGTATAAGTCATGTGGGTCAAAGGGTTATTAGACTACCCTATTGGGGTCAACCATGTGGGTCAAAGGGTTATTAGACCACCCTATTGGGGGTCGGCCCAGTCAGCATTATGTTATGTGGTTAAGTTAAGGCCGACCTAGTAAAGGTTATTAGGCAAGTCAAGTCAAGTATAAATAGAGTGCGGGAGGCACTCTATTTGATCATTCTATTCTCTCACACACTCTTTGGAGAGTGGCGCACTTGTGGAGGAGGAGAAGTTGTTGCTAGGAGATGTCTATCTCTTATGCTTGGGTTGTATAATTGCTCTATCTATCTCTGAGAAAGTTACTGGGGTTTTTCACCTTTATGGTTTTCCCCAAGTAAACTCTGTGTCTCTTGTGTGCTTGCATTATTGTGTCCATGATTGATATGCTGTAGATATGCTGTACATGTTGTTCTCTCAGTTAAGATCCTAGATCAGATTGAAGTAAATTCTGAAAAACTAACAGATGATGGTGGTACCTCGACCGGTAGCAGCACCGCCACCTCATTTACGAGGAGTTGTGCATTAGCGAGATGATTCCCTAGAGGACGTACATGATACCTTGGAGGCGCTACTAGTGGGTGCACCAGATGATGGTTGGAGGGATCTAGATCGACATGTTCTCGGCCGTTGTTTCGATGCTCCTCGTGAGTGGTGGTCGATCTTGTTGAGAGTAGCTGTTGTGATGGCTGAGAGGAGGGCTCAGGATCAGTATGATCCGGAGGAGCCAGAGGAGCTCGGTGATCATGATGATTAGGTGATCTTGTACCTGCCCCCAAATGATGATGAGCATATGGGGATATATTTTGTTGATACACATTTTGTACGGCTGGTGTACCTTTTGTATATTTTTGGTGTTGAGAGAACTGCTGACATTATGACTCTTATGATGATATATATATATATTTATGCGTTTTGGTATATAGTCGTGTATGCACGTGGATGCACATCTTGTCTTTTCGTTTGTGTTTTGTTGTACGTAGATGAAATTGTAGTTTGTGTTTTTGTATGCCCGTGGAGGCTCATGTTATGCACGTGGATGCAATATTATGATTTTTATATGACCACGGAGGCACTTGTTTATGCACGTGGATGCAATGTTATGATGATGTATTTATTTTGTTTTATTTGATTTTTTGATGCCTATGTGATGCATGTCGTGATGTTGTACATGTGTTGGTTGATGTGCCAATCTAGAATGTTGTTAGCCATTTGGTATGCTACACTGTTTAGATTTCTTGGGACATGAGTGAAAGAGATGGATTGAAAGTGTCGAATCATTTGTTTAGTGTGCAAGAATTTTCTAAATAGACAGGGATCGCGTATCTGGTAACAGTTGTTGAGCTGGGAAACAAGGAGCTGGGAGTCCAGGAAAACACTAAGGTGACTTATTCCCATTTGGAGAGCAGCGGCCAGGAGACCGGTCATGGCATCGTACTCAGCTTGGTTGTTTGTGGCAGCTCCTATGCACACTCCATCGAGGTGGATCAACTCATGTGAAGGGGAATAAATTACCCAAGCTGCTGAAGCGAGATTTGGAGACCAACGACTTGTGCCATCGGCGAAGTCGATGTGGTAGAGTGTAACAGGATCCATCTGTGTTCATGCAGAAAAAAAAATGAAAATGTAAGGTTTTGAAAATTTACAGCTAAAAATTTAATTAAAAAAACTGTACAATATGGACCAAGGTGTCCAGGAGATTTTTATGGGTAGAATCGTTTGAGGTACAACTCGTTACGGGGGTTGCACATGGGATTTCCTTCCAAGTCGGTCAAAATGTATGCTTCATGTACAAGGCAAGTCTGTATGATATATGGGCCTTGCCACATAGATTGGAACTTTCCTTTACCCATTTTGTCATGAGCTTGGTCGTAAACAAGTACCAGGTCTCCTTCACTAAATGCTCGTGGGTGAACATGTTTATCGTAATGGAGTTTCGATCTGTTCTTTGCGGCTTCGATTGTTTGGAGAGCTGCACTGTGATCTTTGTCGGCTTGCTCTAAAAGAAGTAAGCGTTCTTCAATTAGTGAAGTGTCGGGGAGAAGCTCTACGAAAATTTGTAATGTTGGTATCTGGCATTCAATGGGGAGGACAGATTCCATGCCATGAACTAAATGGAATGGGGCAAAGCCAGTGGCGGTTTTGGTCGATGTGCAGTAAGCCCATAATGCGGGAAAAAGCATATGATGCCAATTGGATTTATGTTTGTCGACAGTGCGCTGGAGGATAGTCTTCAGAATTTTGTTAACAGCTTCGACTTGGCCGTTCCCTTGGGGTTAGTAGGTGGAGGAGAAATGATGTTCAAACTTAAGAAGTATTGACAATTCTCTCCAAACAGAGTCGTGGAAGTGAGAGACGTGGTCTGAGACGAGTTGCTTTGGTACTCCGAAACGAGCGATAAAATGGTTGAGGAAAAAATGGGCTGCAGTGTCACCTTTGCAATTGTAAGTAGGCATGGATTCTGCCCATTTAGGAAAGTAATCGACAGCCACAATAATGTGTTTATGGCCACTCGTGGATGCAGGATTGCAATCCATGAAGTCGATGGACCATTTGGAAAATGGCCCAACAGTGATGACTAGATGAAGGGGGGTGGGGGGGTTCTTGCCTTGGGGGCAAAAAGATGAAAATTTTGGCAATGTTTGACTACTGTGATACAATCAGTGAATAATGATGGCCAAAAATAACCTGCACGAATTACCTTTTGGGTAGTGGCCATTCCAGAGAAATGGCCATCGCAGGCACCACTATGACAGTCGTTAAGGACTTGTTCTGCTTCGTCTTGGGAAAGGCATCGTTGTATGATTGTGTCGACACCACGTCGATAGAGGACATCACCCAAGAGGAGACAATGGGGGGAATGGTGACGAATGTGATGGCGTCTGTCATGGTCGATGTTGGGTCAAAACTTCTGTGTGCAGAGGTATACCAAAATGTCACCGTACCAAGGGTCGTCAGAGGAGATGATGAACAAATGTTCGTCGATTATATACGTATGGATAGCTGGTGATGACGACGAAGATGGTAAGTCTGTAATGAGTTGAGCGAGTGCTAATGCTTTGGTGCTCTTCGAGGTTTTAAAATTTAGGTCATATTCTTGTACAATAATCACCCATTTGGCAACACGGCCTTGTAGAAGGCTGTGATTCAAGAGATAGACCATTGGGTTGGAATTGGCCACAACTGTGGTATGGTTGAGGAGAATGGAATGTAGCAGCTTTTGTACTGAAAAGACGACGGCGAGGGCCATTTTCTCTTCAAATTGGTAGCGCAATGGTGGGCCTGACAAGGTCTAGCTCACATAGTAAATGACATGTTCTTGACGAGCGGAGTCTTCTTGGATGAGTACTCCGGAGACGACGTAATCTGACGCCAAAATGTAAAGGGTAAAGTCTCTTGTGAAATCTGGAGGAGAAATCAAGGGGGCACTTGTAAGTGTTTTTTGCAGGTCTATGAAAGCCCCTTCTGCTTGGTCATCCCAATTAAAATGGGTACGAAGGCGTAGTAAACAGAGGAAACCATGTATTATGGTGGCATAATCTGGGACAAAGTGACGAAGGAAGTTGGACTTCCCTTGGAGGCTTTGTAGTTGTCTTAATGTACGAGGTGACGGTAGGTCTACTATGGCTTGGACCTTTAGAGGGTCGACGGTGATCCCATTTTCTGAAATGATAAACCCCAGTAGGCGGCTTGCTAGAACACAAAAGACACACTTGAGTGGGTTTAATCAGATTTTGTATTTTCGACAATGCAAGAAGACTTGTCGAAGATCATCTAAATGGTTAGATCGTTTCTTAGATCAAGCCATGAGGTCATCTAGATAAACTAATATGATATTATTCAGGTCGTGAAAACAATAAGTCATGGCTCATTGGAAAGTGGCTCCAACGTTCTTGAGATAGAAAGGAATGATGCAATAGGAAAAGGTGCCCCATGGGGTAGTAAAAGCGGTCTTGTATTGATCTTCTTTACGGATTTTGATTTGGTTGTATCTGGAGAAACCGTCCATAAAAGAAAGTACCTCATGTCTTGCACATGCATCGATCAGTTGGTCAATAAATGGTGTGGGGAAGTTGTCTTTGGGACAAGCTAGGTTGAGGTCACGGAAGTCAGTACAGACGCGGATGGTACAGACTTTCATATTGACTGGTACAGGGTTTGAAACCCAGGTGATGTATGCAATAGGGTATATGAAACCTGCTGCTCGAAGTTTCTCAATTTCTGCTTTGACGGCTGGAAGCTTGGATGGGTGAATGGGACGTTGTTTTTGGTGGACCAGTGATATGTTGGGCCAAGTGTCTATGTGATGTTCTACGATGGTAGGATCAAGACCAGGCATCTCGGTATAAGACCAGGAGAAGACATCTCAAAATTCTTGGAAGAGTTTCTTATAAGCTTGGGTTTCTTTTCCAGTGCATGATGCACCTAAAGAGATAAGCTCAGGTTTTCTGGGGGTGGTGGAAATGTCGATTTTTATAATGGGTGAAATGTTAGCCATGTTACCTTCTTCAAAGGCTTCTAGAGCTGGCATTGGATCTTTGAACCAGTCGACCTTGGTTGGTAGGAATTCCTTGGATTCAACAGATAGTTGATTCTCCATGGTGGACGTAGATGCCTCAGGGATGAAGTATGATCGATGGTGCATATCATCCCAAGGGTAGTCCGGTGCAGTGAATGTTTCTAGGATTTCCTCATCAGTCCGGAAGTAGTGTGTCATTAAATCAATTGGTCCGGGTTTGTAGGTAGTTGAAATCATATAAATGGCATTGATTTCTTCTGAACGGGAAGATTCTGGGGGGAATATTTCCTCAATGAGTGGCGGAGATATCTCTAGGTCGGTATTATTCAATTCGTATAGTGCTGCTCTATAATCTGGGAGATCAGGGCAATGATGTGAATAATGGTCGTAGATGCCGCATATCACACAAGGGTGGTTTGTGTACAATGATTTATCGCAAGGTTGAGGGGGTAGTTCTAGTTTGACAATTGGAACGTTCGTGTCATCATCCAACATATTCATGTGTTCTTGAAGTGCCGGTAGTTGTGGATATAGATGGCTAGCATGGCCTATATAGTCGCACAAGGAGCATTTAGGGAGCACACGGGTTGGGGGATTCTTAGATAATTTGGGAGTCACTAGGGGGGTGCAAGTTGTGGGTCCAGTGTTGTAGGTTTGTGGACCTCTTCCCCTAGTGTGGTGGGATTGAGGGGGGACATAACTAGATTTCGATGTAGTGCCCCCTGTTGGAGTTGGTCAATTTTCGGGGTTCGAAGCACCAGGTGGTGGACGATTTTGGGGGTTCGTTATGCGAGGTGGTGGGTGGTTTGAAATATTAATGGGTTGTACCAGTTGTAAAACAACGATCAGAGTCGGTGGGGGGTTGGGGCAGGTAAGTACCATGCAGTTAATCCTAACGTTAAACCTAGAAGGTTGAGTGTAGCCTTTACTGGCATGCTGACAACTCCTGAAAATGGAAACAAGAATGGGATAGTGTGAATCGGTGTTGTTGCGATATGACTAGGCACGATGGGTGGTTGTGGAAGTGGTTGAGGTTGTAGAGTATGTTGTTGTTTGTTGTGCGAGAGGGTGCAAAAATAGGATACTTTAGTTATCTGGAGAGGGGGTGGGATAGAAGGGAAAGTGGTGGTCATGGGAGTATCCGAATATATCCCGGGTCCGACTGAGGAGATGAACGATGTGGGTGCACTCTGAACGGGTTGTTCGATCATGCGAAGAACATTTTTAGGTGGTGCATGGGCATTGGGATCATAGTATGTAATCTAGTCGATTTTGACTACGCGTCCTTCACGGGGGAACATCATGAGGCGAAAAACTGAAGAAGTGACAGCTTTCATCTTATACATGTAGCTTCATCGCAGAAGGAGATTGTAATCAAGATGGCCGTTAATGACCTCTATCTCTATTAGAACCAATTTGCCCCCAAGCTGTATGGGTACGTTCACTAACAAACCTTGAGGTTGAGCTGCACAGCCATTGTAAGCTCGCAATGCTGTAGTTGACGGTTGTAGGGTTGGGGATCCACGTTTCTGCCATACAAAAGTCGACATAATGCAGGTGGAGGCACCTTCATTGACTATGCATCAATGAACGACGAGGTTGTGAATGGACACAGAAACTTGAAAAGCTAGAGATGAAGGCAGACGAGGTTCAGCTTGGTCTAAGTCAAAAGCCATCATGTTGGAGTCGTTAGGATCTATGGTACCAATGGAAGATAACAACAATTTTCTCTGTGTAGGACAATTTTTAGGATTTCTAGAGCAGACATAGCAGCGGGGGACTGGGCTAAGTCTTCTACAATGTTATAGTTGGAAGTTGCATGAGCATTAGGGTTATTGTTGATTCATCTTAAATGGATGCGAGGTGCTTTTGGACCCCCGTCCATGTGTATATTAGGTATGCGAAGTGGTTGATCAGTTGGGAGAGTACTCGAAGATGGATCGCTCGATGTGGTCTCAGGGGCTGAGCCGTATTGTTTTCGACGGGTTTGAAGATTGACATTGTTTGATGACATCATTAGCAAATTGTGAGTGTTGGACTCTGTATGCTGGTAATCGGCTTCCGCATAGGTAATTTGTTTGTGTGTTGCAGCGGATCCTTGAGGGGGATCATTTGGACGAGTGTTTACCACTCCTTGGTTTGGTAGGGGGTTTTGCAATATCATGGGTTGTGGCTGAGGAGTGGGTGCTCGCTATGCAGCATGTCCTTGTCGTTGGGCGTCGTCGGTCCAGAGTTGATGCCCTTGATCTAAATGGGGGAAATTATGTGTGTAATGGTCGTAGACCTCGCATATGGAACATGGGTGGTTTGTTCTCAAATTAGAATTTTTGCCTTGTTTTTGTGGATGATCAGGGTTTTGATTTGTAGGAGCAACATTATTGTTGTTGGGAGGATTGGGTGGTTTTCCTCCTTGGTTTTGTTGTTGGTTATTTCCGCGATTTCTTCCTTTTCCGCGATTCTGTTGACCTCCTTGATTTCGCTAATTGTTCTGGTTTTGAGGTTGGTTTTGCTGTGCATACACATGCCCTTGGGTAGGAGGTGGGTTTTGAGGTCGTGCAGGCTCTGGAGCAGGTTACGGTGGGTAGTAAGTAGGAGGACTATGAGGTGGACTTAGTGCTTGTTGCGGTTGTGGGTAACCTTGAGCTACTGGAAGTGTTGGAGCAAGAGGTGCTACTTGTTGAGGATAATAAGCTGATTGGGTTTGTGGTTGAACCAGATTCTGATGGGCGTGCTGGTTATAATATGGAGGTGATGCATAGGCTGATGGTGCTTTCCCATAACACTGTGGTGGACATGAGGGTCCATGAGTGTGGTGGGTGTGCATTATTGGAGCATACGAAGTTGTAGCTCCAGAATGAGATGTATCCCTTGAAAGGTATGGGGCGTTGTTTGTACTCATCATGGTAAAAGGTTTGTTTTGCACCATAACCTGGTCGATAATACCATCGGCAGCATGGGATGCCCCCAGCACGTTATGACGGGATGGATCACCTCATGGGGCATCAGGTAAAATGGTGTATAGATATCCAGACTGGGCATATATGAGGTCGAATTGCTGAGCTTTTAAGATGGCTTCTTCTTCCGACTGGGGTCATTCAAAAGCTACATCTTTGGCTATGAGACGGAGGAGTTATTTGAGGAACCAATCCAAAAAGATACGGTCATCAAGATTTATCTTGCAGAGACTATGGCGCTTACGCCACTCATGGATATGATCGGTGATGTGTGTAGCGATGTTCTATCTACAAGACAACAATATTTCCACTCTTTCATCATAGCGTATAGGTAGTTGAAAGAACTGAAGGAAAGTTGATGCAAGGGATGTGAATGTGGGGTGTGTCCCATGAGGTTGTTCGATGTACCATTTAACCGCTGAGCCGGTAAAAGTTCATTGTAATAAACGAAGACGAATGGAATCGTCAACTATGAAGTTTGAGGAACACCATAGGTGAAAGGACATGATGTGGTTCTGGGGGTCTTCCCCAGCCTTCCCTTCAAATTTTGGGATTTCTAAGGGGAGATTTATGGGCATGGGGGGGAAAGTGGGGTCATGCCTAATGGGATCATTTGTTAGCCTAGCCAAGTCTAGTAGGTTAAGACTAGCCATAAATGGCAAACTGGCGTAGGGGTGTGATGTTTTCATGGGGGCATAAGTGTTGGTGGTGGCATTATGTATTATGCCACTGCCCCCTAGGGGGATATTTGTCATGGGAGGAATGTTCCCTCCACCCATAAGAGTGTGGGAGGATCCCACGCCACCAAGTGTAATGGGAGTCACAGATGGGTTGGGAAGATGTCCAAGAGGTGTTGGAATCTAAGTGGTAGCAGGGATAGTAGGTATAGTTGCCATAGTGGGCATGCCTAAGTTAGGTGGGGGTCCTGTATTGGGTAGGGGTCCCATGGTAGGCGTACCTAATGTAGGTCTAGGTCCCACATTAGTCATCCCTAAGAGAGGTGTGGCTACCGTGGTGGTCGTTGTTGTGGCGGGGGTGGATGATGTTCCACCAACAACCCCTGTGAAAAAGTTGTCGTAATGCGAACTAGCCATGGGTCTAGTGGGAGTGGTGTATGTCGGATTTTCGGATTCTACTTTAGAATCAGATGTGAAATGAGGCATGTCAGAATCAGATGATGAGGCTCTATTCCGATGACGTGAGGAGTCAAGGGAACCGTACTACGGGGGGTCTCCCCGGAAATGCCAAGAATGTCTTGGGGAATCAATGGTGACAGTTTGTGAAAAAACTACTAGGTGGTGGTGAGTGGAAAGCTCTAAATCCCTAATGCAACCGTGCATGCAAGAGGGGAGCGTAAAAAATAAATGGCACTCAGGCCAAAACACTTACTATAACAGTTGTGCTATAGTAAGTGGAGTAATAAAAAAATATTGTCAGAAAACCAACATGCAAACGGCTCCTAAAAATAGAAAAAGGTGTACTCTCTAACCAATGGTGGGTAATGGATCATGCAAACACCTAACTAGAAGTGGTATTATGACTCAACGAAACATATCCTCTACAAGGTGATGAAATCCAAGTCAGACAATATGAGTAGTGGAATCAAAGGATAGATATCCCCCTACCAGGAGGGACACTCGGTAGACAATCCTATAAGTTTGGCCACTAAGATACCCCATTCATGACACGTTCAATTGGGTGAATCTGCAGTTTGGTTCTATCGCCATTGTATTCCCATAAGGGTGATACAACAAGAACTACGAAAGGCATCCTTCAGTTACTGAATGGATATCGGTATTCCACTCAGGCTTCCAGAACCAGTCTAGCTACTTCAACCCTCCTAAGGGAGAGGCCTTCCCAATAAATTGGTGTTAAACCATGTCAACAAATAATAAGGGATTTTGGTACCCTAAGTGTCAACCACTATGTCTCAACATGAAAAATGAGTGAGGGGTGTTGTTTGGATACTTATACCCTCAGTCCTACCTAGCTACAAAATTCTTTTTGTGTTCCCCAAGTGGGGTTAGAATATTGGTTGAGTTAAGGTAATTTTTTAAAGGCTCACTTGTAATTATTGTGACAGATTGTGTGCTGGTGTAGGTGTATACCAAAACAATGTGCCTTACATGAGTGATTTAATCACAAACTAAAAATAATGAATTCAATTTGCAAAAAAATGAAAGACGTTTCAAATGTAAATGCTTTAATAACCTTTTCAAAAAATATGGATTCTATAAAAGGTAAAGCAAATAACAGATGCGAAAATAAATGTATTTTTAGAGTCTTTCTTGGGAAAAATATTAAGCAACTTTAGAAATATGGTTCTTACTTTGCAATGTATCAACTTAGAATCTCAGAAATACTTAAAAAATCTTTCTTTCAATTAACTGAAAATTTTCAAAAATATAAATGAAGTATCTAATAAATATCAATTTAATAATGTTGCAATAATGAAACAGTGTGCTGTAAAAAATTGCAGAAATTGATACTGGAAAAATGGGTTGATTGGGCAAAATTTTTTTGAAAAAATTAGCTGAAACGAAACAGGAAATATCGCGGCTGTTAGGTCAAAACCCGTGATGAGCCGCGCGGAAATGTGGGTGAAAGCCGCACTGTGAATCGTGGCATTGTGGTCAAAAGTCGCGATGAACCGTGCAGGAAAATGCGGAACAGTCGTGATGGACCGCGCGAGGAAATGCGAAACAGTCACGATGTGCCGCGCAGGAAAAGTTTTCCCAGCCGCGATGAGCCACACGGGAAAAAATTGAAAAGTCGTGATGGACCACGTGGAAAAAAGGCTCACATTCACGATGGACCGCGTGACTGTGGGTGCCGAAAGTCGCGATGTACAAAAGGAAAAATGGCCGGCGAAAAATGAACCCGAAAATTGAAATTTTGGGTTGTTTCAGGCTGCAGAAAGGGCCAATGGCTAGGGAAGCTATCAAGAAGCTGACTAGTATGGCAAATCTACAGTTTTAAATGAGAAAAACAACTAAAAATAAAGATCTAAAGCAAAAAATTTAAATTCAAAAACCCAGCAGAGTTACCAAAAATTGTTGCTTGGTTGAAAAACCAAGCATGTGCAAGGATGCACCTGCTAACTAGTAGCAGCAGTCTCAATAAAAGTATGTAAAAACTAATGTAACTTAATATAACATTAACATGTGCAAAAGAAATAGAAAACTGAATTTAAGAACATAAACAATGAGATCTATGGGAAGAACAAGAAATTTAAAAACTAATTGATTTTGTATTACCTCAAATGGTGAGGATGATGAGTGTTGAGAAAATCCAAGGTTGAGAAGCTCCAATGTCCAATGGTCTCTTCTTCTCCAATGATTCAATGGGGATCTTCAAACTCGAAATGGGAGGCAATGGTTCTCATAGGGAATTTGGCAGCATAAGGATAGGATGAAATGTGGATGAAAAGTGAGGAGCCCCTATCACCTTTTTATAGTTTTTGGTGATGGGGAATACCATTATGGTTTTGAGGAAACCAATGGTATTAACCAACATGGTTTAGGTGTCTTTTTCCCTCTTTTTCCTTTTTTGAATATTTTTTATATTTTTATTCCCTTTTAATATTTTTGGGAAATTTTGGACCCTTTTTTAGGGTTTTTTGAGGAAAAATACATATTTTGAGGGGGAAAAGGTGTATTATGGTCTTTTTGGTGACCTTTTGATGGTTTTAGAGGCTCAAATGGTGGAAAAAATGGATAAATGGGTCATGTCAATAAGGGAGTGAGCTAGTGAGCATTTTTTGGGTGTTAACAATAAGGTAGTCCAAAAATGAAAGTAAATCTATATATGTAATAAATAACTCCTTAAATCCCTATAAAAGATCTATCAAAAGTAGAGACAACATATACAGATAACTATTTCCATGTAACACATATGTATCAAAATATGTTTACCATATTGTACATGCATGTTCACCTCATGGGTGACCTAGGTGATCTATAAACATCTTCATGTCCAACATAACATTCTATCCATAACTAGCATGTACCCTATTTCATTAGTAACAATGCCAAAAGATGCTTTTAAGATGCTTTCTTTGTAAAAATATCCTTGTTTTGATTGGTTAAAATTCTCCACATGGTTGAAGAAATAATATGTTGTACTGTGAAGATGGTGAGTGAGTCAACTAATCGAAAAGGTATGTGGCTAGAAAAACTTTAATGGGGACCATTTCCCATAAAATTAGGACATTTTCCGATAAAAAGAAGAGTTAATGCAGGTTGAACATGAGCTAGGAAGCTACGAAGGTGGGTGTAAGAGTCTTGAAATTCCAAATCACATTCAATAACCAGCGTATTCCATGAGTGAAACCTGCAAGTAAAATAGTATTTAATTTCTAAGTATTTAAGAAAATAGTGGCGCAATTATGTGATAGGAGTGGTGGCGCATCCATTCAGGAGCATGATCTGACTAGTAATAAAATGAGAAACTTATTCTAAATTCAAATTGGTTGAGCATTCATGCCCGATCACCCATTTGGCATGTAACGAAAAAATAATTCAGGGAAGAAATTAAACCGATAATGATTTTTGAAAATCAAAGTGTTTGAATCATTGATCGAGCAGGAAACTTAAAAAAAAATCATGGAAGAAATAAATTGAGAATGTTTTTTGAAAATCCTTTTTTTGGCGATGATATTTGGCATGGTTATGAAAGAATGAAATCATGCCACTATATCCATCCTTAGCTTTAGCCATCAAGACGACTCACAAAAAAAGACAATTCTGGAAAATTCATCGAAGCAAAAACTTCTTTTGGAAATTTCATTGTGTTGAGGTATGTCGTGCAGGTTCGAAAATTCATCTGAATTCTAATTTAACAGTGATTATATAAAATGATTGGTTGACTCTCTAAATTTTTGGAAATGATGTTTTAATTTTTGCAAATGATGTTTTAATTTTTGCAAATGATGTTTTTATGAAATGCAATTACAATGGTCAAGTGCGTAAATAATCCACTGATTCTTTCAGAAATTTTTTATCCCTCAGAGGAGAGAATTTTTGTATCCCAAGTCTACTTAAGCCCTGTTTTTCAACACTGGTGAGCATTTTTCTGGGAAGGTGAAAAATAGGCCAAATTTCTTGTTTGGCAGGAAAATATCTCCGTTACCAGAGACTCTTTTTCCAAAAGGTGTCAATGGTCAAGTGAATAAATCATCCACCTACAAACCTATGCTCCTAGAAATTTTTTATCCCTCAAATTAGAGAAATGTCGGGCATTTTCCTAAGGCCATTTGAGCCATTTTTAGATGCAAAACAGGTTGAGTGGTTGTTTTGGAAGGCCAATATTATCTTCACCATAGACTTGTTTTAAAACATGATCCAATGGTCAAGTTCATAAATCATCCACCTACAAGATGATACTTTCCTAAAAAAATTATCCCTCACAAGTGAGAAATGGTGGGCACTTACCCAAGGTTACTTAAGCCCTTTTTTTCAACACTTAACCAATTTTTTCAATGAGGAACATTTTTCTGGGAGGGTGCAAGACAAGCAGAATTGTTGTTTTGGCAGGAAAATATCTCCATGACCAGAGGCTTTTTTTCAAAGATGAGTCAATGGTCAATTGAATAACTCCTTCACCTAAAAATGTATTCTCTTAGAAATGTTTTATCCAACACAGGTGAGAAATGGTGGTCATTTTCCTAAGGTCATTTAGGCTAGTTTTAGGTGCAAAACAGGCCGAGTGTCTGTTTTGGCAGGCCAATATATTCTTGACCATTGAATTTTTTTAAAACCTAAGACAATGGTCAAGTGTATAAATCATCCACCTGAAAGTTGATGCTTTCCCAAAAAATTTATCCCTCACAGGTGAGAAACGATGGGCATTTACCCAAGGCTACTTAAGCCCCTTTTTTCAACACTTAACCAATTTTTTCAATGGCAAGCATTTTCTGGGAGGTTGCAAAAAAGGCTGAAGGACTATTTTGGAAGCAAAATATCTCCATTACCAAAGTATTTATTTACAAAATGAGTCAATTTTAAATTGACTAAATCATCCACAAACAAACTTATGCTCTCAGAAATTTTTTATCCTTGAAATATGAGAAATGGCGAGCATTTTTCTAAGGCCATTTAGGCCAGTTTTAGGTGCAAAACAAGATGAGTGGCTATTTTGGAAGGCCAATATTTTATTTACCATAGACTTTGTTTCAAAGCTTATCTAGTGGTCAAGTGCATAAATCATCCACCTACAAGCTTATGCTTTCCTAAAAAAACTTTCCCTGACAAACGAGAAATGGTGGGCATTTTCCCTATCCTTTTCTTTCCCTTCCCATCTTGTTGTAAAAAATTCATCTTTCATTAGTATTTTTTCTTTTATTTCATCTTTGTCACCAATTTTTTTTTCCGTTGTTCTCAACTTATTTTATTATCTTGATTTTTCCTCTTATTGCCAGAACATACTTTTGTGAAGCCTACTTTCTTTTCTTCTTGTATTTTCCTTTCTCTTCTACTATGTCTTATACTTTCTTGTGGTGTTCTTCTTTATCTTCAACATTTCTTTTTCTTTATGCCTTATCTTGTTCATTTTCTTTCTTAATATGTTTCTTCTCAAGGTCTTCCTTATTCAAGTCCTTTGCTTCTTGGGGTTTTCTTTTTCTATTTCTTCTACCTAGTGTGTGTCTTCTCTTTACTCAGAATGCTCCATTCTCTTCTCCCATTGCACGACTTCTTACTTCTCAAACTATGTTCTCTTTGTTGTTTTTGGGCCTCCCCTTTCTTCGATCTGAGTTTATCTGACCAGGTCTCTTCCCTTTGACATTTTTCTCTCCTTTTGGACTCTTCTCTTGTATTTGTCCCTACACTAGTACAAAATGGGTAATAAGTGACTAAAAATTGGAGATAAATTACTAAATCTAGTCACGTGACCACTGGTGACAAATTAGCAGTCACTTATCTCCCAACCAAAATGGTCATTTATCACTTAGTCATAAATTGCTTGAATTGAGTCATGAGTTGGCCATATATTTAGTCATTTATTTGGTCATTAATTGTTGCTATTTGGTCATTAATTGTTTCTATTTAGTCATTAATTATCATTGTTTGGTAGTACATTTAGTTGTTTATTTAGTCACTGATTGTTGTTAATTCAATATTTATTTAGTCATAGATTGTTGTTAACTGGTCATTTATTTAGTCCTTGATTATTGTTAGCTGGTAATTTATTTAGCCATTGATTGTTGTTAAATGGTCATTTAATTAGTCATTGGTTTATGTATATAATGAATGAAGGAATTAAACCACCAACCTCCTTCTTGTAAGGTAGGTGATCTTCCATTGAGCTAGCACCCTTTTTTTTTTGTACAAGTTGCAGATTATATTAGATTAAAAAAAAAGAGTACAAAATAGAATACAATCCTTAATAGCTTGGCCCGAAGGTGCCATCCATGTTTTTCAAGAGAGTTCATGACCGTCAAAATATCATACAAAAAACCCCTATCTATAGAGCGGAGAATTTGAAGGAAATTGACAGAGTTTAAGGTCTTAGCAACATTAAGCTGACTGCATATACATAGTAGGGAAAAAAAGACAAAAGCAAACAACAGAAAAAACTACTTAGATAGTAACTCATGGCGTCTGTTCCAGAATGGGACAGCTGTAAGGTGCATTGTCCCTCCACACCTTGTCTGAGATTAGGGTAGCGTTCTCCTCCATAGAAGCCGAAGAACCAGGTGCCATTACTAACTTGACAGGCAGGGGAGCAATTTTTTTTGGCATCACAGGGACAAAGGCTGACTGTTCCTTTGGAGTGCGCTTCGCCAGAATAGGACCTAAGGTACAGGGGATGGGAAATCAAGGCTGAGCTTTCTCCTTACCTTTGGTTTGAACCTTGTTTTGTGTCAGTCCCGCAGAGTTGCCACCCGGGTTGAGGTTGTCGAAGCCAAGAGTAGAATTCAGAGCAGGAGTATAAGAGGTGGCTCCAGGGGTGGTGCTTCTGGAGTGAAAGTCATGGCTGAAGGAATGCGTAAGGGCGTAGGAGTCCCAGCTTTGAGTGTTGCGCAGGGTGCCAAGGGTGGTGTCACAATTTGGCAGAGTGGCGAGTAGAGACTGAGTTTCCTGGTGTGTAGAGATCACGTTGGCTTGCATGTTTTCCATCAGCTGCCCCATCATGTTCTTGACCAACCAGTATGGGTCCCAAGCCAATTCTTATTGTCCAGGTGCCATGGTTTCTGCATTGATCCTAGCTTCCCAATTGTCCAACAGCAGACGAATTGGGATGGAGATTGCTGGACTGTAACCCTGTCACAGAGGAGCTCCCATCTTTGCGTTGGCTTCCTTTGTGCTTTTTGCTTTGGCCCCCTTAGTTCTGTCGGATACAAGAAGGGTGATACTAACACAGGAGTGCGCTTGCAGGTAGCTGAGGTTGCAAATATTTTTGATCGCAGAGAGAGTGATGCTAAGAGCACAGAGTACCTGGAGAATGAGGTATCCTGAGTACCTCATCAAACAAGCAGACAGATAAACTTCGCCTTGAGCCCTGGGCCTGTGGTTCACACGCAGGAGGATCCTCATCATGGTGGCCAGAGAGGATGAGGTGATGTTGAAGATAGGATTATTAACTAGCCTAAGTGTTTGACATCGTTTCAATGACATAATCATGGATGTGCGTGTGGCTATGTGTCACCAGGTTGTAGCCATCTGGCTGCTTGGTGGAGCTGGCACCCACATCCGGGGATTGAGCTAGCACCCTTAAATACAATCAAATTTCACATTAAAAATATATCAAAAACTGTTACAAACACTAACACACTATGATTCCAATTGTAACATAAAACATATTAGAAACTCTTAAAAACCTTAACACTATCACAAAGGGTATCTATATGATATCTAAGTGTGGTCTCTAGAAGTCACTGGTTTTGATCAAGTTTATTTTGTCATACTTTAGAAACTTAGTCGATTTTTATTTGAAAACATTGCATGCTTTCCGAATTTAAAATCAAATTATGTTAGAGTTTTGTCAAGGATAAAATGTTCATGTGCTCGAGCTTCCTAAGTGTCAAACAAGTGCCAGCCCATGTGATTACTTGACGAATTTTTGCCTATTGGAAATTGGTCCAGGTGAGAGAAATATTCTCCTCCACATACAACAATGGAACAAGTTTTAATTAACTCTTTGTGGACCTTATTTAACTTTGATCAAATTCCACTAAGTTTATCGACACTTCTTTAATTAATTTGTTAATTGTTATAACTTTCCTTTGAAAAAAAATTTCCATGTCATATTTAATTGTGCACTTAAATTTCAACTCAAAGTTGACATGCCTTGGGTAATATTGATGATTTTTTTGCAGAAGTTATTTTTGTCCTTGTTCCAACCTTGGAAATTTTCACCATGCCATTGGTGAACCTTGCTTTTACAATATTCTCATTTCCTAAATACTATTACCATCTACTGTGAATGTGACATATTTTTTTCATGATCTTCAAATATTTACAATTTTCTTGCAATTTTTTTTTTCCTGAGTAATTGTTCATAATTTACAAGGACCATGCTTAGAAGATAAAAAATATAGACGACTAAAATGTATAGTTAGAAGTTAACAAGTTCACTTTTTTCCTTTAAAAAAGAATTATATTACAATTTGAAAACTTAAAACCTTCAAGAAATAAAGACATGTTCAACCAAGGTTGGAAAATATTGTTGTATAGGTTTCCAAATGTTGGTAATCCTTAGCACATAATATTTATTCATGTCGTTTGGGTATTTCTCTATTTCCAAAGCCTCACTTATTCAATTTGAGTAGTGCAACACCTTGGCTATCACCTTAGTGTCCTCTAAACATATATTGTATTTGGATTTGTTAGAATATTCAACTAACGTGGATTTTCAATGTGATTATTTAGGATATTCGTGCTATGCTCTTTTAATCGAAGCACGTCCTCCTCACCTTCTCCCTATTTTCATCCATCATGTCACCTACTAATGTTTCCTCCCACCCCCCCCCCCCCTCACTTCATGCCATCTCTTCTCTAAAACATATATCAAGAGAGCAATCAAGGCTATGAGCATAATCAAAGCAACAAACTAGGAAGGGATCTAAGCCAAATTCATCAACATGGCATCTAGCCTCTCAATTCACACATTGATGATTTGTTTAACCATGTGGTCTGATTTGCTTTCCCCACTCCTAGACCAGACACATACTTCACCCAATCCATAAAATAGGGTGCAATGTCAATTCAAACAACTACTAGACTATCAAAGTTGGACACATTCTCCAAGTCATATCCCATAGTTCTACATTATATCTTCTAGCCGAGCTGGAGAGTCAACATCTCACGACCAAAGGGCAAGTTGGGTTCCACTTGGAATACCAAACAACGGATCAATACATCTCTACACCTTTGTTTCTCCTAAGGTAATGTTTACATTTAGATTTATTTCATAAGTCTCTTGGAGCACATATTTTATAATATATTTCAACATCCTTCAAATGTTTTGCTTATAACATTGGCAAGTTTCACTTATAGCAATGTAAGTAGTGTTTTCCCAAATACAATTAGAGCTTTTCAACCTACTTTCTCATTCACAACACTTTGAAATCCTCCTTAAAGATTATATGACATGAAATATTTTGCAAATATTGGGAAAACAAATCCTTTCTCAAAATATATCCAAGGCATGTCCCTTTTGTAAGGGATATACAATCACTCCCACTCACTCAACAATTCTCCCTATTGCTTCCTTTGGTAATCAATTTACCTTTCAGTAAAAAATGAAATGGGTTTCAAGGTAAAACTTTTACTCCTACTCAATAAACATTTTTCCCTCTTGCTTTATTTGGCAATCAATTTTCGACGTATGAAATAGGTTTTAATGTAAAACATGCGTCCTACAAAATTACTTCCCTCATAACCATCGAGTGATAAATATATCCAATACCATTTAAATCCAAATCATGTTGAATATCGCTTGAATAATAAACTCCCAACTTCCCGAATTATTCTTCAATTCTTGCTTTTAAAAGAGGGCATGTGTAAATATATATATTCAAAGAAATCTTATATATAGTCACTTATTTGGTCTTCTAAATGGGGTTCAAGCATGTATGCTGGATATGGAAAATGTTTATAAAATATTAAGACTACAAACTAACCTACCGAATATTTACACAATAAAGTAGTGTAACTAACAAATATCAATAAAATAAAGTGATAGAATTAACTTATTAAAAATTTGCAAAGTAACTTGGTTAACAAGTTATAAAGTAACGTCACTAACAAATATTAACAAAATAAAGTAATGGATCTAACCTATTAAATATTTGCAAAGTAACTGGGCTAACAAATTATAAATAATGCAAAATAAAGGAAACTAATCAAATATAAAATAGTATGACTAACCCATAAATTAATATGAATAACCTGTGTGACTTAACCAAGGTTTAAAAGTTTACCGAATAAAGTAACATGACAACAAATATGACAAAAAAATGAAATGAAAGATCTATGCTATCAAACAAATATATGAAACCAATTACTAAATATAGCAAATTATATGACAATAAGATATCAAATCTTGTCTATATTATATACACGTTAGTCATTACAAGAAAAGTGAACAATCAATTCTACCAGCCATCACGATTTACAATCTATTGAGATTTTGAAGATTTATTGAATTACTACACTACAGGAAATACTATCTATGCGGAACAAGTTGCAAAGAAAATGAATTTCATACATTATGTGTCGATCAAGCCAATGGTACGCTATAGGGTTTCAGCATATAGGCATACGAATACCCAACTCTGAAGTAAGATCATTCACAGAGTATTAAACCAATTCAAATTGCATTGAATTATCATCTATAGGCAAAGTGAAAAGAGAGATGCATATTCAAAGGAATATGGACAAATCCCTACCTCTTAGAGTGCCCCTCCTCCAAGAGTTAGTCTAGAACTAAACATCGATGTTATCATAAAATTGTATACGGAGCTATTGCTAATAGAGTATCGATGCCCTCTAATGAACAAAGTTCATTCATTTATAGTGCTTGGGATGGGATATTTTCATAATAAATGTTTTAAATTGTCAATTAAAAGACACCCTAGATTATTTTTATTAGTTACAACGATGCTCCCTAAGACTGGGCCGACATGGGAAGTTCGCAGTTTTCAAATGTGGAATAAAACCATCCATAAAACAAAAGTATTGGCATCAGGTCAAAAGCAATCCTTTCACTTCTAACACGGATAGGAGCAAGGGAAAACTATCATAGGGCCACGCTTGACACTAAAGAGATCTAATTTAGAAAACAATGGTCTCCCCAAGGGCACTAGTGAGGGAAGCAAATAGTATCACATATGTATTGAGATGAGGCAGTGCATGTGCATGAGAAGGATCATCAGAAATAGAGACTCATCCTCCACGAATGTAACATGCCGAGAGATATGAATCATACTCGTACGAGTATCAAAGCATCACCGGGGATACCCTAAGAAGGTGCATACACGAGCCTTTGGAGATAACTGATCACGAAGTGAGTTTGGACACAAAGCAATTGCACCCCCATTCAAAATATCCCATGGAATTTTTCCCATTAGGACATCAGATGGAGTTATGTTGATGACATATGTTGCAAATGCTGCTTGCACTCTACTTTCCAAATATCCAGCAAAATCACGACAAAAGCATATATGTCAGAAGGCCTTGGATTCTTTGTAGAGACCAATTATGGAATCCCCCGGGACACATCGACACTCAATATATGCTCTATTGTCCCAGCGTATGTCATCAGTAGATAAAGGATCTAGGACTGCCACTACTCCCCATCTCCTATTTCTTGTGTCATGTTACATTATTTGGCAAACTATCAAAGGGCCAGACTCCAGACTAAAGAGATCTAATTTAAAAACCAGTGGTCAAACTTTAATGGAATTTATCCCAATTAAATTTATCACCTCCTCCAGCAATATTATAGAGGCCAGAAGCTGGAATGCACAATATCATTCTCCTGCCAAGCATTCAACAAATTAACTCAACTCATCAATTACAATATCAATAACAAGAAAAAACCTTGGAAACCCTACACTGGACATTTCATATTACAATTGTGGTTTCTAATGCTTTAATTATCGATGGGTTCATTACATGAAAATTCATTGCATCCAAAAAACTCTATGGAATATTTGAAAATAGAACAAAGTTAGAGCTTTTTGCAGAAGGATAGAGTTTTCTGCAAAAGGAACTAAGGACCTTCAAAGTCTGATAATGTGCAATGTTGGGACAATTTGAAGTCCCCGAACTATAACTAATTTTATCCTTCGATTCACTTCGTTAAACCTCTCTAAAACACTTCCCTTGATTTGTGAAAGCAAGTTATCCTCGAAGCAAATAGAACATTAGATAACATTTTTTTCTTTCTTCTTATTTTTTCTTAGCGATCACAACCTTTCTTTATTATTTGGTTCTTATTCCTCCTTGGACAACCTTGTTCCTTCCAAGGGTTAAGACTTTTGTGTCCCACATTTTCCATATGGCGAGTTAAGCTTACTCTTTTAAATAATTATTGTGTCCCACATTTTGTAGGTAGCTAGTTAACCTTGTCTCTTTGGAGGGACAAGTTTCTTGAGTTCCACATTTTAGAATTGATATCATCCCCCTCTCCTAGAACCTATGATTGTCATGCATCATTACTTGTTTCCTTATATTTTCTCTATTGTCTTCTTTACTTGATGCATGCGCTCATACATGGTATGTGTGTAATTTTACATGTGATGTTATAATAGAGGATGATTCATGGTGTTGATTATAGATATAGCTCTTTTGCATGACAATCCCCTCCATAGATTGAAGCATTTTCTCATTACAACTATTCCATATGGGAACTCCCCCCTATTTTCAGTTGCATCTTTGCATTTTCATATTATTTTTTCCTTGCTTTGTCTTGGCCTTCTACTTTTTTTCGTCTATATATTAACTTCATAATATATCATTGTCTTTTTGGTTTGTCAAATTTCAACTCTTTCAATTGGGTCAAAATGTAGCATATGCATTTTGCACTTTATATTGTCCATACACATATCCCTTTGCATAAATTGTGCAAAGTTCACATCATGTACTAGCTATTCTAGGCTTGCCCTAGGATGACAAAATGGTCCTCTATCTCATCCTTTCTATGAATCACAAGTACCAAAGTTCTCCTTTGAGTGTCCCTCCCATGGTATAAACATGCAATTTTGGATTCTTAATTAATGTTTAGAACAATGATGGGATAACCTAGCTTAGACTTTGTTTTTTACCCCTTTGGTTGCATATTTGGCCATTATATACTTGTTTGTTCCCTTGTTTGGGTCACTCTCTAGTTGGTTGGATTGATTATGCACCTCATGAACTAATAGAGTCCCAATTAGTTAAAGCCCCCAAATATATTCAATCAATTAATGCATGATTATTTATAAATTTGCTCACTCAAATTTATGATTTTCTTGAGTGGTTTGAGGGCACATTCTTAGTTGTATTTTTTCTTGTCTATGTTACCCCTATGGCTCATCGTTCTCCCATATTTGCAGTATAATAGAGGGTTGTTTTCTCCTCTCACACCTATAATTTGGTCCAAACTCTAATAGTTTGATGGGTAACACTGGTAGTTTGAGCATTCCATAGAGAACACACCTTCCATATTGAGTGTAAAAACAACCTATGCCATTCAAGCATTTTAATATTTATTCATTCCACAGCCTCTATAGTCTCTAGGCCTCTCTTTTAGCACAGTAAAACTTTGTTTACTTGAAAGCTCTATTGTGATTTAGCAATCTTCGTCCACCCTCCATGTCATTGGGCTTGGTTGTATTATGTACCTCCATCAACACTTCTGTCATTAAAGGTTGCTATAATCAACATTTCCTCCCCGTCAATTTAGATTTCCCTTTGTTGGATTGATCAATTGCAGGATTGTGGTATTTTGAATTTGTCCCTATTCACACTTTAGTCAACCTTCATCCCTTAACCTCAAAGGAATCTTAAATACAAGCATGTGAGAGATGAGGGAACTTTCTTCACTGAGGGTATTATGGTCATGTACTTGGCTTGTTTATTGGTCTATTACTTTGACTATTGGAGTTTGATTATCCTTGGTTGCTTTATTGGGAAAGATCAACCCTTCTATTGGTTGCTGACTATTTTTCTTCTTCTCCAAGCCCAAGTGTTTACCTCACATTAGTTTAGCGTAGGTGATGATATCTCAAAACTTGGAGAATGGTTTTCATCCACATAGGAAGGAAATAAGCCCTAGGATCCCTTCCCATTATCTTGGTCATCGAAAGGGAACTGGGTAATAAATCAAATATTTTCTATTTTCTTTGGGTTTAAAAGAGGGTTAGCCAATGCCATTTCTCTTGTCTCATCAATTATCTAATTAGTTTATATGATGTTATTAAACAACCTAATTCCACTCACAGTCAATGCCAATTAATTATGGGTCATTATAACCATTAATCCTTTATTTACCTTAATTACTTTAGTGGTTCACCTCTTCCTCCATATCTCATTTTTTCATTCTATCCCCAAATTGGTTGACAATTCCAATCCACCGAATATAGTCTACCTCTGTTTGGTAGTGTGACCTTCCCTAAGTGGGAAAAGCTCATATCAAAGATCATTGGAAAACCTTCCAAATGCCAATAAGGACAACAAAGGAAAACCACTTCGGATGTTGTTTCGAAGCTTTTTTATTCTTTTGAGTCTAATCTTGGGGCTATAGAGAACTGAATTAAGAGATATATCCACGTGACACCCGCATTGAACATAAACCCAATCGGATTTGAGATAAAAACACTCTGATTCTACCTTGCTATTTTCACATGAGTGAACTGATATTTCATATGCGTCATACTTATTTGGTTCTCTTTATATGCAGTGATAACAAACAAAGGGGAGAAGATTATCTAGACTACATAATTGGAATGCTAGAGTATGATGTGCCTTATCATGTTCACTTTGCTATTGATAATGGTGAGATGCTTCTATATTATGTTTTTAGCAACAAAATCTAGAATTGCTTGATTGCTTGCAGTTATATTGCTATTTGTTTTTCCTTGAAAACTGTTTGACAGTCTTGGTGGGATTCACTTGTACACCTAGACTTTATCACGTACACTATACCAGTTCACTATTGGTTGGTTAATGATACATTGCAAATCAGATATTGTTTTAATGATAAGCAAGGGGTTTATAGAAACATGCAATTTCAATCCAGTCAAGCATAGTGGCATAATGTTATGTTTTCAAGATGCTTTTGAACAAAGAATGGCTTGTCTCTACATCATAAGTGCACATTCAATGGCCTTTGTAGCAAGAGTTTATATATACCCAAAAAATAACATTCAGTCTTTACTTATTTATGGATTTTGCAGTCCTGTAGATGCAATATGTGGACAATGGTACACTATTAAAGTGGACTCTTAAAAAATTACCTTGGAAAAGAGGGCAGATCTTCTTCAACGAGCTGAAGTACGTGTGTGTGCTTTTGATATAGAGACAACCAAGCTTCCTTTGAAGTTCCCCGATGCCGATATGACATGATAACGATGATTTCATACATGGTGGATGGTCTAGGCTATCTTATCAAAAATCGAGAGGTAAAATTACTTGTCATTGTTTTATGCCCACTTGTCAGCCTATCCTTTGTTTTGGGAATTCTTTCATCTATATGCTAAGCTGGTCAGGGAGGTAGAGTGGTGTGAACTGGAACAGAGAATTAGATTGTTCCAGTAAATGGAGAAATATGTGACGTCTTGGGAAAAACAAAAAGTATCGATTAATTTATTGTAGGGAAACTATTAGTCATGGAAAAATTGAATGATGTGATTAGGATGGAAATGTATACAAGTTCGTGTTCAAAGGGTGAAATTGCACGCGAAGGAAGCTAGCTTTTACACCAGGAAATCCTAGGTATCCTAGGTTTCATTTGAAAATGTTATGAAGCTTCTTGCTCATTTTAAAGCGTATTAATAATATCCTTCTAAGCTTTGGAAATTCTTTTTGGTATTGAATCTCAGTTTAGATGCATCAAGTGATAATGTTAGGGATTACGTAATAATGTCTCTTCCAGTTGGACTATGCTGCAATTGTTGATACATAGACTATCTTATGTAATCTTTTTGAAACTTCTACTATTTTAGATGATAGTTTGGGATAATGGCACAATATGTAGCTGAAAAATGTTTGGGTTCATTTAATACTCACATAAGAGGTTGAAATAATCAAATAGCTATTGTTGTTACTCGTATACATATAGGTCTGGAAACTGGAAAAAAAAGTACATTATCTTGTGATAAGGTCAACTTTGTGGAACTAAATTTTATTGAAACATTTATGATACCTTGCATGCTATAGATTGTAGGGTGTGAAAGAAGGATGGTATGATGGAACAAGTATTGCATGTGCAATACTAGTAGTGGTTCTTGTGATAGGTATGTATTTTGGTTTTATGCATGTTTTCCAATATCAAAGGGAGTGATATTCCTCACATATCAAATAATAAGAAGTGATCAAGAGTAGCTTTGATGAATAGTTTGGGATAATGGCGTAGTATGTAACTGAAAAAAATGTTTTTGCTAATGTAATAGACACATAAGGGGTTGAAATAAGAAAATATCTATTGTGGTTACTCATATAAATACAGGTCTGGAAACTAGAAAAAAGTACATTATCTTGTGATATGGTCAAGTTTATGGAACCAAATTTTCTTGAAATATTTATGATACCCTATATGTTATGGATTTTAGGGTGTGAAAGAAGGATGGCATGATGGAACAAGTATTGTATGTGCAATACTAGCAGTGGTTCTTGTGATAGGTATGAATTTTTGTTTTATGTTTGTTTTCCAATATAATTGATCAGGCTTTTCCTAATGATCCTGAAAACAATAACTTGTGATTTTTATACACTTACTTTATGGGGCTCGATTCAGATATTTTCAAGATTTAGATATGTCACCATTGTGTAGAAGGACACTTTTTTCCATCATCCATATATCAAGGAAGTTTCCACATAATTTTTTTTATTTAGCATCCATAAGTTATTACAAGCAATCTATGGAGTTCCAGGATTTGAATAATGAGAAGAAAAATATTCATGTACAGGTAGTTACTAACACTAGCTCATCAAGAATGGTCAAATATGGAAAGAACAAATGATACATGTTGCAACATATTTTAATTTCTATAATTTTTTTACTTTTAATAATTAATGTGTTAAATTCTAGCATAAATGCACAAGCAAGATCACTGAAAGAAACACAATCACAAGATAGACATAGATATACCCTGGGAAACCCTCATGGGGTAGAAAACCCAGTAAAGCTTTCCTCAATATAGATAATCAACCCAATACAAGATAGTAGACCACAACAAGAGCTCCTTCTCCTCCTATGCAGAACTCTCTCTCTCCTATGCGCACAATAGAAGTGTGAGAACAAGTGAGTTAAGTGAGGAACAACCTCCTCTACTTATACTTGTTTTCCAACTGACTTTTTACCCTATGAGGCCAACTTGTCAAATTGAGTCTAATAACCTCCGATAAAATAACTTCAGGCCGATCCCCACGTAGGAGATCTAATAACCCTAGTTCCCATAGTCCAATGGAGGAATAAACATCTCCGGATATACAATAGAGTCCCGTCAGAGGAATAAAACATCTCCGGAATAATACAAATATAATATTATTTGAAGTTACAATTTTTCAACACTCCCCCTTAACGAGAAGGATATTATAACAACAACTGTAGGAGTGAGGAGTCATCGACTACATGATACATGATACATCTATAAATCATTGGAAGCTTTCTTTATACATCATCAGTAACTCAAGTAGTTACTGGATCATCTTCAATATCTTCAATACTGGAACATCAACATCTTTAGTACTGAGTCTTCATCTTCTGCAGCACTCGAACAGCTACATACGATCATCAGCATCGTCATCACATGATCATCAGCATCATCATCACACGATCATCAGCATTGTCATCACACGATCATCAGCATCATCATCACACGATCATCAGCATCGTCATTACACGATCATCAATACAACAGCAGCATATCCTGCAATACACATGATCCAATTACGGGATGATCAATCCCTATCACTTTAGGACATAGGTCCAAGGATGATACAATCTTGAACCACTTATGGGATGATCAATCCCTCTCACTTTAAGACATCTCTCATGTCTATGGACGATGCAATCCAGATCAACTTACAGGATGATCAATCCTTCTCACTTTAAGACACCTCACCATGTCTAGGGATGATGCAATCCCAATCTATTTACAAGATGATTAGTCCTTATCACTTTAAGACACCTCACCATGTCTAGGGACGATGCAATCCCAATCTAATTACAGGATGATTAGTCCTTATAACTTTAAGACACCTCGCCATGTCTAGGGACGATGCAATCCCAATCTATTTACAAGATTATTAGTCCTTATCACTTTAAGACACCTCACCATGTCTAGGGACGATGCAATCCCAATCTTCTTACAAGATGATTAGTCCTTATCACTTTAGGACATAAGTCCAAGGATGATGCAATCCTGATCCACTTACAGGATGATCAATCCCTATCACTTTAGGACATAAGTCCAAGGATGATGCAATCCTGTCATGTACATTTTGAACCAAACGCTCAGGGACGATGCAGTCCTATATACATCCACTAAGGACCATATTCTCAGACATCTGTCTACAGATCACTTTAGGACTGAAGTCCAGGGATGATACAATCCTCCTCGTTTGCTAGGAACCGCATTCTCGAAGACATCTGTCTACAAATCACTTTAGGACTGAAGTCCAAGGATGATACAATCCTCCATCAACCTCATCGTTGGAACAGGCAACCTCATCTTCAACCTTATCATTGAAACAGGTAGGCACATCATCGATACAGTATCCTCATCAATACAATATCATTAGTATGTATCATCAATACAAGTATCCTCATCAATACAAGTATACACATCATCAATACAAGTATCCTCATCAATACAAGTATACACATCATCAATACACGTATCCTCATCAATACAAGTGCATATGCAAGTATTCTCATTAATACAAGCAAACATAACATAGATGCAAGTATCCTTATCAATACAAGCAAACAAAACATAGATGCAAGTATCCTCATCAATACAAGCAAACATAACATAGATGCAAGTATCCTTATCAATACAAGCAAACAGAACGTAGATGCAAGTATCCTCATCAATACAAGCAAACATATAATCTAGATAAGCAATCTCATCATCAATATAGGTATCCACATCGATACCAGTACCCAAAGATATCTTCATCTATCATATCACTCCTCCTTTCGAGGAGAGTCCTTTTGAACTACAACAAGCTTGTCTCGGAAATGCTCAAACTTTACACGAGAAAGAGGTTTGGTTAGTATATCAGAAACTTGCTCGTCCGTGCTCACATATTCGAGTTTGATAGCTCCTTTTTGCACCATATCCCGTATATAGAAATAACGGATCTCTATGTGTTTTGACTTATCATGAAATACTGGATTCTCAGTCATCTTGATACAACTCTGGTTATCACACAGAATCATAGTGGGTTCCATCTCTAAGTCAAATAGTCCTAAGAATAACTTACGAAGCCATACTGCTTCACAACTAGCAGAGCAAGCAGCTATGTATTATGCTTCAGCTGTGCTGAGAGCCACACTAGACTGCTTCCTGCTATACCACGAGATCATAGTAGATCCCAGACAATAACATCCTCCTGATGTACTCTTCCTATCTGATACACTTCCTGCCCAATTAGCATCAGTGTAGCCATGCAAATTGAAATCATGATCTCCACTATAGTAAAGACCAAAATCTATCGTACCTTTTAAGTACCTCATCACATGTTTTGCAGCTATCATGTGAACTCTTCTAGGTTCCACCAGATACTGACTCAAGGTATTCACAGCAAAACATATGTCTGGTCTAGTGTTAGTCAAATACATTAATGATCCAATAATCTATCTATACAGAGTTATGTCCACTAACTCTGATGAGTTATCTACTAATAACTTCAAGTTGGAATCCATGGAAGTGGCCATGGCTTTACAGTCCAACATATCGAATATTTTCAAAATCTCCACAGCATACTTACCCTGATTTAGAAAGATTCCTTTTGGGTCTTGCCATACTTCCAGGCCTAAGAAGTAGTGCATCAATCCGAGATCTTTCATCTCAAATTCTGAAGAGAGCTTTTTCTTGCACTCGATAATCTGTCTCTCATTTCCAGTCAAAAATAGATCATCTACATACAATAATAATATAACAGGTTCATCATTCATAACTTTGAGATAAAGGTTAGGATCAGCTTTACTCTTGGTAAAGCCCATGCTTGTCAAGAAACTGTCAATCCTTCTGTACCAAGCTCTAGGAGCTTGCTTCAACCCATACAAAGCCTTCTTCAGTTTGCATACATGAGTTCTTCCATATTCTACCTCAAATCCAAGTGGTTGTTCTATGTACACTTCTTCTTCAATTACACCATTCAGGAAGGTTGTCTTAACATCCATCTGGTGTAGTTTCCATTTCATCATCAATGCAAGTGCCATGATAGCTCTAATGGAAGTGTACCTAGCAACTGGTGCAAATGTTTCTTCATAGTCAATTCCCTCTTTTTGAGAGAATCCTTTGGCTACAAATCTTACCTTATATTTTTCAATGCTACCATCTGCAGCATGTTTTATCTTGAATATCCATTTCGAGAACACTACACTTTTATCTTTTGGTTTGGGAACTATATCCCAAACATCATTTTTCATTATTTACTGGTATTCTTCTGTCATTGCTTCTAACCATTCTTTCTTCTGAACTGCTTCTTCATAGCTAGTAGGTTCCTAATCCACTAGATTACACATTAAAGCTATATAGTTGGACACTAGCTTTGGTTTCTTCCTTTCTCTAGTGGAGCCTTCAGGAGCTCCATACTTTTCAGCTCCTTGAATAATGTCTATGGCCCATGCTGGCCTTCTTTTTCTTGATTAGTTTGTAATGGGGGGTTCTTGTGGTTCTAGCAAGTCATGGTCTTCAGGTGTAGTATCTTCAGGAATGGGTGCAGCCTCTGTGATCCTGGAAGGTGTGTCTTCTTCATAGATTTCTTCATGTTGGCACTTCCTAGATCTCTTGAGAGCTACTTCTTCATCAAATGTCACATCCCTACTAATTTCCATATGATGAAAACCTGGGATGTAAATTCTGAATGCTTTGGATGATTCACAATATCCAACAAATATTCCCTTCTTTCTAGAAGGATCCAACTTGGTTCTCTTTTCTTTTGGAATGTGAATGTATACAGGACATCCAAATATTTTAAGATGACTTACCTCAGGCTTCTTTCTTGTGAACACTTCTTCTAGAGTTTTGAAATCAAGAGCACTATGGGATAGTCTATTTTGTACATAGACTGTTGTTTGTAGCTGCTTCAGCCCATAAATACACAGGTAGGTCTTGATCATGTATCATTGTCATTATAGCTTCCATGATGGTTCTATTCTTTCTTTCCACAACACCATTTTGTTGGGGATTGTAGGGAATAGTTAGCTCTCTCTTGATTCCAGCTTCTTTACAGAAATCTTCAAAATCTTTTGAAGTATATTCTCCGCCATTATCTGTTCTGAGTATTTTAATTTTTTTTTTTCTGAATGATTTTCTATCAATGCTTTGAACTCTTTGAACTTTCCAAAAAACTTCATTCTTCCCTTTTAAGAAGTATATCCAAGTCTTCATTGAATAGTCATCAATAAATGTGAGACAATATTCATATCCACTTAAAGATGTGAAGGGCATTGGTCCACATACATCTGAATGGATCAATTCCAAAATGCTTTTGGTCTTTGTTTCACTCTTTGGAAATGGGTTCTTGATGTTCTTCCCTTTTGCAAATCCTTTGCATGTGCCATCATGGTCAACCTTTAAGTCTGGTAGACCTACAACTACCTTGCTTACATGAGGTAGTGCCTTGTAGTTAATGTGAGCAAGTCTCCTATTCCATAGCTCATTTGGGCTAGTGACTTCATGTACAAGGGCAGCTTCTGGATGACCCTTGAGCTTGTACAAACCTCCTTCCTCTTCACCAATGACAATTGCATCCTTAATAGATTTACCTTTGGACCACATTAATACTTGTCCATCAATGAATGCAACTCTATAGCCTTTCTTGTCCAAAGCTGAGATGGAAAGCAAGTTCTTCTTCAATCCTGGAACATACAAAACTTTCGTCATCTTCATGGGGGTTCCAGAATCAAGTTTGTAGTTTGCTTCACCAATTCCCTTGATGGGATATTGATAGTTATCTCCTAGAGATACCTTTTGTGGGGAGTTATTTTCATCAAGTTTTGATAGAGTCTTCTTTTGTCCTGTCATGTGCTTTGAAGCACCACTATCGATAACCCATGTACCTTCTCTAGGTGTTATAGATCTAGAGAGTGCGGAGAATAGAACATACTCTTCTACATCTTCTTCTTCACTTCTTCTAGATCTTTTCTTGAAGAAGGTCCTTTCTTCATCTTCTTCTTCTCTTCTAGGTCTTTTCTTGTGAGGCCTTTCTTCCTCTTCAACTTCTTCTTCACTATCATCTTCTGCAAGATGTGCTTGATGTCTTTTGTGGTGAGTACCCTTTTTCTTCTTCAAAGGACAGTCCTTAGCAATGTGTCCTATTTTGTGACAAGTAAAACATTGGAATGAGGAGTAATCTCTTCTTTGATTAGATCCTCTTTTCTTTTGAAATCTTTGTGGAGGATGAGACTCCTTGTGACTATCCTTCTTAAAGTAGGATTGATTCCTTCTTCTCTTGGTGTGGGTGGCCAAGGCTTGGTCATCTTCCTTGAGCAATGCTTCTCTATTGGAAACCATGGCTTCCTCTTGAATGCAATCCTCCCAAACCACATCAAACTTCATACTTTCTTTTCTAGCACACAAGGTTTGGATGAATGACTCCCAAGGTCTAGTGAGACCATTTAGAGCAGTCATGACTAGTTCATCTTCATCAAGAGTATCTCCAATAACATCTAGTTGTTCTTTGAACTGAGAAACCCTTGAGAAATAGTCTTGAATAGATTCTCCTTTATTCATCTTGGTGTTCTTCAATTGAGCTCTCAGGTTCATCTTCCTGTCGATGTTCTTTCCCTCATACATTCTGGAGAGAGCATCATAAATTTCCTTTGGGGTCTTCTTGGATGCCACTTGGGGAATCAAGTGGTCCTTAATAGAATCAACAATAATTCTCTTTACCCTAATCAAATCTTTCCTGTACTTCTCTTTAGCTTCATCTTCTGTAGGTTCTGCAATCTCATCTTTGATATAATGGGCAAGATCATTCTCTTCAAGAATGAGACCAATTCTATATTTCCATGCTCGGAAATTCTTTATACCCTCTAGCTTGTCTTCAAGCTTAGTACTTGGGGCCATCTTACCCAGGGGGTCACTTAAAATTGAAAATTCCAAAAATGAAAAACTGACCTTACCAGGAGATTGGCTTGACTGAGGCGAGGTGACTAATGTACTTACTTTCTAGAAACTTCAATTTTTCAACCTCCAAACTTGACCAGCGAACTTCAGATCTGCTGTAGAATTCTGGTTCTGGTTTTCTGGTTTTCTAGTTTTATCACACTTTTGTCAAACTAGGGTTTGAATTTCTCGGAGTTCTACCCAACAAAAAAGTTCGATCTAGGGCTCAAAAGATTGGTTTTGAGAAGGGCTATCCAGCCGTGTAATCAGAATTCAACAATACCAACTTTTTACAGAAACCCTAATTTTCACCGGAGAGAGAGATAGAGATATTTTCACCTTGTGAAAGATGTCCTATTCAGGCTAGCTCTGATACCATGTTAAATTCTAGCATAAATGCACAAGCAAGATCACTGAAAGAAACACAATCACAAGATAGACACAGATATACCCTGGGAAACCCTCATGGGATAGAAAACCCAGCAAAGCTTTCCTCAATATAGATAATCAACCCAATACAAGATAGTAGACCACAACAAGAGTTCCTTCTCCTCCTATACAGAACTCTCTCTCTCCTATGCGCACAATAGAAGTGTGAGAACAAGTGAGTTAAGTGAGGAACAACCTCCTCTACTTATACTTGTTTTCCAACTGACTTTTTACCCTATGAGGCCGACTTGTCAAATTGAGTCTAATAACCTCCGATAAAATAACTTCGGGCCGATCCCCACATAGGAGATCTAATAACCCTAGTTCCCATAATCCAATGGAGGAATAAACATCTCCGGATATACAATAGAGTCTCGTCGGAGGAATAAAACATCTTCGGAATAATACAAATATAATATTCTTTGAAGTTACAATATTTCAACATAATGTGCTTCCTCACAACATCTAGTGAAATATTTTTTTCCTTTCACCATTTTGTGATAACATATTGTGGTTGGATACAAAGAATCAAATATGCAACTATATTATGTTCAGGTTGTTTGTATGAGCCGGTCATTCAATACTTCTATAATTGAACTGGTTGTTGGAGACTAGGTTGATTTGCTCTTCCTAATATTGGTTGTTAAGTATCATTGCATTAGTTACATCAAAGTAACATAATTATTAAGATACATAACTGTAGTTGAGTCTGTCTAGATAGTCTAAATAATTCTAGTGGTTATTAACTTATTATTTATACTTCTTAAATGCCAATTCCATTTTATCTATTTGATTATCTGCAACTATGTATATGAATGTGGCATCTATACCTTAAATAGTCCATGTGTATAGACATGATGTTTTAAGCATGAACTCTTCATATCAATAGAAATTATTTTATGTGATTTAAAAGTTGAGTGGCGAGAGGCACACATAGCATCGAGGTAAAGACTTGAGTACTCGATAAAAGTTGTAGGAAGGATGCATATCATTGCACCATGTTTCTTTTCAACAACATACTGTAATAAATGCCTTTTTAGGTCCTAACATATTGGATACAAAGATCATGCTAAGATTTTAATGTGATTAACTCAAGTTCCATTGCCTTCACAAGTATTTCCTAAACCACCAATGCCCCCAAAAGATGCTCATTTCTACAACTAGGTAGCAAAGTATACTAAACTGCATGAACAAGACCTCTAAGGCCTACCACAACATATAAGCTCATCCATCTTATTTTGATTGTACCTTTCTATTTTCACATCACTGATATGAGCTTTCATATGCGTCATACTTATTTGGTGCTTTTTATATCTAGATCTCAAGAGAAAGTTACATGTATCAAACATATATGCTGATATTGGTAGTTACGATGGTGTGGTAAAGATTAAGACATTCATGAGAGTCTAGAAGTTATAAAAGAAACCCCAATGATTGTCATTTGAGAAAAAGAACAAAAAATCATTTTCATCTGAATTCTCAATCCAAGAAAATTTATCATGTTGAAGATATTGGTTAAGAAGATAATTTAATCAAGTATATTCCTAACACAAAATTTGCATTTCAAAGCTAGAACATGAGGTGAAGATATATATGCTACCTTGTTGTTGAATTTTTGCTTATTAACACAAACCCTGGAACACCTATCGAGGCCTCAAGGATTTGTACATAGTCATCACCACACTACTATAAGTGGTTCCCAAAGATTATCAAGTAAGAGATCATTGTCATAAGGGATGGGTTGCAAATCATTGCCATTTCTTCAAGAATGATTTGTTTTCTTGTGGTGATTAGTAATTATTATAATTTTAGCAAGGAATAAATCAATATTTTGTTATTTCACATTCTGATGCAAATTAATCGCTTTCAAATGGCATACCCAGTTAGTTCTTAAGTTTATTTTCATATCATGCAGTTCGTAGAAAACAAAGGCCTTATGATATACTAATATAAGTTGTGATGTATATTTTTATGGACTGACTAAAGCATTCCCTTGGAGAATAATGTGAAACAAAGTGTTCATCCATATACATATGTATTTTTACACAATACCTCTCCAGAACACCAAGTCTGATGTTCCATCCAAAATTTGTATTCTATAAATGTACTCTTTAAGGCTTCCATTATACTTTTTTTCTTCCAAGTAGACTGTTTTTGATGGTACAAGTATGTAAGTGAAAATTTATCTAGCGTACCATTTATATGATGGCATCATGGGTAAAATGGATTCTAATTATTAGCAAAACTAGAATCTGTAGAATTTGAAGTTAAAATGTGACTTTCAAACTTTTCAATGCAGAATTTGAACTAGTAGTTAAAATGGTCTCCCTTTAGACAACATTATTTGTTATTCTTTTTAACTTACAATTTGAATTTCTTCCAATTGGTATTCATCATCCTTGTTGATGTGTTTTATGTAAGTAGAAATTCTGATAAGAAAACTTAATCATAGTTTGATCCTACCAAGTTTGTAGAAGTGCATGATAGGCTTATATTACAAATGTAGAGTTCTGAATATGTAATGGAGGAGCATAAATGTTATTTAAAACTAAATGATTTGGATATCATAGTACACTTAATGAATAGGTATGATTATCAATAGTGTATAATGATTTCATATTACAATTGTTGCTAAGGAGGGTAAGTACAACTTTTTGGCTGAGGGAGTGCATATTACAACTTGGTCTAACATTCATCAAATCGAGGCAATTATCATCAACAAGAAATAATCTATTTCATAAAGAGTTTGTGGAGGATCTTGCCAAGTTACATGTATGCCTACTCTATTTTTTGAAGAAAAGTTTTCACCCATGAATAGGGAATTTCATTTTCTTTTGATTTCTCTAATTTAGCCTATAGGAGGGGAAAATGACTTAGTTCATGTGTATTAGAAAAGAAAGGTTGGCATCTTGCAAAGACTTAATATATATACCTCAAAGAATACATAATGTAGAGAACTATTATAGCATTGATAAGGTTGGTATTTATTGCACCGAGAGCATAAAACAAAGTGATTTACTAGACTTGTGATCTGGATCTTGGGAGCTGAGAAACGGAAGGCTTGAATGCCGAGAGAGGAGGAGATTAAGCATGCAAATCTGTCATAAAATTCACATGAAAAACACTAATCTTGCATGAGAATAAGCATGGACAAAAACATGTGAAGTGAATGGGAGGCGAGGCTCAAAGAGGAGCACCACCTCTGAAACTAATTACCAATAAGTCACTCAAATCTAATTAATCTCATAATGAACAATAGAAAATAGGAGAGAAACCAAATGAGTAACTTGTTATTATGAGAAGGCTTTCTAGGCCTTTATATAACATTATTACAATGTGTCTTGAGGCCATACCATGGGCCAAAACTATGTGCTACCAAATACCATGGATGGGAGAGGGTGGTCTCTCCATTTAATGCTTTTATGATTAAATGGGAGAGGGTAGCCTCTCCATTTAATGCTTTTATGGCTTATACATCCGAATTTAGACCATATGCCCCCTAAAATTCGGATCAACTTGGGGCAAATCTGAAATAATAACATTTTTGCTGTAATATTCAGATTGCCAAACAGAAAGTAAACTGATGATTTTTATGCGTTTTTTGTGGTTGAAATAGGATTACACTTGCCTAAATTCCATAGTATGAAAATGGCATCAAATGAGCTTCTTATAGGGTTGTTTTAATAAGGTTTTACAGTCTATAAGAGTTGTGAATGGCTTTCCGCAGCAGCCCTAAGTTGAGTGGAAAATGGAACAAAATTTGCAAATTAAATGATCTTTAAAAGATCCAAATTCAAGCTGATTTATAGGGGTTTATTTTGCTAGGAAATAAACTATGCAAGAACCATAAGATATTATATGTATGTAGATTCATTTCCATAACAAAATAAATAAGGAAATTAAGGAGATAAATCATCACATCTAATTACATCTGTGGTGGTACATATAACCTTCAGATTTACCTCAAGAAAAAGCTTTTACAAATGCAAATCAACAACAATAATCCAACAACTAGCGTTCAAGAGAAATCACCACATGAGCACAACCCTCCCATGACTCCTCACATAAGCACAATTTGTTGAAGTGTATGATAGGCTTACATTACAAATATAGAGTTAATAATATGTAATGGAGGAGCCTAAGTTTTATTTAAAAGTAAATGATTAGCATATCAGAGTACACATAATGAATATGGATGATTAGCAGTAGTGTATAATGATGAAAGCTAAGAGTATTCAGGAAATTTGTCATAGTTATATAGGACATGGGAGACATTGGAGGGGGAGGAAAGTGTTTCCCAATGTTTTATATTAAGTCTAGGAAGGTGTGCCAATAAAGGGGAGAAATATAAATATAGAAAAATGCACAAAAAATTCAATAGCCATCATGGTTATATGAATTATATGCTTGTCACAAAATTGATATTTCCGATTTCAGTACTAATTTTATGTAGCATCAATCATATATTTCTATAGTAAGGTAAGGGACTCATTTTATGTCTACTTTGTGTATGTACACGCTTCTTTGCTGGAACATTTGATTTTATTTGAAACAAGTGAGTGTGTAAATTGGTTTTGACTGCAATTGTGATTCTATTAACTGATCTCTCAGGCAATTTGAATGCAAACACTTGTTGAATATGGCCATTGGGATTTCACATTTAAGTAGTTTGTAGTCTTGTTTCATATTGGATATTATAAGTTTCATAGTTAAGTAGGAGTCATTAATTGGTGTAATTTTTAAGCTTTCTAGCTTTTACATGGTTTTTATTTTTCTTCTTCTTCTATTATTTTCTCTTCAAAGTGTGTTTTACCACTGTGTTCAGAATCATAGACAGTTTAAAATGCAGCATCAAGATCCAATGTGGATGGGGACACTACCCTTCATTTGGATTGTATTCATGGTCACGTTACTTGCATATAGGTAAGGTTGTTTTCGAAGACATCAATGCTTCATTGTTCCTATTTGTGGCTTTACCTAAAGTTTGATTGGATTTTACCCACCTAGTTAAAGGTATAAATTGTTGTCCACTTGGAAAGCGGAGCAAGCCTGGATTCTAGGGATGAGGATGGAGCAGATCCTCTTCATGATGCATGATCAGGAGCTATGGAAAGGTCGTATGTTATATTAGTCAGTTAATAATAGCATAGTTTTTAGTATGACTATTTCCTTCTTTCATTTTTGCATTGCTTTTATATCTCATCTAACAAGACTAAAGTATATGCAAGTGTGTTGGTATTCTTGTGTTTCTCATTTATGTGGAGATAAAATTTAATATTGAGAGTTAATAATTAGTTGGTGCAAATAATTTTTACAGTTTCTAATCTCTTAGTTGTTCACTAGTGGAACACAAGGAACATGTTACTAAGGGAATGGCTCAGTTTTTGTGTACATTACCATGATAAATTGAAGTTTTAGTTATGAAGGAATTTCTATTATCAGAGGGCTTACACAATCAAGTACTTTATGAATTGGTCATAAAAAATAAAGTGCGTGGTGTTATTCTTTAGAAGAGAGATGTTTCAGAAAATAGTGCTTGAAAATTTAAAATGATTTCTTCTAAGTAGGCTCCTTGTTGTTGATTATACTCATTGAGTTTCATTATATTTTAAGTGTAAATATTTATTTTCTATATTGTGATTATAGTTTATTGAGGTTATTAATAGTAAGCATGTTAAGAGTATTTATTGCATGAACACTTCACTCATCATCATGGTGCAAAATAGATATTAAGAGTTGTTTTCTTTTGTAACATGGAAAACATGGACTTCTACATGATCAAATTCAAATTCAATGGTTCAGTTCCCTTTGCTCTTGATAGCCCTCGATATTTTAAGATGATGACTTTGTAGATGATCAAGCTCATATTTTTTCTACTAGCAGCTTCATAATTTGAGTTCCTTTCATTTTCATAACCTATAGGAATTCATATAACCACGATGTAATCTTGTTACCATTAATTTAAGTAAAAGGATCCTTATAATAGTTACCAAATGTCATGTAACACGTTTCTTTTTAATCTTTTTTGCAATCCAAATTTGTATGGTAGTGATTATCTTCAGGATTAGATCTTAGATCTTCCCATACAACTCTAGTCTCTTATATCCATCATTCAACTAGTCTTCATCAGCAACATCAATCATTTTTTTATATTTATCTCTAATAATCTGTCTCAAATTTATCATTCTCAACATCAATGCTTAGTTTTGGTTCAGATCAATGCATGAAAACTCTAGGTTCAATTCTTTCTCACAATCATGTTCTTCGAATCCAACATAAATCATTTCATGGGTGCTAATTTCAAACTTCCACTAAGGTAAACTCGAGGTAAGAAATAAACTTTTGATTTTTTCTAGTTTACTAAGAACATGGAAAATTATAATGCAATGAATGCAAGATTATTGTGTAATGATTATCTCTTCCCCAATTCTTATAGGGTACTAGCTTAATGGAAGAGCACCTTCCTTACAATCAGGAGGTTGGTGGTTCGATTCCTCCATACCCTATCATAAATTAATAAATGATATTTCAATATATTTCTAAGAGGGGGGTTCATAATCAAGGGGGGTTCATAACCACCTCTATATGTTTCTATGAGGGGGGTTCAAAACTTCCTCCATAGGTTGTTATGAGGGGGTTCTTAACCACTTCCATACATTTCTACGAAGGGGGTTTGAAACTGTCTCTATATGTTTCTACGAGGGGGGTTGTAACTGCGCCCTTATGTTGCTACAAGAAGGAATCATAAACACCCATGTATGCTTCTATGAGGGGGGTTCTAAATTTCACACATAGGAATCTATGAGGGGGGTGCTAAACTGCCCCTGTAGTTCTCTATGAGGGCATTTTTATACCGACTCTGTAGGTCACTATGAGGGGGGTTCTAAACCTCTCTTGTAGGTATCTAAGAGGGGGGTTTAAAACTACCCCTATAGGAATCTATGAGGGGGTTTCTAAACCACCCATGTAGGTCTCTATGAGAGGGGGTTTAAACCAACCACATAGGTCTCTATGAGGGGGGTTTTAAACCACCCCCATTGGTCTCTATTAGGGTGGTCTATGGGGGGCGTTAAAAACCACTTGCATAGGTCTCTATGAGGGGGTTCTATGGTGGGGGGGGGGGGGTTCCAAACCACCCCCATAGGTCTCTATGAGGGGGGTCTCAAACCGCCCCCAAAAGTAACTTTTGGGGGCGGTTCAAATCTCTTCAAAAACCGCCCCTAAAGGGAAAAATTTTTAACTTCGGTGCCTTTGGGGGTGGTTTTGTTAGAACCACCCCTAATGCCAAAACCTCCTCCAAAAGTCACTTTTGGGGGTAGAAGGAAACCCCCCCTAAAGGCGAAAAATGTAGTAGTGAAATATTGAAAAATATCCAATTGAAGAGCACCAAGACAATATCCATCATTCATTTGCTTATAATTGAGGAGCAATAAAGACAATTTTTCCCATATATGATTTTGGTGATGGGGTATATTAACAATTGAGTAAGAAAATCAGTAAGCATGAAGAATATCTACTTTAAGAGCACCAAGGAAATCTTCAACATTCATTTGTTTATAATTGAGGAGCAAAAAAGACAATTTCCCCTCCTTGATCTTTGTGGTGTTGGGGTATATTCACAAAAGAGGAAGAATATCAACAAGCTTCAATAATCCCTAATTGAAGAGCACCAAGGACAATATTCAACATTCATTGGCTTATAATTGAGGATCACAAAAGACAATTGTACCCCCTTGATCATTATGGTGATGAGATATATTCACAAATTAGGAAGAAGACCAACCAGATTGAAGATTGTCTAATTGAAGAACACCAAGGACAATCTTAAACCTTCATTTGGTTATAATTGAGGAACACAAAAGAGAATTTTCATCATTCATTTTATTACAATTGAAGAGCACCAAAGATAATTTTCATTGAATTGATCATATTGGTGATGGGGAATATATGCAATCAGGTAAAAAAAATCAGCAAGGAAGAAGAACCCTCAATAAATCATTGAATAAAATAGAGAGAAGAATAGATTACACATGATCAACTAAATGAATTATACAAACACTCATCAAATTCAAATTATAGATCATGCCATGGTTCTTCCTATCAATCCACAACAATAAAAGTGAGAAGCATCAAAGGAGGGTTCCTCAATTTCCACAACAATTGAGGAACAAGCAACCCATGTCACTAATTAAGAAGTAAAACAAGGTAATGTGGTTCAACATTTATGAGATAACTGACACCAAAAACAATTTCAATAACTATTGATATGGTGGTTTGACCTAAGTCATGTATGCAATGGAATTTGTGACAATGTATAAGGATTAGTCATCCAATGGGTGATAAAACCTATATTTTTTATAAATGCATTGTTTGTTCACTTACACTTGAGATAATAGGCCTAATTTTGAGGAACATAGGTAGTCACACCAATTGGTCAACCACCATCCTTGAATATAGGATGAACAAAATATTTACAAAACTCATATTGAGACCCAACACTAGGGAAATGTGATTAGACATTCATGAGATCAAGGACACCATAAACAATTTTATCACAACGTCATTCAACATTCATGAGGTCAAGGACACAATCAATAATTTCACAACAACGTGGTCCAATATTCATGATATCAAGGACACCATAAATTTTTTTGGTAACAACCAATATCATTCTCATTTACCTAGGATATTTTCAATGGTATATAGGGAATAAACACTCAATAGATAAAAAAAAAATGCACTTTAAATGCACCCATTATTTGTTCGCATGCAATCAAGATTATAGGACTAATTTGTCTGTGCATTGCTAATGACATTAATCATTAATCAAACCCTTATCCTTAACTATAGGTAGAGGAAAAAATATCCAAAGGTCGTCACTAGACCCAACATCATACAAATGTGGTTTTACCTTCATGAGATCAAGGACACTTACAACAATTTCAAAACCAACCAATCTCGTCACCGTAGGTAGATTTCCATCAAAGTAACATAGGGAATAATTGCTTGATGAACAACGTAAGTTGCAATCTCAATAAAATTATTGTTTCTTCAATGTTAAGTGAGATGATGGGACTAATTTTTAGGTATGTTTTTAATCACACCCATCTATCAACCCCACATCCTCGAATAGGGGAAAAGTGAATAAAATTCAAATGCTAAGTTATGAGACCCAACATTGGGACAATGTTGTTCGATAAATGACAACATCAACATTTTGGTAAATGACTAATATCATTGCATTGGGGGATTTTCCATAATGTATAGAGAACAAATGCTCAATTAATAATATAAATGTACTCTCGATAAACCCATTGTATGTTTATGTATAATCAATATTAGCAGGTAAAACCATCATCATTTGAGAGGGGACATGCAATTGTGTGTTCATTGATTGTTGTGCAGATAAATTTCAATATTTATGAAAGATTGCAAGCATTGTTTGGTGCATGTTGCGATTAGTTCCAACTCGAGGTAGCATTTATGAAATGTGTAGCACGTGTATTACACTTTGTCTTGGTTTGTAAAGATGTCATTAGTTTGCTTGTAATGAGTTCACTGAAATATTGAATGAAATCAGTTTCTTCCATTAGGATAGTCCATTCATAAGAGAGATGTAACCCACTTAAATCAACACAATAGTGGAACATTACTTCTTCAACACAAGAAATGTAATTTTTTTGCTTAAAATATGATTTGCAATGAGTGACTTTATATGTAATTCTATATTTGAGTTACATGATTTATCAATTTGGGGAACAAATAGGTCGACTAAGAACAAGTGGAAACTCATGAGTAAATATGTGTAATGTACCTGTTAACACCCAAAAAGTGCTCACTAGCTCATTTCCTTATTCACATGACCCATTTGTCCACTTTTTCACCATTTGAGCCTCTAAAGCCAACATAAGGTCACCAAAAGACCTTGATACACCCCTTTTTCCACTCAAAAAGATTATTTTTCCTAAAAAAGCATAAAAAACCCTCAAAAAGGGTCCAAAGTTCCCAAAAATATTAAAAAGGGAATAAAAATATTAATTTTATTCAAAAAAGGAAAAAGGAGGAAAAAGTACCTAAACCATGTTGGTCAATACCATTGGTTCCCACAAAACCACAAATGGTATTCCCCACCACCAAAACCTATAAAAAGGTTGTAGGGGCTCCTCATTTCACATCCATCCATCTTCCTATCCTCATGCTGCCAAAATCTCCCTTGAGCTTTTGGCCATTGTAACTACCTTGGAGAAAGGACCCTTTGGAGTTTGGAGCTGCTCACCCTTGGAGCTTCTCAACTATCTTCATCATTTGGAGGTATTATTATTGCAAGCACTTGCTTGCCCCCATTTTCAATACAAAGTTATTTTTTCAATTCTTGTTCTTGTTTTAATTCAAAAAGATTATTATGATATACACATGCTAGTTTAGTTTTAGATTTAGATTTAGGTTATTGTTTTTGCTTAATATTGAAACTGCTGCTACTAGTTAGCAGGTGCCCATAGCACTAAGCTTGGTTGCAAAACCAAGCCAACAGTTTTTTGGCGACTCCGCTGCTTTCGAATTTCTAGATCTCATTTTTGCTTTAGATCTTAGTTTTTGATTGTATTAGTTAGTTTAATTCATAGACCTGCCACGCTAGATAGCAAATCCACTGTTGTTCTAGATCTTGGCCTACTTTATTGCCATTAACAGCCTGAAATTTTCAATTTTTGGGTTTATTTTTCGGCATCCGCGTACGGCTTTCACCTCACGGCTTTTTTCCCAACAGTCGCACGGCTCATCATGACTGCGCAACTCTTTTTCGTGCGGTTCACCGTGGTTTCGCGGCCAATTAGTGCGCTGCACATCGCGGCTTCGCGGACCTTTTCTGCGCTGCACATCGCGATTGTGTGATGAAATCCCACGCTGCACATCGCAGCTTCGCGGCTGAAACCCGTGCTGCCCATCGCGACTGTGCGACAGAAACCCGCGCGGTCCATCGCGACTGTTCTGTCAAAACCCGCGATGCCAATTTTTTCATTCGGCCGATCCATTTAAAAAATTAATTTTTCACTGTATTTTCTACCCACATAGCACATTTTTACAGCATTAAAATTTCTGCATATTTTACAGCCATAGAAAAATTTTACTATTTAGAATGCACTTTTGAAAAAGTCTTTTTAAAAATTTTCAGAAATTGAAAGAAGGATATATTTTGCATTTTATCTAGATTAAAATTTTGCTATTTACTTCCTTGAGATTTTGCCCATAGCAATTTTTGAAAAAGAAATCCATTTATTTCTTAAAGAAGTCATATTATTTGCTTTCCTATTTCAAAAGATTCTTTGTTTTTTGAATAGTCTTTGCAAAGCATTTAATTTCCATTTATTGAAGAAGTCATTTATTTGTTTTACTATTTCAAAAAATCCTTTGTTTTTTGAATATTTTCTGTAAAGCATTTACTTTTTCAATTTCAGTTTAAAATACCACACGTGCACCCACTCAAACACATAATTTAAACTGAGCCTTAAAACGAACCCTAACTTCAACAAACTTTTAACCCCACTTGGGGAACACTTAAAAGAACTTTGTAGCTAGGTAGTATTGAGGGGATAGGTGTTCCAATAACACCCCTCAGTTATTACATCTGAGACATAGCTGTTGTCCATTAGGGAACCAAAATCTCCTAGTATTTATTGGCACGGTCATAACCAGTTTATCGGAAGGCCTCTCCCCTAGGAGGGTTGAAGTCGCGAGGATGGTTCTAGAAGCCTGAGTGGAATACCGAAATCCATTCAGTAACCGAAGGGCTACCATTCGCAGTTCTCAGGATATCCTTGTATGGGGATATTGCGATAAAGGACCAAACAGTAGATTTACCTTTTCTGGGCGTGTCATGAATGGAGTATCCTAGTTGCCATTCTTTAGGATTGATTACCCGGTGTCCCTCTCGGTAGGGGGATATCTAGCCGTTGACTCAACACTCAATATTGTCTGACTTGGATTTCATCACCTTGCAGAGAATATCGTTTGTTGGTTCACAATACTTTTAGTTAGGTGTTTGCATGATACAATCCACCTTTGGTCTAGTAGCACCTCTTTTTTCTAGAAGTTGTTTGCATGTTGGTACTCTGACCATTTGTTGCATCCCTCCACTTATTATAGCACAACTGCTATAATAAGTGCCTTTTTGAGGTTGATTTTTTGGCCTGAGAGCCTTCATTTTCACTCCCCTTCTTGCACCCTTGGTTGCATTAGGGTTTCGAGTCTTTTATACATTACCACCTTACACTATATAGATTTTTACACAACAACTTATTTCTCACCATTGAGAATTTTAGACGGTCTCGCCGTCTTCAGGGCGAACTCCCAGAGTTCAGTCTACTTGGCTCTCCACGTCAGCGATGAAGAGCCTTATCCCTTGACTCGACACATCGTCTGTCAACCATACGGTCATCCGATTCTGACACGCCTCACTTCACTTCTGATTCTGAGGCAGAATCTGAAAACCCCACTGCGTTATTCCCAACCAACCTTATGGCTGGAACACCATTCGACCCACTTTTTATCAGCACCATAGGAGAGACATCTACATACCCTGCTACTGCGGTGCCATCCATGGCAACAACTACCCCCCTAGGTATGCCTAATATGGGAAACACTCCACCTTTAGGAATGCCCAACACAGGGCCACCTCCTGTTATAGGAATTCCCAACACAGGACCACCACCTATTATGGGTATGCCCAACATAGGGGTCACACCCCCTTTGATTACCATAACCCAGATTCCAGGAATCACCACTACTATTCCTAACCCCGGTGTAACCCATGTTGCACTCAGAAATGCTGGCCCATACCAGACCACAGCTATTGGAGGACACATACCTTCAGTACCGAGCATACCCTTAGGCGCTACTGGACCCCTACATCATACCACCATGACTAGTCATGTCCTAGTCGCTATGCCACATCCATCTACTACCTTACCTTACATGGCGAGTCTGAACTTACTAGACTTAGCTAGGTTAACCAATGATCCTATCAGACATGACCCTGCGTGGCCTCTGATGCCCACCAAACTACACCCCGACATCCCTAAGTTTGAGGGCAAGGCAGGTGAGGACCCTTGGAACCATATTATGTCCTTCCATCTATGGTGTTCCTCCAACTCTATAGTGGATGACTCTGTCCGCCTCCGTCTGTTACAATGAACCTTCACTGGCTCTGTAGCTAAGTGGTATATCGAGCAGCCCCATGGGACCCATCCCACCTTTACCTCCCTCGCCTCGACCTTCCTGCAGTTCTTCCAGTTACCTGTCCGCTATGATGCGGGAGTCGAGATCCTACTGTCTTGCAGACAGAACACGGCCACCCACATCACTGACCACATTCATGAGTGGCGTAGACGTCGAAGCCTCTGCAAAATCAAGTTAGACGATCGTATCTTCTTAGATTGGTTTCTCAAGTCCCTCCTCCCTCTCATTGCGAAGGATGTGGCATCCGAACGACCCTAGTCTGAAGAAGAGGCCATCCTCAAAGCCCAATAGTTTGACCTCATTTACGCCCAATCGGGTTATCTGTATACCATTATACCGGACTCCCCTTGGGGTGAGTCATCCCAACACGATGTGCCGGGGGCATCCCATGCCGCAAATGGCATCATTGGTCGTATTTCCTCGCATCCCCAACCCTTTTCCATTGCACATCCTAGCCATGGTCCCGACGTTTCGCAGGCTACATCTCAATCTGGAGCAACCAATTCATATGCTCCCATGGCACATCACCACCATACCCACAGACCTTCATGTCCACCTCAGTGCTTTGGTCATGCACCACCTGCATACGCCCCTCCAGCTGCACCTCAACCGATGTATTACCCACAGCAAGCTACAACAGCTAGCCCAACACCTCCAATAGCTCAGGGTTACCAACAACCCCAGCAGGTATCTAGTCCACTTCCAGCCCCACCAGTTTATTACCCACCACAACCTGCTCCCGCACCTGCGGTGAACCAAAATCCTCCCACTGCTCAAGGGCAAGTGTACACACAGCACAACCAGCCCCAGCACCAAAACAACCAGCGCAACCAGGGTGGGCAACAGAACCGTGGAAGAGGACGTAACTGTGGAAACAACCAACAACAACATGAAGGTCCTCCACCTCCCAATCCTCCACAAAATAATAACGCCACACCTCCCAACCAGAATCTGGATCGTAACCCCAGGCAGCCCAAAAATAATAACCTCAGAACAAACCATCCTTGTTCTATTTGCGGGGTCTATGGCCATTACACACATGCTTGCCCACATTTGGAGCGAGTTCGGCAACTCTGGACTGACGATGCCCATTGTCAAGGGCAAGCGGCTCCTCAGCCGCCACCCAACCCTCCACCACCACAACATCAACCTTTGGTGTTGCAAAATCCCTTTCCAACCCAAGGCGTAATGAACACTCAGCCATTAGCTCCCCCTCAGAACAACGTGCCACCACAACTAATCACTTATGCCGCAACTGATCAACCCATGTTCGATTCAGGTACTCACCACTTGTTGATGATGTCAACCGCCGATGCCAACCTCCAAACCCATCGAAACAAATATGGCTCCACCTCTGAAGCCCCTCCCGCCGACAAGAACACTAACGTTCATCCCACGGATCAGACGTTACGTATACCCCCAGCCCCATTTGATGGCGCTCCTAAAGCACCTCGCTTCCCACTTCGTCGTATCAATAATAACCCCAATGCTCGCGCTGCATCTAATTACAACATTGTAGATGACTTAGCCCAATCTTTTGCAGCCATGTCTGCTTTAGAAGTTTTGAAAAGCTATCCTTCATAGCGCAAGACTTTTCTCTCTGCTATTGGTGCTATTGATCCCAATGATTCACAACTGATGACATTCGATTCGGACCAATTTGAACCACGACTTCCTTCCACTTTAGCATTCCAAGTTTCTGTTTCCGTTCGGAATCTTGTCATCCATCGGTGCATTATCGATGAAGGGGCCTCTACATGCGTTATGTCCACATTCGTTTGGCAGAAGTTGGGATCCCCTACTCTCCAGCAGTCCACCACTGCATTGCGAGCCTACGACGGGCGTTCGACGCAACCCCAGGGTCTCTTAGCTAATGTCCCCGTCCAGCTGGAGGGTAAAACAGTGCTCATTGACATTGAGGTCATCAATGCTCAACTCTATTATAACCTCTTACTTGGTCGTAGCTACATGTATGCCATGCAAGTGGTTGCCTCATCCGTTTTCTACACCATGCAGTTCCCCCATGAGGGACGCATAGTCAAGGTCAACCAACTCACCTATTAAGATCCCAAGGCCCCCGCTGCACCTGAAAATGTTCTCCCCATGGTTGAACAACCTGTTTGTGGTGCAACTACCTCATTCGTTTCCTCCATGGGACTCGGACTTTACTCCGAGGCACTGATGACCTCTACATTTCAGTCCATTCCACCACCATCACTGGAAACCCACGTCACAGACCTCTGTACTCTTTCACAGAATACACAAACACCCGATAATCAACCCTCCTTGTTACCTAAACCACCATTGGTCCCTAGTCACATTGGGGTTACACCCATCCACACCATCCCCTTTCTATTCCCTCCTTCGGGCGTAGTAAGCGCTCTGGTTATGGCTACCCTTAGTCTCCCTGGGCTAACCTTGGGATTACCCGTGTGGTGCATTTCGCCTCCCGTTCCCCCACCGACACCAAATGTCATCCTGCAACCGGTGCAACCCATTGTCACTTCTACCCAACCACCTCCTGGTATCACTACTCCTTCATCATCTACGAATCCCCCTCCTCTCATCAGGCCCACTGGGGGCAGAGGCCCACAACCATACACTGCGGCACCCCCACCCAAAGCAGTTAAACCTCCCCCCGTGTTCCGTGCTCCTCCTAAATGCTCGTTGTGTGATGAGTTAGGCCATCCAAGTCATCAGTGTCCATAGTTACCTGCATTACAGGAACACATGCAAATGCTTGATGACGACCCCAACATCTCGGTTGTCAAACTCGACCCAAATCCCAAGCCTCGCAGTAAATCACTGCGCACTAATGACCCTTGTGCCATATGTGGTGTTTACGGCCATTACTCACATCAATGTCCTAATATCCCAGATTACAGAGCAGCGTTGTATGAGTTGAATAACGTTGACTTAGAAATATCTCCTCCCCTCATCGAGGAGATCTACCCTCCCGCATCATCCTCATCCAGAGAGATTAACACCATTTATATGATCTCTTCGACTACCACTACCTCATCACTTGATTTGACTACTCAAAGCTCCCGCAATGATAAAGAGACTTTAGAGGCTCCTACTGCCCCTGATGACCCCTGGGAAGATATACATCATCATTCATACTCCCCCCCAGAAGAGACCTCATCCACCACCGCTACCCAATTCACGGTTGAGTCCAAAGATTTCCTTCCTACTAAAGTTGACTGGTTTAAGGATCCTACTCCTGCTCCTGATGCCTTTGAGGAAGGTAACATGGCCAATATCTCACCCTTCATCCACATCGATATCTCTGACCCCCCTGGTGCTCTTGAAATCATTACATTAGGAGCCTCCTGCAGTGAGTCTGAGATTGGAGAGTACAAAAAACTTTCCCAAGTGTTCCATGACGTCTTTGCCTGGTCCTATACCGAAATGCCTGGTCTTGACCCCGTTATCATAGAGCACCACCTTGACACCTCTGAGTCAAGGGGCATAATAGATTACCTCGACCCTGGGATAGGGGGCATGATCAATCATTTTGACCCTACCCCATCACATTTATCCCAGCATGTCGATGAATCCATCATTCAAATCAACCCATATGTGATCCACAATCACAAACCCTATGCACATAGCATGGGGACAGGTCATTAACCCTGCTCACTTTTTCACATTTGTGATCTCAACCATTTTTGAGGTCACGTGTCACTTGTATATTTGATTTGATATGCATAGGTCTTTCCTTTGACCATTCCGGAGTTCTTATGACCTCCGTTTTTTGCACCATTTGCACTACTGGATTCATTTTTCCGTGCTCATGATGATGGTTGAGATCATTTCTCGCTCTCACCAGGACCAATATCAACATTGTGTCCCGACACCTTGTCGCCCCGGTTTACGTGCCACATCGGCCGTTCTCCGTTTTTGACGAATCTTATATCACCGAATTCAGTTTTCCGAGCTTGTGATGATGCTTGAGATCATTTCTCGCTCTCACGCCCATATTTTTTGGGCATTTTTCCATGCCCCCTCGTCACCTTGGTTTGCGTGCCACATCGGTCGTTCTCCATTTTTGACAAGTCTTATATCTCTGGATTCAGTTTTCCGTGCTCGTGATGGTGCTTGAGATCATTTCTCGCCCTCACCTCCAGATTTTTTCGAGCATTTTTACCATGCCACCCATCACCTCAGTTTGCGCACCACATTGGCCGTTGCCCATTTTTTGACAATCTTTATGTCACCGGATTCAGTTTTCCGCACTCATGATGATGCTTGAGACCTTTTCTCGCTCCCATCAATCCCCTTTTGTTCGGTATAATTTTATCCCTTTTTCGGGCCGAGCAATCCTTTTTACGAAAAAGGCACTTAGGGAGTTTTTGTTAAGCTCTTTTCTAACTCCTAAAACAATGAAAAGATCGCCGAGCAACCTTGCTTCCTTTCATGCTCGCTAAACGTATCTGAAAGGGCGTCTACCTGGTATAAGTTTACCTCTTTTCCGGACCTTGTAGACTAATTACGAAAAAGGAATACTCTAGTCACATCGGCTAGAAGAGTTCTCCATTTGCATCATTTTATGCTTTTTCAGGCCTTGGAGACTAACTTACAAAAATGAACACCAATGGAGTCCACTTACCGCTTTTAGACTCTCTAAACATGAAAGCGACCACGAGCAATCACCATGCTGGGCTCGTAAAACCAACAGGACAGTAGTCATAACCACTGCCGAGTCTTCTTATCGTTTTCAGACTCCTTAAAAATGAAAGCACCAATGAGCACGAATAGTCCTGGGCTCACAAAATCCACACAGGACAGTACCATTTCAGAGCACACTTTTATCCCTTCTTGGAGCTCATTAAAACTACGAAGAAGGACCCAATGGTGCTTCTCGGTGCCACAACAGATCACGTCTACTCATATGGTAGCTTCCCCATTTTGGTCACCTTTGTTCAGAGTATTCTGTAGTATGTCACCCTGAGAATCCCTCAACAGCACCAATTAGCTTGACCCCCCCAGAGTCAATAAATACCCTTCAGTCCCTAAAAGCAATGATACCCACACCTACAAGTCAGTTCCCTATGCTGCCAGGTCAACCAGGTCATCATGCTCTGAACAAAGGAAGTTTGAGTCTACCCACCATATGACCCCAGTTACTTCCCATCCCCACAAGTATGTCAGTCCTACCATCAGTACTACCACACTTCAGTTCTACACCTAGCGCACCTATCAAGGAAACATCATTGCCTTGTTAGTTTCTAGTCTCCCTCTGTCGACAACAACCTAATTTATTCCAGAGGATAGACCTAGAGGTCCCTGTGTCTTGGACTCATCACCATTTATGATGAGTGCCTACGAATCATTTCGAGAAGAGTTCTCAGTGCCTCTCCAAATGGTTGTTTCTCACATGCTCGACTTCAACACCTTGATCGCATCGTTGAGACTCGCACAGGGTATTGGTCCGCTCAGTTATTAGTCGAAGACCCCGGATACCTCCCGACTCCTCCACATTTGAGAGTCTACATATGGATACAACCAGTTACACTTTTTTCTATAGATATCTAGGTTGCGCATGGCGACAGTATTCAGATGTACCCCAGTTTTATACTCCCTCGAGTATACAGTTACATATACTTCCCAGAGATGGCTCACAGTCATTACGTCCCTACAGATGTTGGGCACCTTCAGTTTCAATAGTTCATCAGTTATTCCAGTGTATCAATTATTGAGATCAGTCATGTCATGATCATGAGTACATCCCAAAACAATGTCCCCTCTGGACCATTATGACGTACCAAAAATTCTTTATGTATTAGATCCCGCTTCTTGGGACTAATTGTTATGTATATGTCTTGATACGAGCATGGGTATGCCCGCCTTGTCCATTATTAGAGATTATTCTTCATTCATATTGAGGCCTTGTAATATTTTTTGTTTTTTGCAGCTTCCAAGGGTTGTGGATCCAGTCTCCAATCGATCTCTTCTCCTCCCCAAACCCCATAAAAAAGACAAAATAACTATGATGTCTATCGGCCATACGATGAGCTCCTGCCCTCACACATCAAGGGGCAATCTGTTAACACCCAAAAAGTGCTCACTAGCTCATTTCCTTATTCACATGACCCATTTGTCCACTTTTTCACCATTTGAGCCTCTAAAGCCAACATAAGGTCACCAAAAGACCTTGATACACCCCTTTTTCCATTCAAAAAGATTATTTTTCCTAAAAAAGCATAAAAAACCCTCAAAAAGGGTCAAAAGTTCCCAAAAATATTAAAAAGGGAATAAAAATATTAATTTTATTCAAAAAAGGAAAAAGGAGGGAAAAGTACCTAAACCATGTTGGTTAATACCATTGGTTTCCACAAAACCACAAATGGTATTCCCCACCACCAAAACCTATAAAAATGTGGTAGGGGCTCCTCATTTCACATCCATCCATCTTCCTATCCTCATGCTGCCAAAATCTCCCTTGAGCTTTTGGCCATTGTAGCTACCTTGGAGAAAGGACCCTTTGGAGTTTGGAGCTGCTCACCCTTGGAGCTTCTCAACTATCTTCATCATTTGGAGGTATTATTATTGAAAGCACTTGCTTGCCCCCATTTTCAATACAAAGTTATTTTTTCAATTCTTGTTCTTGTTTTAATTCAAAAAGATTATTATGATACACACATGCTAGTTTAGTTTTAGATTTAGATTTAGTTTATTGTTTTTGCTTAATATTGAAACTGCTGCTACTAGTTAGCAGGTTCCCATAGCACTAAGCTTGGTTGCAAAACCAAGCCAACAGTACCCAAACCCGGGTCTATACACACTAACTCAAAAAATGACAACTTAAACTCACAAAGTATGGGCTTGACACAAAAACTAAGGAATTAGTTTCAACAATAGGCACATTCTAGAGCCATCACACCTAGGCAGACCATTTGCATAAACCAAATGATTGGAGGCAATTTCCCTAGGAATTATGTGGACTCTTATGCTTTTGGTGCACCACTAGAAACTAATGGACCACTGGAATACTCACTGAAATTTTCCCAACATGCTATCGAATCTACTTGACTTGAACAACAAGGATTATGCAATGAAATAGTTGACTAGTTGCAAAGATCGAAACTTGGACTAATAAACGAGGCAAATTCCAAACAATTTTGAATGGAACTAGAGGATCCCTAATTTATTACATGTGACTTAGTAGGGACTCTAATACTACTAATAAATATTTAGGAACACTCAAACTAGATTCTGGAAGCACAATTGATAGTTGTATTCATCAAAACAGAAAAATTGCTAGTTTTCTCAATGAAGGAGCAAGCAATGAAACTGTTGGTTTCCTAATAAATTAAAATGGTAAATAGGGGTCACTAATTATATTATAATATGAATATATGTGACCAAAATCATTAAAATTAAGCATTTAATCAGACTTTAGGGGCTGCAGTTAATAGCCAATTAGAGCCAAACTTGTATAAAACCAATTATCACTAGAAATTGCAACATTGAAGGAGAAATAGAGTAATTGTGAGTAAGAAATGGATATTAAATTATTGGATTAGAGAAGTGAATATTATTACATCATATTTCATTTCACTGGATGTACATGAGAAGCTACCGCAACTCACAGGGCCCGCAACCCATCAATCTCCCTCTTTACTGGCTATAACACATTGCAAAAGAACACTGATGCTACTGAGATTCTACCACACCAATATGGAGTTCGAACACACCATACTAAAGCTAATATCAGACCTGCAAAAATATATTATCTATTACACATGAATATCCATGAAAATAAATGAATGTTCTCTTCCTCAATCTCCAGCTAAATGATCTCGAAATCTCTCCATCGGATCACTAGTTGCAAAGGGGCAAATCTCCAAATGCTGGAAAGGGACACACCACCCAATCCTATGAAAAGCTCATAGATACGAAATATTAATAATCAAAATGGAAAAAATATCCCCAAGGATACTCTCATACTCCTTTTATAAACCTCTAGTAGCTTTCTTCCTTTCTCTAGAGCCTTCCTTCTTGAAATTCAAATTAGGGATGAGTTGTAGACTTCTTTGGCAAGTTGCTTTTGTATTTGGAGCCACTTCCCTCATCAATTTTCCTCTCACTAGATAAATTTGGATCCTATATATTTTACTGAGTTTCCTTGGTGCTTTGTTTCTATTACTAATCCATTTTTAGACTTATTAGCAAAAATATGCTTTCTTTGATTGTCTACTACTTTTCTTGTTTTTCTGCTTTTTTGTTGCTTTTACTGCTTCAGCTTCTTTCCTGATTTCTTGAGGGATACAACTCATATGTCTTATCCTCTTCCTATGTGCCCTCTTGAACCACCTAGTCCACTTACAACTCATAAAATAATATTAGAAAAAATAAATAAACCAAAATTGTGGATAAACTTTTCCTTTAGAAGTTTTTTTACCATTTTAGTGCTAAGAAAACATTATAATTAATTTAGTTCCCAAATTGATGTTGAATACCACTTGGACCTATGGGAACCTAATAGGATAGTGGAGTTTCCATGGAGCCTCTAAAGTGGGGACATTACAATACGAAATAAATTGTATCATGCATTGATAGAAGATTGTTTATAATACAACTTATGACAAAGTAGTCATCCCTTAAATGGCCTAGAAAAGTACATATATCCCAAAATACAATGATGTACATGTATCCTCGATCTTCCTCTTGTTTTTTCTCAACTTTGACCTATTGTGTCTATGTCTAGGATCACTTTGCATACCTGGAGTATGTAAATCAAAGATCAATATTTTTTATTAGCTAAATGCACTAATACATTAGCACTAACAAAAATAAAAAATGATTAACAATCCATAATTATTTATAAAAAACACTAATCAAATCCTTCTATGGAATCGATACCCGTGGTGTCCTCCTCCTCGCTGAATCCCTGTTTGCAATTGTATTTTGCAAATAATAGATCATATCTCAATAGAATCTATGAATGTATATTGGGATCCTTGTGTGGCATATGGATCCATTTCTTGAACATCGATCTCACTCATTCCCATGGATGAACTGGATGGACTAGGAACTGCTACTACTATTGGCTATAGTCACCAAATGCTAAAATAATTAGACATTATTGAATAGATAATATAATGTAAATAAACTATGTACATATGTTGAAATAGTTACCTCTACATGAATTTTTTCCAACACATATGCGACATTAATTGCTACATTAGTGACTCCTGCGAGGTTTGGCATGACCAACTCTTTAGCAGGATGCTATAAACATGCAAAATAAAAATTAAGAAAAATAATTTCTGCAATGAATTGAAATTTAATCAACAACTATGATCAATGGCTACACATTACCATGTAATTATTCTCTCCATGGTAATGGAAACCTGCACTACTTTGAAGAGAGGACAGTTTGATATAGATATGACCCTTGTCTACAAGTGGCACATGAGGAGAGGCAAACAAAAGAAATGGTACTATTTCAGTTGATTCTTCTAGTCACTAAGTGTTGACGTAGTTAGACATGAATGAACCAATTAACATATATTAAAAAACTAAAATGTCGAAATTGTTACCTCTATTTGAATTGTCTCTCCACCATGGGGAGCATCACTATGTCCAAATCCCTGCCCCTCTATATATAGCCATCTAGCACATGCAAGTTTAAAAATTCATAAAGTGTTGACGTAGTTATACATGCATGAACTAATGAACTAAAATGTATTAACAAACTAACATGTTAAAATTGTTACTTTTTTGTGAATTGTCTCTCGGCCAGGGGGCATCACTAGTGCCAAAGCCTTGCCACTTTGTAGAGGAATCTAGCATTTGCAAGTTTAAAAATGATAAGTGTTAGAAATATATACATGTGTTTATTAAGAAATAATAAGTTTGAAAGGGATTATTATTATTCATATACTTACCTCCCTCAAAAACCCATTATGGTTAAGATCTGAGCAAAAACTAGAATCAATATTTTGTGTGGTTGTTGAGGATCTAATGGCTACAAGTTTAAAAATTGTAAATATTAGATTGCCTAGAATTAATGATCTAACATGTATTAACAAAATAAAATGTATTAACAAACTGACATGTTGAAATAGTTACATCTATGTGAGTTTTTTCCTCTGAAGATATGACAACACCTAGAACACTAAAACCCCCTATAGATTGTAGAACATTGGTCTTTCCACCAAGGGGGGCATCACTAGTGGGAAATGTTTTCCCTTGTATAAAGGTATCTAGAATCTACAAGTTTAAAATTTTTAAATATTAGCAATATATATAGTGTACAATAAGGAAAACATAGTTTGGACAAGATTATTATTAACCATATACTTACCTGCATAAACATCCTAGTAAAGGAAAACTATGTTTCTGCATGATAATAGAAGGAATGGCCAAATATTGTGCACTCGTCAGCCTTAGTGGTGGTATCATGATGTGTCAATCTACCCCCACCACTATATTTCCTACACCACCGGGAGGTGATGGTTTTACACCAATAGCGATAAATGGCCCTACAGGGTCCATACGGCCAATAACAGTTCTTATTGTGATTATAGTTTATTGAGGTTATTAATAGTAAGCATGTTACTTAGACATATTTTCATTTTTTTTTTTCTATTTATTGCATGAAATTTTTTGTGCCAATGCATTTCAACTGAACACTTCACTCATCATAATGGTGCAAAATAGATAATAAGAGTTGTTTTCTTTTGTAACATGGAAAACATGGAATTCTACATGATCAAATTCAAATTCAATGGTTTAGTTCCCTTTGCACTTGATAGCACTCGATATTTTAATATGATGACTCTGTAGATGATCAAGCTCATATTTTTTCTACTAGTAGCTTCATAATTCGAGTTCCTTTCATTTTCATAACCTACATGCATTCATGTAACCATGATGTAATCTTGTTACCATTGTTTTAAGTAAAAGGATACTTATAATAGTTACCAAATGTCCTGTAACACGTTTCTTTTTAATCTTTTTTTCAATCCAAATTTGTATGGTAGTGATTAGCTTTAGGATAGTTCTTATATCTTCCCATACAACTCTAGTCCCTTAAATCCATCATTCAACTAGTCTTCATCAGCAACATCAATCATTTTTTCATATTTAGCTCTAATAATCAGTCTCAAATTTATCATTCGCAACATCAATGCTTAGTTTTGGTTCATATCAATGCATGAAAACTCTAGATTCAATTCTTTGTCACAATCATTTTCTTCGAATCCAACATAAATCATTTCATGGGTGCTAATTTCAAACTTCCACTAAGGTAAACTCAAGGTAAGAAATAAAGTTTTAATTTTTTCTAGTTTACTAAGAACATGGAAAATTATAATGCAATGAATGCAAGATTATTGTGTAATGATTATCTCTTCCCCAATTCTTAGAGGGTACTAGCTCAATGAAAGAGCACCTGCCTTACAAGAAGGAGGTTGGTGGTTCGATTCCTCCATGCCCTATCATAAATTAATAAATGATATTTCAATATATTTGTAAGAGGGGTGTTCATAATCAAGAGGGGTTCATAACCACCTCTATATGTTTCTATGAGGGGGGTTCAAAACTTCCCCCATAGGTTGTTATGAGGGGGTTTGAAACTGTCTTTATATGTTACTACGAGGGGGTTGTAACTGCACCCTTATTTTTCTACAAGAAGGATTTATAAACACCCATGTATGCTTGTACTAGTGGGGTTCTAAATTTCGCACATAGGAATCTATGAGGGGGGTGCTAAACAGCCCCTGTAGGTCTCTAAGAGGGTTTTTTTTATACCGAATCTGTAGGTCACTCTGAAGGGGGTTCTAAACCTCTCCTGTAGGTATCTAAGAGGGGGGTTCAAAACTACCCCTATAGGAATCTATGAGTGGATTTCTAAACCTCCCATGTAGGTCTCTATGAGGGGGGGTTTAAACCAACCACATAGGCCTCTATGAGGGGGGTTTTAAACCATGCCCGTTGGTCTCTATTAGGGTGGTCTATGGGGGGCATTGAAAACCACCTCCATAGGTCTCTATGAGGGGGGTCTACGGTGGGGAGGGGTGGGGGTTCCAAACTGCCCCCGTAGGTCTCTATGAGGGGGGTCTCAAACCGCCCCCAAAAGTAACTTTTGGGGGTGGTTCACATCTCTTCAAAAACCGCCCCTAAAGGGAAAAAAATTTAACATCATTGTCTTTGGGGGTGGTTTTGTTAGAACCGCCGCTAATTCCAAAACCTCCTCCAAAAGTAACTTTTGGGGGCAGAAGGAAACCCCCCCTAAAGGCCAAAAATGTAGTAGTGAAACTATTGAAAAATATCCAATTGAAGAGCACCAAGACAATATCCATCATTCATTTGCTTATAATTGAGGAGAAACAAAGGCAATTGTTCTCATATATGATTTTGGTGATGGGGTATATGAACAATTCAGGAAGAAAATCAGTAAGCATGAAGAATATCTACTTTAAGAGCACCAAGGAAATCTTCAACATTCATTTGTTTATAATTGATTAGCAAAAAAGACAATTTCCCCCCCTTGATCTTTGTGGTGTTGGGATATATGCACAAAAGAGGAAGAATATCAACAAGCTTCAATAATCCCTAATTGAAGAGCACCAAGGACAATATTCAACATTCATTGGCTTATAATTGAGGATCACAGAAGACAATTTTACCCCGTTGATTATTGTGGTGATGGGATATATTCACAAATTAGGAAGAAGACCAACAAGATTGAAGAATGTCTAATTGAAGAACACCAAGGACAATCTTAAAACTTCATTTGGTTATAATTAAGGAACACAAAGACAATTTCCATCATGCATTTTATTATAATTGAAGAGCACCAAAGACAATTTTCATTGAATTGATCATTGTGGTGATGGGGAATATATGCAATCAGGTAAAAAATAAGCAAGGAAGAAGAACCCTCAATAAATCACTGATCAATCTATTTATGGATTCAAAAACACGATTTGAACAATTCCAAATCTAGATTTTACAAAAACAAATTACCGGATTCCAACCAAAACCCACCAGAAAGTCCAAAACGCAGAATAAATAGATTGGTCCTTTATTGAACAACTAAAGTAGGGAATTAACATAAAATATTTCCATGTTAAATTTATGTTAGATGTGTATTAAAAAATTTCCATGTTACATCAAGGGTGAGTTAATGGTACAATTGCATGGCTTTGCATACCAAAGAATGGTAATTGGTCATGAATGCATGCCAGCACACTAATATGAATCCTCTCAATGATATATTTGGTCCAAAAGAAACATAAGGATATAATTATAGGGATTAGTGCATGGAGGAAAGATCATATGAGCAGCATAAGGATATAGTTCTAAGGATTAGTGCATAGAGGAAGGATCATATGGTAAATAAATTCTTGCAAGTGGAAATGAAAATGGTATTCCCTAAAGTATCCATGTTTAAGGGGTATGGGAAATGAGGTTTTCTTAGGACAATGATGTGGATCATCCAAATGGAATCATTAACTCAAGATTGTAATAATAGTGTAATTCTATGGTTTGGCACATTAAGGAAGGGTATTCTAACCTATTGAATGTTTCAAGTATTCAATCTAGGGATTTTCACCTTGATGCACCCAACTATAAGGTAATTTTTTTATGAAGTAAACCCTATATAATTCCACATGCAAACTTGATTAAGGTAATGGTGTTGATGTATATGTAACTTCGGAATGTATTTCATATATGTATGTTGTATGTACTCGTATTGAGATGGTATTATTCCTCTATACGGAAGTGTCATCATTTATATTGTAAATGTCGTAACTTATACTTGATGGGTTATTAGACCACCTTGTTGGGGTCGGCCCTGTATAAGTCATGTGGGTCAAAGGGTTATTAGACCACCCTATTGGGGGTCGGCCATGTGGGTCAAAGGGTTATTAGACCACCCTATTGGGGGTTGGCCCAGTCAGCATTATGTTATGTGGTTAAGTTTGAGCCTACATAATTTATGTAAAAGGCAAGTCAAGTCAAGTATAAATAGAGTGCGGGAGGCACTCTATTTGATCACTCACTTCTCACTCATGCACTCAAGGAGGAGTGGCGCACTTATGGAGGAGGAGGATCTGATGCTAGGATATGTCTATCTCTTATGTTTGGGTTGTATCATTTCTCTATCTATCTTTGAGGAAGTTATTGGGGTTTTTCACCTTTATGGTTTCCCCAAGTAAATCTTTGTGTCTCTTGTGTGCTTGCATTATTGTCTCCATGATTGACATGCTGTAGATATGATGTACATGTTGTTCTCTCATTTAAGATCCTAAATTAGATTGAAGTAAATTCTGAAAATTTAACATGGTATCAGAGCTAGCCTGAAAGAAGGCATGATATGGCATGTATGACACTTGTTGCACTTACGATGCTAGGGCTTGATATAGCAAAAACTAGTCATCGTAGCACTTTCTCTATAAATCCGTTTTGGCGTAGTTTTCGGATCTAAAATATTTACAGGTCGAAGATTAAATCCCCATGTACCTTGTGTCCAAAGGAAAACCTCTAATTCCTTGTACTTTGTGATTTATGATCTGTACAATATAGGGTTTCTGCCTCTTCCAGATCTGAGTCAAAATCATGTGACCTTGGGAAAAAGGTCATAACTTTGGCTAGGAAGATCCAAATGAAATTTCGTAAAAAGTGACAGGTAGTACACAGATGGTACTATCGCAAAAAAAGTTTTCAGAGGCCGAAGTTGAACCAGTGACACATGGAACACCGTACAAGTTCGCTCTCATGTATTATCCCATAAACAAGTCACGTTGCGACACTTGGCATAACTCTCTCTTAGAGAGTCCAATTAAGGTCAGACCTATCAAGATGGAAAGAAAATAGGGTGAGCTATCTCAAGAAAAATTTTCAGAGGCCGAAGTTGAAACAGTGACACGTGGAACTCCGTACAAGTTCGCTCTCCTATATTATCCCATAAATAGGTCACGTTGCGACACTTGGCATAAATCTCTCTTAGAGAATCTAATTGAGGTCAGACCTATCGGAATGGAAAGATAACAGTTCGGGCTATCTCAGGAATTTTTTTTTAGACCCTATGGATCAAAAGGTTCGGAGTTACACCAGAAACAATCAGGTACATATTTATGTCAAAACATAATTATTTTTGAGTACCTTCATTCATGGCTTCCGGAATTTAGGGCTTCGGAGAAAGTTGGAATTTTTGTAATCAGAGACCACGGCTGGAGGCTACTCATCAAAATCCAAATTTAGAGACCAAGATCAGAATTTTTGGTTGGGCAGAAGGTCGGGCTTGATCAGACCCTAGTTTGGGACTTTGATCAGAAAAGTGGAAAATTAGGGCTTCTGTAAAAATGAGAATTTTTGAAATCTGTGACCACGACTGGAAGCTCCTCAGAAAAATAGAAGCTTAGAGATTTGGATCAAACCTTTTGATTGGGCAGAAGAGTGGGCTTCATCAAACCCCATTTCAGGGTCATGTCCAGTGAATCCGGAAGTTTCAAAGGAAAAATTGAGGAGTGAAACTTTGCAGTTTTCAAATTCTGAATATACCAGCTTGATCAGCTCATCAAGGCGCATATTTCTATCCTTTTGGAAGTTTGAAATTCAAAGTTTGAATTTTTGGGGTTTCTCTAACAAACCCATATCCAGCTCCAGGTCCAGTTCTTGCAAATCAAGTGGATTGGTTTAATCCTAGAAGAAGATGGGTTGGTCACCTACATAAGTGAAGAAGTTTCTGTTTCAGAGGGAGATGAGGCTAAGGCCTTACATAAGAATATTACAAGCGATCTCGACAGGTATGACTCATGAAGGTATGTTTCGATATTTGTTCATGATTAAGTTTATGGTATGTTTTTCTTCATGTTATTATGGTTAGTACAATCTTGATTTTAGATTTGTCGTATCACCTTAACAAAATTATGAATGCATGATAGAAGATATTCATTGGTTAGGGTGTTGACACTTATGATTGTACTAATGCATTATGGTGTTGTATGAGGTTTATGTTGTCTGCTAACATAAAAGGTACACCAAGAAAGACAAATCATGTTCTACTTCAAGAACGTATGATCATGGTGACATGAAGACAAGGATTCATCCATTGTCATGGATCACATAGAAGATCTACTTTCGAGGTATGTATAACTTGTTTCTACAATGGTAAACTTATGAGTCATGCAGGTTACTAGCACAAGTCACTGAAGAGAACCAAAAGAAATTATACGGGTATGTTAGACATAACTAGCTAGCATGCTAATCTAGGTATGTTTTTCCTATATCAAGCTAGAATCCTACCTTGGGTTAGGATCTAATACTGTTGTGTTGTTGATAATGATTATTCATGAAGTCATAAGTTTGAATAATCATGGGTACATGCATATTATGTGTCTTACCTTAATTAATGATATGACTAACCCGAAGAGTCATAGGTTTGAGTAATTATAGGTTTAGACATGTTATGTTTCTTATGATTTGACTAACCATAAGAATCCTACTTAAACCTTGAATGCTAATGCTTATTATTTCTGTTTGAAATGATCGTGACTATACATGCTTGAGAGTATTGTGTTTTAATAGTATACTAATAAATGTATGATTTTATATGAGATCACAAGGATAACATAATCATGATACTAATAAGCATGCATAGGGACCAAGGATGAATATGAGTTTAAGAACAGGTAATCCAGGAAGCAAAGACCAAGAGGGAGTACACTCCAGTGGTTTATGCAAGGATGTAGATATTCAGAGGGAGTTGACCATCTCTGTACATTCCACAACAGAAAGGTGTAGAAGAAGCTACTTCAGATTAGCACTCCAGCAGCTCCTGCAAGGAAGCAAAGACCCAGAGGGAGTCCACCCAATGAACAAACAAAGATAAGTATTTTAATTATCATTTCTTGCATATTTGTTTGTTTAAATAAAATTGTCCAATGATGTATATGCTCATGTTCCTAGACTTAGGATATGTATTGTGCATATTAGAATAGTTGCATTGATGAATAGTATACTACTAATATACATGGGTAAGTGGCCTATGGAACTGTACAACATTCCATTGCTACTTATCTAGAATGAAACCTCTTTGCGGACATGTTGGGAGTTGTGCACACTCTTAACAATGTTCTGGTAGAGATTGGAAGGCATCTAGAAAGTTACGAGATATGGATAAATGTTTTATTGAAGCATTGGCTAAGATAATTGCATGACTGTATGAGATATTTATTTATGGGTAAGAATTTTTTTTGAAAACTATGAGATGTTTTCTAATCATGCAATTTAACTTGTTGATGTACCTAACGAACACGAGACCGAACATTTGCTTTGCTGTGAACACATTGAGTCAGTTCCTGACAGATCCGAGGAGTGTTCACATGGTTGTTGTAAAGCATGTTTTGAGGTACCTGAAGGGTACAGTGGATTATGGGCTCAAGTATGAAGTGAATCAAAAGTTTAACCTGTAGGGTTATGTTGATTCACATTGGGCTGGCAGTGCTGCGGATAGGAAGAGCACATATGGGTGCTGCTTCAGTATGGGATCAGGTGTGATCTCTTGGTTTAGCAGGAAGCAGTCCTGTGTAGCACTGAGTACAGCTGAGGCAGAGTATGTTGCAGCCTGTTCAGCTAGTTGTGAGGCAGTATGGCTACAGAAGCTATTGTGAGAGTTATTTGATCTCCCATTGGATGCTACTGGTATCTTCTGTGATAACCATAGTTGTGTGAATCTGTCTGAGAACCCAGTGTTTCATGACAGGTCGAAACACATAGAGGTCAAATATCACTATATCAGGGATATGGTGCAGATAGGAGCTGTGAAGCTCCTGTATGTTGCGACGGACGAGCAGATTGCAGATGTGCTGACGAAGCCACTAGCCAGGGTGAAGTTCGAGTACTTTCGAGAGAGGCTTGGCATTCTTCAGATTGAGGACACTTAGAGGAAGAAGTGATGGACACATTTGCTGAAGCCATTCCATGCATGTTGGAAGGAGGATCCATCACATGGTTGTGGATGTAAGCGCTGAATGATGAGCATCAGGATGATGTTCTGGTTTCTGCTGAATATGATCAGTTGGATCATTTTTTTTGTATGTATGCATCATGTTGGATGCTAGATATGATCAGTTGGATCATTTATATGTATGTATGCATCATGTTGGATGCTGGATATGATCAGTTGGATCATTTATATGTATGTACGCATCATGTTGGATGCTGGATATGATCGGTTGCATCATGTGTATGTATTTTTGTATATGCATCATGTTGGATGCTTGGACCATGTATCTATATATGTATCAAGTGGATACATTGTACGATCAGGTGGATCATGTATGTTGATATGTATCATGTATTTGTATTTGTATCAGGTGGATACATTGTATGATCAGGTGGATCATGTATGATGATATGTATCAGATAGATACTTGGTATGCATCAGGTAGATGCATTGTATGATTAGGATGATCATGGATGACGAGCTTCAGGATGTTGCTCCAGATGACATGCAGCAGGATGTTGCAGTGATGATGATCAGGATGATCATGTGTACATCAGGATGATGTATGGTCAGTATCAGGTTGATACTCTATGGCCGTGGATCAGGTTGTGCAGATGAGCATGTAATTCGTTGCCCTAGGATATTTGCAGATAGTCTTTTGAGGTTTTGCTTATGGCATGTAATTCGGTGCCCTGGGATATCTGGAAAATGCTCTTTTGAGGTTTTGCTCTGGGAGGACATATCATTCGTTGCCCTGGGAGATTTGCAGATAGTCTTATGAGGTTTTTCCTATGGCATGTAATTCGTTGCCCTGGGATATCTGGCAGATGCTCTTTCAAGGTTTTGTCCTATGGCATATAATTCGTGTCCCTGGGAGATCCGATAGGTTGGGCTGTGTGCCCGTAATCAGTCCTGGGATGCTCTTGCGAGGTTTTTCCATGACCACATGTAATTCATTCCTTGGGAGATCTGCAGATAGTCTTTCGAAGTTTTGCCTATGGCATGTAATTCGTTGCCCTGGGATATCTGGCAGATGCTCTTGTGAGGTTTTTTGGTGACCACATGTAATTCGTGCCCTGGGAGATCCTATAGGTAGAGTTGTGTGCTTGTAACAGCCTGGGATGCTCTTGCAAGGTTTTGTGGTGAGGTCACATATAATATGGCCCTCGGAGATCTGCAGATAGTCTTTCGAGGTTTTGCCCATGGCATGTAATTCGTTGCCTTGGGATATCTGGCAGATTCTCTTTCGAGGTTTTGTGACGCACGTAATAAGTCCTGAGGATTCCACAGTATGGCCAGTGATGATGAATATCTGCAGGTGGTGGGCCTACATCCAGTATGAAAAAGGACTAGCTCTGTAGAACTTCCTATGACGAGTAGATTCAGAGATTGATTGAGATAGCAGAAGCAGTGACGATGATGATGTCTCAATGACGATTATCCAGTGATGATGATCCAGAGAAGAAGACTTATGCTAGAAGACCTGTTCTGCGAAATACCTTCCTAGTTAAGAGGGAGTGTTGATGTATATGTAACTTCGGAATGTATTTCATATATGTATGTTGTATGTACTCCTATTGAGATGGTATTATTCCTCTATACGGAAGAGTCGTCATTTTTATTGTAAATGTTGTAACTTATACTTGATGGGTTATTAGACCACCTTGTTGGGGTCGGCCCTGTATAAGTCATGTGGGTCAAAGGGTTATTAGACCATCCTATTGGGGGTCAGCCATGTGGGTCAAAGGGTTATTAGACCACCCTATTGGGGGTCGGCCCAGTCAGCATTATGTTATGTGGTTAAGTTTGAGCCTACATGATTTATGTAAAAGGCAAGTCAAGTCAAGTATAAATAGAGTGCAGGAGGCACTCTATTTGATCACTCACTTCTCACTCATACACTAAAGGAGGAGTGGCGCACTTATGGAGGAGGAGGATCTGCTGCTAGGATATGTCTATCTCTTATGTTTGGGTTGTATCATTTCTCTATCTATCTCTAAGGAAGTTATTGGGGTTTTTCACCTTTATGGTTTTCCCCAAGTAAATCTTTGTGTCTCTTGTGTGATTGCATTATTGTCTCCATGATTGATATGCTATAGATATGCTGTACATGTTGTTCTCTCAGTTAAGATCCTAGATCAGATTGAAGTAAATTCTGTAAATTTAACAAATGGTTAAATAGGATGATAAGGGATTGAATCAGGGGTTTGTTTCCTTGGGAAGAGTATCCCAACCTAAGGATTTCACTTTGAGCCACCCATGTCTAAAGGAGATTGGCCATGAACATTACTCTTCACAATGATGCTCAACACCTCTTGTTCTTAAAATATGGTAAGGAAGTAGTCATTGATAAAATGCAAATTAACCATTTGAGTGTCATCGGGTCATAGGGAGAGGGATACATTTGATCAATCATCATAAAGTGTGATGATTAAGGAGATATCATACAAATAGGTAATCATTTGCATACATAAGAAATGATTGGCATACAAGTGTGATATGCTCTATGTGTAAAGATACCATAGATGGTTATTTGGATCTATTCCATTGCCTAAGCTTGAATTGTATGGTCTAAAACTACATGATTGCATATTGGCTCATGGGCCATTTGTTGTACCCAAATAACGACATAGTCTCTACATATGGATATTTAGCCTGTGAGTGAGATATGCTTTCGATCTTGAGTTATATCACACTAGTGTTCTTATCGCTTTCCATGACATGGTCCATGGACAAAATATAAGGACTTATGCAACGATATTCATGTTTTGGGATCATGGGCCATGTGTACTCCCTCAAGCAATCACACATGCCCTAATAGAAAATACATGTCATACAAGTTTGATATGGTAGCCACTTAAAGGTTTGTTTGTCTAGGGATGGTTCTTAGTAATGAGGGAAAATTGAGGTCATAATCCAAGACAACCACACATGTCTTAAATGAAGAATATTCAATTCACAAGTTCAATATGGACGTGATTCCAAGTTTTGGTGCTCTAGGAATAATTCTAGTGGTAGAAGCCATGGAATAGGGACAAAATATAGGGTATTAGACCCCATGTAGTTTATCCTTGGGGATTGCATGCAATGCATGTGGCCAAAGACACCATATAGACTCTGCATAGGCAATATTTGGCTTGTGAGCAAGATATAATGGTCATTTTGGGGTTCGGAATAGGAAATTATAATTTAAGGTTATAAATTATATCCTTTCAAGTATTTTAATCATGAACAGTGCTCAAACAATTTCTTGTAAATTATCAATTTATAAATTTATAAAATGTATTTTTATTTTATTTTATAAAATGTATTACTTATTATGGAAGATGATCCAATTATAGTGACCATCAGCTTTAAACCATACTGATTATCATTGGAATACAAAGAGGGAAACAAATGAACCTAATTTTTTCACGTGGAAAGAAATACAAATTGTTTGAAGAACTAGCAATAGGTTAAAGAATTCATAAATTAGTTTGGAGAATTACAAAATGGTTGAAGAATTGACAAAGTCGTTTGAGAATTACCTCTTGGATTTGAAGTTAGTGGTTGAATTTTCTCTAAGAGTGTGATTGCAATCACATTTTTCCTCTATTGACTGCAAATGCTATCCAAATCACGTTGTGGGAGAAATGGATGCTCACAGTTTGGTTTTGGGTGTTTACACCATGTCTTATAAAATGCGCACGCGATTGTTTCCTGCATAAGGTGCACATGTTACAAATTGCATGTGCATTTCCTTTTCCTATCCTACGTGTCAATTGAATTGTCACTCTTAGGTTCTTCTAGTGCTAATGCCAAGGAATGCTTACACATTTTTTTTTTGCAAAGAGGGAGTACCTATATAAATTACTTAATTAATTTCTTACTGGGTACTACTATGAACCTATTAGAAGAATGAATGGTATTACACAAACTTACTTAAGCCATGAAAGGAATTAGGGAGGACCACTATTTACCCTTTACCCTTATCTTAAATGCCTTCAACCTAGGATGATGGGCTGCTTAACCTATTGCTTCAACCAGGCATTATAAGCACTTCTGTAGGGCCAGAACTTACCCCCCTAGATATGATTTGAATTAAGACAACCAACATTCCAGGATATGCCCTGCCCACTTCCCTTTCATTTTAATACCTCTTATTGACAACCAAATATTCTATTTACCCACTTATATTTACTTCCTGCCTCACTTAACCCACTTAGGGATATCCCAACAGCTCTATGTGAAAATCCCTTCCTTCAATCCATCCCATCCTGCCCAATATGGTGCTTCTAATAGAGGATTTAATACGATACTTTCTCAACGATTCACAAAGAAAAGTAAGTGTTATAGGGCATGTATTTATTCCGGTGGCAAGGGAAACATCCATAAGAAGAGAAGGTTTTGTTACGCCAGCCATCTCCATGCAGTGTAAATTTGCTCAGGTCTCTAGCTGTTATCTCTTCACCCACCCCGGTTGAGCCTTGGGACACGACTCTTCGTGACACAGTGGAACCTAAATCCCACAGTGAATCTTCACCAACAATGTGAGCGCACCACGGGACGCTTCACTTCTTTTACGTTTATCCCCCCTTGTTGGGGGAGCAAGGTGCAAGATTGATGGAGAAAACTGATTCACCCTATATCTGCTTGATTGATCACTACCTGATTGCTTCGATCTAAACCCGATAGACTCTACCTCCTCTCCCTTGCGACCTATTGATGAAATAATCCATCTCTCTTGTCTGCAGCAGCCTGCTTACAGCTACTCTTACTTACGTGATAAGGTTATCGTTATCTCTTCTTTCTTCCCCTCCCTCATTTAAATTGGCTTGCCCCCGGTGCCCCTCACTATAACTATAGCTTTAATACCTTTACTCACTCCTTCACTGGACTTAATTACCATTTTTTTAGAGTGATTGGAAGAAGGATGGCTCGCTTTACATAAGGAGAGCGAGGAAGGCCCCTTTATATTAATGATTTGAGAGGAAGTTCATTAGTATCTTTGAGCTAGTGTATATATATAATATATATATAAATACTTTTATATTAATGCTTTACCTTATGTGCTTTTTATTGATACACACATCTAAGACGTTGTTTCACCACTTGCACATGTAGTATTAGACACTTCATTAGCCTTTATTCAATTATTTTTGTACACACTATTCTTTTTACCTTTCACTTTACATTTTTAAGAGGTTCAAGGAGTTAGGAAATATAGTGAATTCTAAGTTTCTAAGACATTCTCTTAAGCTATGAAACCTCCCCCATTATAAGGAGGGATTCCCAGTCTTTATATTTATATGACCAATGTTGTTTGAGTGCCTTTTAGTCCCTATTCGATTCCATCACCGCCAAGCTTTCCCTTAGCAAGCTTGTCTCCAACCAACTTGAATGCATCAATCTCGTCGACTATTCCAACATCCCCAATGGAGAGAGCTAATCCAAATTCCAACGAAAAACAAAACCCAAACTTACCATATATAGCTACTTTGAATCTTCCAAATTTAACAAGACTTACTACTGATCCTATTCGCCATGACCCTACTTGGCTTGCCATGCCAGTAAAACTCCCATAGGACATTCCTATGTTTGAGCGTCATGCTAGAGAGGACCTACTTAATCACATCATGTATTTTAATCTTTGGTGTTCATAAAATAGTATAACCAAGGATTCTGTTAGGCTTAGGTTATTTTAATGGACCCTCAAGGAGTGGATGTTACATGGTATATGGATCAACCTGCTAATACTCATGCCACTTTTTAGTCAATATATAAGGAATTTCTTACCTTGTCAATTACCAGTGCGTTACGATGTGGGAGTCAATATTATTACTAGTTTCCATCAAACTACTGCTAACATTGGACTAAAGCTTCATATTAAACTACTGCTACTCGCATTACAGATCATACTCGCATTATTGATCATATCCTAGATTGGTTCTTCAAGTTGATTCTTCTTTTTATGACCAAAGATGTGGCTACCATCATGCCTTAAGTGGAAGAGGAATCTATTATAATGCTCGACAATTTTTACCTTCTTTATGCCCAATCGGGGGATCTATATAGTGTCATCCCTGAACCTCTAAGAAATTTTTCCAAATTAAATTTTCATTGGTACTATTATGTATGGTAACCATTATAGTGGAACTAATACACCCTATAGACACTCTTATGGTGGAGCCAATACTTATTATGGTTAAAAATATTATGGGTATTCATCATCCCATAGTTATCCCAATGCTCTGTATGATGTGTCATGATCTTCTTATTTAGCATGTGCTAGCACATATTATTATCGGTCCCATGCTCATCCTCATGTACATCGCCCTTTGTGTAATAGTCATTCTTGTAATGGAAAAAAAAACATCATATGGTTATAATCCACATTCTCATAATCCATATTATACCTTTTTTGTTCCTCCATAAATACATTCATCCCCTCAGGCTCAGTTACCTCCATCCCAAATAAATATAGTAAAGCCTTATCCCCGCTAGCAAGGCCAATTCTTTGCTAAAAAAATATGTTTAAGTATAACCTTGGGGCTGGGGGCAACCTACCCAATCATCCTGCTAATTAAGGGGGGCAACTCTAATACCACAAATAATAATCTGGATTCCAATAATCCACCTGAGCAAGGGAAGAATAATAAGCTTAGCAATTATCATCCTTGCACTATTTCTGGGACATATTTTAATTATACCCATAATTTTTTTTATCATATATCTTGGGTTCGATGTTTGTGAGAACAAGTTACACAAGCAAATGCTAATCCCCCACAGGGACAAGGTGGTACCCAAGCTAGCCACCCTTTTACTTCTAAATCATAAGTGTTACAAAACCCTTTCCAATTCTAGGGTTAATCGCTACCCAATGAAAATATCTTGTTATAGTAAACCCTCTAGTTAAATACCTCATGTTGATCCCTCTTTCCAAAATATTTACATTAATTTTGTTTAAATAAATATTAAAACTCACAACCCATAGTACAGAATGCCTCAAGAGCCCATCTAGACCAAAAGTAATGATGTCCAACCCTCCGGTAGTGGTACTTTATAGATCCCATGACCTAATGTTGACCTTAATCCCAAGGTACCAAAGCCACCTTTACGTTGTACTGCTAATAACCCACATGTGAGGGATGATAATAATTAGAGTATTATGGATTAAATAGCGAAATCACCTATAGCTAGGTCATCCTTATAAGTCCTCTTACTTTCCCTTATAAATTAAAGTCCTTACAAGTAGTTTGGGGTGTTTTCAACCCCTCATACACTAGGTTGATCACTTTAAACTTAGATAAGGCAAAGCCCCATCTTCCCCCATTGATTGCATTTAATATTATAGTTACAATGACAAATATCATAGTTCACTAGTGTATCATAGATGAATGAGCTTCCACATGTTTTATTGCCACCAATTTTTAAAAAAAGTTAGGATCCCCTGAACTGGTGCCATAAACTATCACCCTTCATGCATATGATGGTCATCCTTCTCAATCTGAAAGATGTTCTAAAAAAGTCCCTATTTAAACGGATGGTAAAATGGTTTTTATTAATGTCAAAGTTGTAGATACTCATCTTTACTAAAAAAATTTTATTGGTTCTAGTTATATTTATTCCATGAAGGTGATGGACTCTCCCAAAGACTAAGACAAGGTCCCAGTATGGATTGGCATGCCCAATGGCTTACGTAGGGTAGCCAAAGGTTGGTTGTAAGATGAAATAATGCACATGAGAGACACCCCATGGTATTAAAGTTGAGGAGGTGGACCATGATATGTTCCAAGTAAAGTGAAACTTTTTTAAACACTAGGGCTCATGTTAGTGTAAGATTTAATGGGTTTACTGTCCCCAAGAGTAGGCATGACGTTTTTGAGATTGGTTTGAGGCTTGGAATCATAATTTGAAATGAGCACTTCTTCAGTATTTGGATTTTATTGATTCCATTAGATGGAGGATGATTGAAGGCATCCATTCTTGGCTACTGACATCATATTCAACCATTTAGCCTTTTGTTTTTTATGTGGACCTTTTTTTTCTCTTGATTTAAGTAGGTGGAAGATGATTGAAGGAATCTAGTCCTGACCATTGACACCACATTTGATTGCTTGGTATTCTTTATGATGTAGGATTCTTAGGATTTTCCAACTGATATGATAATTTATTTAGGAATTCCTTCATCTTTAACAATCTATCCTTTTCAATTTTAATTATCTTATGTTGTCATTCTAAGAAAAAGGAAACACAAGGCTCAACTAGGCTGAGTGAAGAGATAATAGCTAGAGACCCGAGCAAATTTACACTGCATGGAAATGGTTGGCATAACACAACCTTCTCTTTTTATGGATGTTTCCCTTGCCAGCAGAAGAACTACATGCCCTATAACACTTACTTTCGTTCATGAAGCATTGATAAAGTATCGTATTAAATCCTCTATTAGAAGCACCATATTGGAATGGATGGGATGGATTGAAGGAAGGGATTTTCACATAGAGCTGTTGGGATATTCCTAAGTGGGTTAAGTGAGGTAGGAAGTAAATATAAGTGGGTAACTAGAAGAGTGCCACCTACCCAAATTTTGAAGACTATTTATTTTATTTGCAAAAACATTATGTTAAATTATAATTACAAAGTTTTGTAATTATGACCAAATCCGGTCAAGGATGATTGTAATAAAAATTTATTATTATTTAATAAATTAAAACATGAGAAAAACACCCAAGGAAATTGTTAAATGAGTGTTCACTGACCCACTAGGAGGAATGGAAGCTGTTAGAAGGCATGGGACAGGTGTCATCATTTGCACTCCACCACTAGCTATTGGTTATGGGACAACTACCCCTAAATTTGTGGCATTATCCCCCAGGTGGGCAGAAGAGAGCTATGAGCTCATTAATGACTAGGCTAACCACTAAAAGGCCTAGGCAGCCTAGATAAGGCAATTCGAATTGAGCAGGAAGCTCCATGATTATTTTCTGTAGAAATAATTCCTCAAGTGTATTAGGTGTAATATCCTGAATTTTGGACTGACTATTTTATGATGTTATATTGGGCCACGGCCCCAACACATATGATTTATTCTGATTATTGGGCATGAGACCTAGTGCATATGATTTATTATTTTGTAGACTAACATATGGGGCATGGACCTTGACTGAATTTCATTACTTGATTATATACTGGGCAAGGAAGCCCCAATGTTCTGATTTATGTTTTTACCATATGATGTGGGTACAAAACCCTAATATACTGAGATGACCTTTTCTTACATACTCTGCAGTGATGTGAATGCAATAATTGACTTATATGGTGTGTTGAGCGTGGACTCAGAAACACACAAATTACCTACATATTGGGCAAAAGCTCCAATGTACCTAGAGGAAATATGATGGACTGGGAGTAAGCCCTGATTTACATTGAGTGTTGGGAATAAGCCCTGGAGCACTCCAAGCTTGATAAATGAATACTGGATCCGAGGCAACTTAAATATTCTAGATGTGCCTCACAACCACCTTCTCGCACTAGTGTTGAGCAGGGACTCTAGAATTGCACTAGAGTAACGCCCATGTGAGAGTGTTGAGTTAAATGGCTCTGAAGAGCAGTCGGGGTTACAGAGTTTCAAAGTGTTGAGTCGGAAAGACTCTGAAGAGAACTTTTATCACATTTATTTAATTGACTAAATGATTCATCTTTCTATCCATCATCGCCTACTGCGGGAGCTACCATGTTAAACGAGGGAATCCAACATGCAAAGAGAGAGACTAGAGGTACCTAACCAAGCTGACCATGACCGTCCAAAAGAAGTGGACCGTGTCCCTAAAAGTTAAAGAGAAAAGAGTGTCATGTGATGACACATAACTAAATAAAAGATAATTATCAGTATTCTTTTATGACTAACCTGATTAAAGGCCTCCAAGTTGTTGTTATTATTATTATTATTATTATTATTATTATTAAGAGCTTTAAATAATAATAGGTGTTATTATTTAATTATGGTATATAATTAGTATATCTGATTTATGCATTATTTAATATTTTAAATGATGTATTAATAAGTTAAGTGAAATATAATTAATATAAGAATAATTATTAGTGTAATTATTGTTATTATTAAGAGCATAAATCAAAGATGACTTATAGTCAAACAGTTGGAAAAGTCCTAGTTCAAGAGGACAAAGTTATTTAATTAAATAATATCTTTTAAATTATTAAATATTGAATTTAAAGAAACTAATTACTTCAACAACCCTAATATAAGATTTCCCTATTTAAAGAGGGAAGATCCCAAGTTTTGGGGATCACCTATCATTCTTGGTTATTATCATTCTCTTATGGTAGTCCAAGAAAGACTATTCTGCTCCAAGAAGCTGAAGCAACCTTACCTAAATATTCTCAGACTAAACCAGAAGTGGATCTGCAGCCTCTACCTTTCATTGCATGTTGGAACCAAGCTCGGGAGGTCTAGATAGAACCAGGAATGGTTCAGGGGTCAAGGTTGGGAGAAACACGGTAGCCACAAAGTCATCCAGCCCAAGGCAAACATTCTAACAGGTCAGAAAAGATACAACAGGCTCTACCTTAACTATTGTTGAGTGTGCAAGTTGCTATAGGGAAGATTTCAAGTGCCAAGCGGTTAGGCTTCTAAAGGAAGGGAACACGTTCTCAAGCAGCCAAGTATGGATTAGTTAATATTGCACTTAATTAGATATTATAGCATTATTGTCATTACCCATAATATCAAGTTCAAGATTCTACCCAGAATCAGTGGAGAGTCTAGCAGGCCTAGCGAAGCTAGCCTTTGCTAGACAACTTATATATATATATTTTTGTTGAGACATGTTCTCTTAATATAGGTTCAATTATTCTGTTTAAATCGTATCCCATTGTTTGTAGGGCAGGTTCACCTATACCTGATAGATCTTTTACTTTCCTACTCTGCACATACTGGAAGTAATACCATAAAACAATAATAAAAACCAGACATCAAAACTCTCAATGCTATTACACGTTTAAAATATCAAACATCTCTATAGGAGAAATCTTTAGTTCAGTCTTTAAAAAACGCAACAAGTATTTACACAGAGATTTGCATTTCAAACATATGTTCACATATCCAAACGTAGGTATTCACATATTACAAAAATTGTGTGTCAACTCCAAAACCCTTATGGGTTTACCTCTGAATTTGTGGATCGAATCCCATTCCCAAAACAAAGTGCGCTTTGTATCAAGCCGATAGTATTAAAAACACAGAAACATTAAATCTCTTCCTACGTCAGTTAGACCATTCACACTTATGTTTAGTGAAATAGAATTTCATAGGAGAATTCAGGAATTCCATTTATTCAAACTATTGAAGCCAAAATCGCAAATCACTACCACAAGCAGACTCCAAGCAAACACGAGTTGTTCCCATTATAAAGTCTAAAACAAAAACTTCTAATTTAGCAGACTATCACGACTACTAAATTCAGATTCAACATTTATCTTGAATCTTGAAAACCCTAGCAGGAACCTCCCCAGTTCATGGTTGTTACTCAAACCTCATAATCTAAGGTTAGGCACCTGCACTCTTAACAAGGAAGCCACAAGTCTGAGTGTCAAAACCCTGGAGTAAATTCATCGTGCCTAGACACCTTCATAATAAATCAGACTCAGGATAAGAGTATCACTAGTAGTAAAACAATTACGAAACTACCATTTAATAACCCAAACATTTAAAACTGCAGGATAAGACTATAACAGTACAACGTTTTTATAAATTGAGCCATAGGAAGAAATTCGTAGGACAGAGTAGGATGAATATCACAGTCAACACGAATTCCATTCATTTAAACAAAACGATCTTTTCATTTAAGTTTTATGCTGACGAAGGTACCATTCCAATAAATCTACAGTAGCCAAAGTCTATTCACACAACCATTAAGATGCAGATCTTTTTAGTATTACAGATAGTACCCATGATTTCATATAGGCTGGAAGCACAAAAAGAAATACCCCTTCAGAATCCCATCTATTCTTCCAGAAGAAAATAGAAATTTACAAGTTCTTTCCAAATAGAGAACACGAATAGTGTTACGACTGAGTACAAACCCCATAACCATATAAAATGCAGAGTCATAGACAGGGTATCAAACCCTCATAATTATCAAACAGAAGTTCAAGCAAAAATCAAGTACAGAGGAAGATAGCCAAAATCCCATTTTAGAATCCTCTAGAGTCTGCACACGACCAATAATTACATCTTCACATAACAGGCCATCCAAATGGTGACTCCCAGGAACACGAAATGTGCCAACATGAACTCAACTAAGTTCACAGGTTCCCAAATAATTACACATCAACAGTAATCCCCACAGGGGCGACAGGAGGAGTTATGAGTTGGCAATTTCTAGACTTCCCATTGTCCAATGTCACCATCTTTTTGCCATGATCATGCAGAAAGAAATGCCCATCATCACCTGCAATCCAAACATGACAAACAAGTCAAACTATCAATAATATACCACAAAACCTCTATCGTGCAATAGTAGAAACATAGGATTTAAGCCTGAGAGGATTTACCTTCAAGAGCTGGTAGTCTCCATCATTTTTCCCCAATGAAATGTTGACCACGAGCCACAGCTTAGGTCAACAGAGAAACCCTCATTGCATCCACAGTAGACAAGGAAAGAAAACCATGAAAATGCTCTTCGTTGGTGCAGAACGCTAGGGTAAAACCCCCTCACAGCTGGCAGTGTGGCCATGTGCTTTCGTAGAGAGGCATTCAATGCCACTACCAACTATCGCTAATTCAAAGAGTGAACCATTACTCTATAGTTTTAGGACCTTTCGAATCCACAATAATATAGATCACAATGAAACATTACAATGACCCCAAACTCTTCTTTGTGCCATTAAATAATTACAAATTCAAACAAGTAGTGAAGTTACACAAGTATCACACACCTAGTTGGGACTAGTATAAAAGTATCAAATTCAAAGCTATCTCACTTGCAACTTAAAATAATGACTAGAAGGGTGGAGTAGGCATCCTCGATAGATGCCTCATAAAGTATACCTGCAACCCGAAACAAATAGTTGTGTTAGCAATAATGCTAAGTATGTCCGGAGTCTCCAATTCATATCCCTAACTCTCGGAATCCCTGTTAGGGTACCTTGCCATTTCAAAGACCAAGTACCTCATCAAGAGCATCAACCGCCACCATTAAAGGATCCAAGTCACCTAAATTACCATTGAAACTTTAATACATATGCATTCAAACCTTTACAGCTATAAGATGGAGATTCATTTTATAGCATTCACAAATTGGTACACATATGACAATTTATACATCCAAACTATTTTAGAAATACTTCCACGAAACTGAAGAATCATATAACCAGTAAACCATGATACGTGCAGCTATGACATTCCGAAGAGTGAGAATTAAATATCGATACAATAAGTACTTAACAGTTATGAAGTTAGTTTCAATATATCTCCTTATCAGTTTAAGCTAGTATCGAAATTTATTTTTATTTTTATTTTTATTTTAAGGGACATTACATGTGGTATCAGAGCCCAGTTACAAAACTAAGTGACATATTGGGCTCCTTACAAATATCCGCTGCAAATACACAACAAACAGAAACATACATTTACATTCTATTTTGTTTTATGAATAAACTAACATAATTTTTTGTTCTCTATACATATATAACATTTCAGGTACAAACATTGTCTGAAAAATGAATGCAGAACAGGGAAGCAGTATTCATGAAAATCTAGACTCACCACCCCGAGAGCAAGAGGTGGTGGTCGAACTAAACTCAGATTGGAGATAGTCGATGCAAAACCTGCAGGCAGAGTTCCGAAGCTTCCGAGATGAAAATATGCAGGAAAGAGGAGAACAATAGGCCATAAATGAGGCACTCCTTCAGACCTTAACAAAGGATAACCCTCTCGGACTGCCATCCCTAAGGGAGAAGAGCAGGAAGAACACATACCTAAAACAATGGAAAGAGATTGTAAGAGATCTTCCAATGATAAGGGTTCACCAACTCCTCGCAAGAAAAGGAGGAAGAGTGACGACAGTCTGCAAGGGGAGTTTAGGAAGATAAGAGCCCTAAATTATGATGGAGAAATCAACTCTGGGGAGAAGGCTGAAGAGTGGTTGCTAGGAATGAACAAATACTTCAAAGTTAATAATTACTCCAACGAATTGCAAGCCTGACTCGCCATATACAATCTAAATGGTAAAGCTGGCAGATGGTGGCGGGACTTGAAACACACCAAATGACAATAATTAAGAGACCTAACCTGGGATACTTTCAGTAGAATATTCCACGACAAGTGTATGTTTGAAAGATTCTTTGACAAGAAAATAAAAGAATTCCATGAGTTAAAGATGGGCTCCCTGACTATGGAAGCTTTCATAAACATATTCTTATACTTGCTACACTATGTTCCGTATATCAAAGATGAAAAGGTCAAAATACAACAATTCTTGGGAGGGATGCCACCAAACTTTAGAGAAAAGATAGAGTTTGACATGCCCAAAACCCTTGATATAACCTTACATAAAGCAAGGTTGTTCTACGAGCACGGGAAGCCAAGAAATGACAACATCAACCGAAACAGAGATAGGTTCAAAACCTTCTGGGACAACCGCAAACCAGGTTTAAGACCTCCACCCTTCTAAAAACACAACAACAGTTTTCGACCTAACAGAGGCTTCAACCGAACTCAGGCACAGCCAAGTGCACCCCCACCACCTATCAACAAGCCAACATTCAACAAAGGGACCAAAACTGTCCCACCAACCGTTTCTTGCTGGAAATGCCAAGGGCCCCACTACTACAAAGACTGCCCCAGCAAAATGGATGGAGTTTTACACAACATCCAAACAGAGACTACCGTAGGGGACATGGAGAAGACACCAATGATCTATGCCACTCTCGACGGTCGACAGGTAGATCACCAAGCCACCATGGTGGAATTAGAGGGTAAGATATCTAACACTACAGTTTCAGTTTTAATAGATCTTCGCACTTGCCGTAGCTATATCTCTGCTAAGTTAGTGGACACTTGCAAGTTGAACCGAGAATCTCATGAGAAACCATGGCTGGTACAACTAGCCAACGGTACCAAACGAAAGATCTCTGAGTTAGTTAAAATGTGCGAGATAAAATTAAACAGTTTTCAAACTAGGTTAGATTTAAACATTCTACCCCTAGGGTCATACAATGTACTCATCAGCATGGATTGGTTGGAAAGAAACCATGTCCTCCTAGACTGCTTAAACAAATTATTACTTTGCAGGGATGACCAAGGGATTCAGAAGACAATTCAGGGCCTCCCTAAGAAAGTGTCGGTAAGACAAATCTCCGCCTTACAAGCAAAGAAATGTATCAGAAAGGGATGCAAACTCTTTGCTGTCAACATCCAAAACTTAGAAACTGATAGGGAACAAAAGATTGAAGACTTCCCAGTCCTCATAGAATTCAAGGATGTATTTCTCGAAGAAATACTAGGATTACCGCCTAATTGAGACTTAGACTTTTATATCGAACTGACACCTGGGTCAGTACCAGCTTCTGAAGCCCTGTACTGCATGAGCACACTAGAATTGGTGGAGCTCAAACTTCAGTTACAAGAACTAATTGAAAAAGGATACATCCGACCTAGTGTGTCCCTTTGGGGTGCACCAATACTCTTTGTCAAGAAGAAAGACGGCACGATGCGGATGTGCATCGATTACCGCCAACTCAACAAAATGACCATTAAGAACCGCTACCCACTCCCTAGGATCGACAACTTGTTTCACCAAGTCGGAGGGGCAAAGATTTTCTCGAAGATCGACTTATGATTTGGATACCATCAAGTGAGGATCCGTGATGAGGATACCAACAAAACCTCATTTCGAACCCGTTACGGCCACTACGAGTTTGTAGTGATGCCCTTTGGGTTGACGAATGCACCGGCCAACTTTATGTGCATGATGAACAGTATCTTTAGTAAATACCTCGATAAATTCATTCTAGTCTTTATTGACGACATTTTGATCTACTCCAAGAACGAGATAGAACATGAGGAGAACCTCTGAATTGTTTTACGGATACTAAGAGAACACGAGCTTTACGCCAAATTTAGTAAGTGCGATTAATACAGACCTCAGATTCAATACCTAGGACATATCATTTCTGAGAAGGGAATAGCCGTCGACCCGAAAAGGTCAAAGCTATCGAAGAGTGACCCACACCTACTTGCGTATTCAACATAAGGTCGTTCTTAGGATTAGCCGGCTACTACCGAAAGTTCATTGAGAACTTTTCATGGATCGCATGTCCCATGACCGCCTTACAAAAAAATGAAAACAAGTTAATCTGGATGGATAAGTGTGAAGAGATCTTTCAAAAGCTGAAACAACTACTAATTAGTGCACCGATTCTGCGTATTGCGGATCCCAATAGGGACTTCGTCGTTTGCACGGATGCAAGCAAGGAAGGACTCGGGGGAGTCCTTATGCAAGACAATTTTTCCATATGCTATTAATCGAGGAAACTAAAAGAACATGAACAGAACTATCCTACTCATGACCTCGAACAGGCCGCCATCATCCATGCTCTGAAGATGTGGAGACATTATCTCATGGGGAAGAAATTTCTATTGATGACTGATAACATGAGCTTGAAATACCTTTTCGACCAACCCAACGTAAATGCCAGGAAGGCCAGGTGGCTAGCCTTCCTTAGTGAGTACCATTTCGAACTAAAGCATATAAAAGGAAAGGAAAACAAGATTGTGGATGCCTTAAGCCATCGAGCACATATGCTTTACGAGGTCACGGTAAGCCAAACCGACTCACACTTACACCACCGAATTCGAATGGGATGTAAGAGTGACCGTTATTATATGGAAATCCTCGCAAAGATCCAGGAAGACAGAATTTTCCAACAGCAAAAAGAATATAAGATAGACGAAATGGGACTACTGTGGTCGAAAGACTGACTTTACGTCCCTGAAAGTGGAGACATTAGACCCAACATTCTCACTGAGTTTCACCAGAAAACTTATTCAGGACACCCCGGATATCAACAGATGATATCATCCATAAAGAAACATTACTTCTTGCCTAAGCTGAAAGCTGACATCGCAATGTTCATCGCGAAATGCCAGGAATGCCAATTGGTCAACGCAGAACATCAACACCCCTCTGACTTACTTCAACCTTTACCCATTCCGGAATGGAAATGGGAGGTAATAAGTATGGAATTCATTACAGGCTTACCCAAGAGTAAGAAACTGAACGACTCCATCTTTGTAGTGGTAGACAAGCTGTCGAAAGCAACCCACTTTATACCGGTAAAATCCACTTACAAAGCAGTTCACATCGCAGAAATATTCTTGAAATAAATATTTCGATTGCATGGGATACCGAAAGCAATGATTTCCGATCGAGACACGAAGTTCACTAGCAACTTCTGGAGAGCATTGTTCTCCGGTCTGGAAACCCTGTTACAATTCAGTACCGTGTACCACCCCCAGACCAGCGGACAAACAGAATGAGTAAACCATATCCTCGAGGACATGTTGAGGATGTATGTCATGAATAACCCCACCAAGTGGGAAGATTATTTGCACCTAGTAGAGTTTGCATACAACAATGGTTATCAAACCTCGGCCAAAATGAGTCCTTTTGAAGTACTTTACGGCAGGAAGTGTCGGACTCCCGTGACTTGGGACAGTCCAGTAAACAGACTTATGTTAGGACCCGACCTATTAAAGGACTTGGAACAGTTAGTCTCCAAGGTGCAACTAAACTTAAAAGAAGCTCAAGATCCCCAAAAGAGTTATCTGGACAAGAAAAGAAAGGACAAGGACTATCAAGTCGGCGAACATGTGTTCCTAAAAATAAAAGCAAAGTGAAGCTCATTGAGCTTGGGACTGTCGTGTCCCAAATTTGTAATTGGGTCACAATGGCCTAATCACATTGGCCATATTCATTAGAGTTTGTAAAATTGATGTTAAAGGTCAAATAATTGCCAAGGAGGAAAATTACTAGTTTCCTAGGTTTGGGGTGGAAGCTTTGGGATTTGGAATAATGGGGATAATAAATGATGTTTGAACATTAGAGTGGCATAAATATTTAATAAAGGATCTAAATAAATATATACAAGTGAAAATCAAAGTGGCATTTGATCATGAAGACACATGGAGGAAGTGGGACCCACATATGGCTAGATTTCCCCACTACACTTGGCATCATTCTCTTACCAATTCAAATTCAAGGTCAATGGTAACATACTTGGGGGATTCCAAAAGGTATTATTCATGGCATGACTCATCCAAGGTTGAAATATAGAGGAAGAGTAACCCCCATGGAAGAGGAAGAGGCAATTTGGAGTTAGTGAGACACTTGGGCTAGATTCCCTGGCTTTATGACAACAATGATGAAGATGCTATGACACCTATGACACAAATCAGACATGAATGCTGACATATGACATATATGACATGTTAGGGATAAAAATAGACTCGAAGAGGGCGCTCAAGGGTGTTAGGGCAGCTAAGATTCTTCCACATGTGATTTGGTGGAAGTGGGAAACTAGGAATTGTTGTACAAGTGGCGTTCTTTGGAATCTCTTCCCAACTTGAGTTGGCATGAGTCTCTTGGAAGGAATTCGACCCATAGAGGACATTATAACTTTATAAATGTCAATAACAAAGAATGAAACCAGCTTTTGATCATTTGTAGAATTTGCAATTGCATTTGTGAAGAGGGAGAGCTAGTGGATGACTAGTTTCTTGCCTTAGCCAATTTCGAGGGTGAAAGATTCCCATCCAAGTTGGTAATTGGAAGGCCATTCAGAACTTTCATTTGGAGCTTTAATGGAGTCTTTATCTTCAAGTGTAAGCTATAGGGCAGCTCATGTTTTCTTCTATTGCAGCTCACTCCTTCAACCATTTCCAGTTTTGATGGCATATTCTTGATCCTTGAGGGACGACGTTTTTGGTGAGCTATTGTACTCTTTGGGGAAGCTTTTAATGACCCATTTCTTTTGTAATATGAATTAAATACTCTGTTCTTCATCTCCATAAATTTTCAGGTCGAAATTCCAAGTAGAAATGTATAAATCTCAATTTTAATGAAAGAACAGTGTCATTTCCCCACTACCTTGTTGTGAATCAATGTAATGCTGATGATTTCGAATGAATGGATGATTCTATGATACATTTGTGATCAATATACTGCCATGGATGTCTTATACAAGTTTCATGTACTGTACTTGAGCATTTGAAGCATTTTTACTCAGTTTAGTTGTATTGGGAGGTGAAATAGTGCCATTTCCCCAAGGGTCAAATTGGGGATTTTTGCAGTTGAATGGGAGAGGGTGATAACACTTCTAATAATCCATTAATGGTGCATATGATACTTTTATAACATACTTAATACATTACATACCTCTATTCATAAATTTGAGTTGTTTTGGAGGCATTTGGGAAGCCATTTTCAGTACTTACCCCAGGGGGATTTGAACCCCAAATTACTAGTAAAATTGCATAATTGGTCCAGAATATTAAGAGAGTTTAAATAGGTATTTTGGTGGCCATATGTCATCCATAAACATCATATTCAAGTTCTAATATCATTCGTACACCTTCCTTGAATATTTGAAGGCATTTGGAGTCAATTTGAGACCTAGAGACCAATACTAGTCAAAGGAAAATCAGTACTAAAGTTACCTACATTGATTAGAATTGAAAGAGGATTTGAAGAAGTATTTTAAAGGTCCAAAGGAATCCCTAAAACACATATTAATGTTCTAATATCATTCGTATACCTTCTCAGAAGATTTGGGATCATTTGGGGCAAATTTGGGACCTAGAGATCAAAACTAGTCAAAGGTCGAACTAGGGAAAAAATGTGGAAAATTGCAATTTTAATAAAATTCCTAATAAGGGAAATTACAGGGACGTTGTGGGAAACTAGCCCCAAGATTTTGTGGACCTTTCGAAATATTGGCCAGGAAGGGCCCAGTAGCTTATGAGTTAGCCTTACTCGCTCATATAAAAGTTCATAATTTTTTTCATGCTTCACTATTAAATAAATATGTATATGACACTAAACATCTTATTGATTGGTCCTTATTACAGGTGGAGCCCGAAGGGGATTTCATGCCAGAACCCCTCCATATTCTGGACAAGAGAGAGGTCTAGGTTAGGAGGAGGACAATTACTCAGCTAAAAGTGCAATGGAGGCACTTTCGACTAGATGAGGCTACTTGGGAGAATGAGGCCACCATGAAAGAGGCTTACCCCACCTTGTTTCATGATCTCATTCCTATTCCCTAGAAACACCATGATGGTATTGTTCTAACTGGGGAGGGATGTAATATCCCGAATTTTGGACTTAGTATTTTATGATGTTATATTGGGCCAAGGCCCCGGCACATATGATTTATTCTGATTATTGGGCATGAGCCCTAGTGCATATGATTTATCATTTTGTAGACTGACATATGGGGCATGGACCCTGACTGAATTTCATTATTTGATTATATACTGGGCAAGGAAGCCCCAATGTTTTGATTTATGTTTTTACCATATGATGTGGGTACAAAACCCTAATATACTGAGATGACCTTTTCTTACATACTGTGCAGTCATGTGAATGACATAATTGACTTATATGGTGTGTTGAGCATGGACTCAGAAACACACAAATTACCTATGTATTGGGAAAAAGCCCCGATGTACCTAGAGGAAATATGATGTACTGGGAGTAAGCCCTAATGTACATTGAGTGTTGGGCATAAGCCCTGGAGCACTCCAATCTTGATAAACGAATACCGGATCCGAGGAAACTTAAATATTCTAGATGTGCCTCACAACCACATTCTAGCACTAGTGTTGAGCAGGGACTCTAGAATTGCACTAGACTAACACCCATGTGAGAGTGTTGAGTTAAATGGATCTCAAGAGCACTCGGGGTTACGAAGTTTCAAAGTGTTGAGTCGGAAAGACTCTGAAGAGCACTTTTATCACATTTATTTAATTGACTAAATGATTCATCTTTCTATCCATCATCACCTACTGCGGGAGATACCATGTTAAATGAGGGAATCCAACATGCAAAGAGAGAGACTAGAGGTACCTAACCAAGCTGACCACGACCGCCCAAAAGAAGTGGACCGTGTCCCTAAAAGTTAAAGAGAAAAGAGTGTCATGTGATGACACATAACTAAATAAAAGATAATTATCACTAGTCTTTTATGACTAACCTGATTAAAGGCCTCCAAGTTGTTGTTGTTGTTATTATTATTATTATTAAGAGCTTTAAATAATAATAGGTGTTATTATTTAATTATGGGATATAATTAGTATATCTGATTTATGCATTATTTAATATTTTAAATGATGTATTAATAAGTTAAGTGAAATATATTTAATATGAGAATAATTATTAGTGTAATTATTGTTATTATTAAGAGCATAAATAAAAAATGACTTATAGTCAAAGAGTTGGAAAAGTCCTAGTTCAAGAGGACAAAGTTACTTAATTAAATAATATCTTTTAAATTATTAAATATTGAATTTAAAGAAACTAATTACTTCAACAGTCCTAATACAATATTTCCCTATTTAAAGAGGGTAGATCCCAAGTTTTGGGGATCACCTATCATTCTTGGTTATTATAATTCTCTTATGGTAGTCTAAGAAAGACTATTCTACTCCGAGAAGCCGAAGCAGCCTTACCTAAATATTCTCAGACTAAACCAGAAGTGGATCTAGGGCCACTACCTTTCACTGCATGTTGGAACCAAGCTCGGGGGGATCAAAATAGAACCAGGAATGGTTCAGGGGTCAAGGTTGGTAGGAACGCGGTAGCCCCAAAGTCATCCAGCCCAAGGCAAACATTCTAACAGGTTAGGCTTATACAAGAAGGGACCACGTGCTCAAGCAGCCATGTATGGATTAGTTAATATTTCTCTTAATTAGATATTACAACATTATTGTCATTACCCATAATATCAAATTCAAGATTCTACCAAGAATCAGTGGAGAGTCTAGCAGGCCTAGCGAAGCTAGCCTTTGCTAGACAACTTATATATATATATATATATATTTTCGAGACATGTTCTCTTATTATAGGTTAAATTATTCTATTTAAATCGTATCCCATTGTCTATAGGGACGGCTCACCTATACTTGATAGATCTTTTACTTTCCCACTCTACACATACTGGAAGCAATACCAGATAACAATAATAAAAACCAGACATCAAAACTCTCAACGATATTACATGTTTAAAATATCAAACATCTCTATAGACGAAATCTTTAGTTCAGTCTTTAAAAAACGCAGCAAGTATTTACACAGAGATTTGTATTTCAAACATCGGTTCACATATCCAAACGTAGGTATTCACATATTACAAAAATTGGGTGTCAACTCCAAAACCCTTACGAGTTTACCTCTGAATTCGTGGATCGAATACCACTCCCAAAACAAAGTGTGGTTCGTATCAAGATGATAGTATTAAAAATACAGAAACATTAAATCTCTTCCTACGTCAGCTAAACCATTCACACTTATGTTTAGTGAAACAGAATTTCATAGGAGAATTCAAGAATTCGATTTATTCAAACTACTGAAGCCAAAATCGCAAATCATTACCACAAGCAGACTCCAAGCAAACACGAGTTGTTCCCATTATAAAGTCTAAAACCAAAACTTCTAATTTAGCAGACTATCACGACTGCTAAATTCAGACTCAGCATTTATCTTGAATCTTGAAGACCCTAGTGGGAACCTACCCAGTTCATGACTATTACTCAAACCTCATAATCTAAGGTTAGGCGCCCACGCTATTAGCAAGGAAGCCACATGTCAGAGTGTCAAAACCCTAGAGTAAATTCGTCCCGCCCAGACACCTTCACAATAACTCAGACTCAGGATAAGAGTATCACTAGTAGTCAAACAATTACGAAACTACCATTTAATAACCCAAACATTTAAAACTGCAGGATAAGACTATAACAGTACAATGTTTTTAGAAATTGTGCCATAGGAAGAAATTGGCAAGACTGAGCAAGATGAATATCACAGTCAACATGAAATCCATTCATTTAAACAAAATGATCTTTTCATTTAAATTTTATGCTCATGAAGGTACCATTCCAATAAATCTACAGTATCTAGAGTCTATTGACACAACCATTAAGAAGCAGATCTTTTTAGTATTACAGAAAGTACCCATGATTTCATACAGGCTGGAAGCACAAAAAAAAAAACCCTTCAGAATCCCATCTATCCTTCCAAAAGAAACTAGAAATTTACAAGTCCTTTCCAAATAGAGAACACGGATAGTGCTACGACTGAGTACAAACCCCATAACCATATAAAAAGCAGAGTCATAGATAGCGTATCAAACCCTCATAATTATTAAACAGAAGTTCAAGCAAAAATCAAGTACAGAGGAAGATAGCCAAAATCCCATTTTAGAATCCTCTAGAGTCTGCACACGACCAATAATTACATATTCACATAACAGGCCATCCAAATGGCGACTCCCAGGAACATGAAATGTGTCGACATGAACTCAACTAAGTTCACAGGTTCCCAAATAATTACACATCAACAGTAATCCCCACAGGGGCGACGTGAGGAGCTATGAGGTGGCAATTTCTGGACTTACCATTGTCCAATGTCGCCATCTCTGTGCCATGATCATGCAGAAAGAAATGCCCATCATCACCTGCAATCCAAACACAACAAACAAGTCAGAATCTGAATAATATACCACAAAAACTCTATCGTGCAATAGCAGAAACGTAGGACTTAAGCCTGAGAGGATTTACCTTCGAGAGTTGGTAGTTGCCATCGTTTTTCCCCAATGAAATGCTGACCATGAGCCACAGCTCAGGTCAACAGATAAACCCTCATCACATCCACAGTAGACAAGGAAAGCAAACCACGAAAATGCTCTTCGTTGGTGTAGAACCCTAGGGTAAAACCCCCTCACAGCAGGCAGCATGGCCATGTGCTTTCGCAGAGAGGCATTCAATGCCACTACCAACTACCACTAATTCGAAGAGTGACCCATTACCCTATAGTTTTAGGACCTTTCGAATCCACAATAATATAGATCACAATGAAACATTACAATGACCCCAAACTCTTCCTTGTGCCATTAAATAATTACAAATTCAAACAAGTAGTGAAGTTACGCAAGTATCACACACCCAATTGCGACTAGTATAAAAGTATCAACTTCAAAGCTATCTCACTTGCAACTTAAAATAATGACTAGAAGGGTCAAGTAGGCATCCTCGATAGATGCCTCATAAAGTATACCTACAACTCGAAACAAATAGTTGTGTTAGCAATAATGCTAAGTAAGTCCGAAGTCTCCAATTCATATCCCTACCTCTCGGTAGCCCTATTAGGGTACCTTGCCATTTCAAAGACCAAGTATCTCATCAAGAGCATCAACCACCACCATTAAAGGATCCAAGTCACCTGAATTACCATTGCAACTTTAATACATATGCATTCAAACCTTTACAGCCGTAAGATGGAGATTCATTTTATAGCATTCACAAATTGGTACACATATGACAGTTTATACATCCAAACTATTTTAGAAATACTTCCACGAAACTGAAGAATCATATAACAAGTAAACCATGATACTTGCAGCTATGACATTCCAAAGAGTGAGAATTAAATATCGATACAATAAGTACTTAACAGTTATGAACTTAGTTTCAATATATCTCCTTATCAGTTTAAGCTAGTATTAGAAAAGTTTTTTTTATTTTTTGTTATTTTAAGGGACATTACATCAAGTGATCACTAAGAGATTCGAATAGGGAGGCTAAGTGGAAGTGCATTGTGAGGCTGCTGAAATATTTTTAGAAGGGAACCAGAGGTGCTGGTGCAAGTCTCTTTGACTGCTAAGTCTATAGGACTGGAAGATCCAAATTTTTGCTGCAAGTTGAGGACCTAAAGATTCTACAGATTCCTCTTCCTAGTGGTTCAGTGAACAAGCTTGGGGGTCCTAAGGAAAGTAATTTGGCTGTCTTCAAGAATAGGTTGGGTGGAACAGGATCCTTGGGTTGTTTGTTTCTCCTACATTCACCAGGTTCTACTGTTCTATCTTATTATTTTCAGTTAAATAATTCTCTGCAATTATAGGTATAGTATTTACAGTTAATGACATACGGAAGTAATTGTTTTCAGTTTCTGACCCAAGTATGATATCGTTTAATGATTGGATAGACTAACACTGTAGTGTTTCTTTTAAATTCTGCCATTTCAATTTTATATGTCTAAACTCAGAAAATAGTACAGTATATCATAAAACAGAAATTGAAGCAATTTTACTTAGTAATAAAAGTAAAACATTTCATTTCTGCACATAAATAAGGTTTTCATTTATTAATATCTATTTGAAAATATAGGTTGTAAATTCTTTTCTTTCCAACAGTAGGATGTTATAATTCCACTCATTCCAGGTATCATATTTCCTATGAATCTAACAGGTGCAAATTTAAATATTCTTTTAGATAGAATTGTCACATGCATATTATTCCATTTCATTTCTTTCATTCAACATTTATGAATTTAACTTAGCATTTTTCCATTTAAAACAATCTGCTATATTTCAAATTTTGTAAAGTAGATTATTTCTAGGAGTTATTTCCAAAATCTTATAGTTCTGCTTTCAACTATTTAATGTTTACAAACATGTACAGGTTCGTTTTCGAAACCCTAAGACCAATTATAAACCATCTTACAGTCTACATCGTAAACCTATTTTATTATATCAAGTTTCTCCAAAGCTAAATGCATCATCATTATTCGACTAACACTTTTACGATAGTTATCCACTTGAACAAAATAGACTCAAACAAGAGTATTATTATTTTTATCAACCATAATATTCATTCAAGATTTGGATCAAAACCAAAACGGAGTCACATTATCATCTTCCAAACTCAAACTTAAAACAATACAAGCACAGGGTTTATCTGTCGAGAAATATTTAACCTACAGCTCTCGGCATGATTCAACTTTCATTTTTATAAACCAAATTATCAACTTAAACAAACATAGCAGCAGTTTGGGAAAACTATTCTTTTATACAAACTCAATCCCATTTTAATACTCAAAACAAAATTATAAACATTTCGATACAAGACTTGCCCATGTTTTGCAGAAACGAGTGAACCCTCGGCTCTCGGTTAATTTCATATCTAGCAATATAGTCAATTTATTAACAAAGTTTACACTGAAAACATTTCAAGGTTCCTAATCACATAGGGTTCATTCCTTTAGCAACCAATTCGTAAAAACAACTTCACAGTTATTTAAATGCCACAGTAAAACACTACTGGGCCGAATAGCAACATAAACTGAGGATTTATCCTCTTGTAACATATTGTTCTAAAACCTCTTAACCTCGGCCATTACCCTTGTCAGGGACAGTTTTTCCAAATCTCATCAAACTGTAAACACCGTCCAACCATGCCAAAGATACCTACGAGGGTTTAAGAACCACCGAGGCTTACCAGGTGGTTGATGCAGCATCCTCATACTAAGCTTCGCACATAGAAATCCTTCAACAAAGTATCACCTGCCAGTTACAGCTTTGAAACGGTTAAAACAAAGAAAACGCAGCGAATGACTTGAACAATACAAATATTATTACTTTTGTTTTTCGAAAAACTTTACCTTGGCGATGAAGCTCTTGGATTGAGACACCTTACGCAAACAAGACAACGGGGCCATATTACAAATGCAGAGAATAAGCATTTAGAACTCAAAGAACAACCACTTGTAGCTAGGAGAATCGAACTCCAGATCGACTTTGCAAACTGACAAAAAAACCTTACAAACCACTCCAAAGACTGTATCGTGGCTCGGCTCTACAAAGAATACATAGCCTGGAAACATATAAATTTCCCCTTACAGGTCCAAGGATCGAAACTGAGGAAGGAGTCCTCCAAACAACCAACTTCCAAACCCTACATTGTAGCAAGCTGTCGGCCTCTCTACCTTACCACTACCATGTAAAATGAAGACCGAGGAACCAACTCGTTGCAAGTCATAACAAAGGACTAGGGTTTCAGACTCCAAACCCAAGAACATAAGATATCAACGTTGGATACGAAGCCATCCAGAAATGTCGAAAATTGGGCAACAACCATATTAATTATCATTTACGCCATAATGCCAGCTCGGTAGTCCAAGGTGCAAAGCAAGGCACGGCTCGGCATATTGGTAGCATCTGTGAATTCCATCATGTGAATCCAAACCACGATGGCATGCACTAGGTTTTCTACCAAGCACGGTAGACTAGTGACTTTAATGCTATGACCAGGCTTCGACAGACTGCCAGCATGTTAACCCTTTACCTTTAATACCCTGTCATGTCATATGTCAGTGCCAAAACTTAGGGTTTAAAAGTATAGTTTATTTTCATTTCAAATATTGGTTATCAAATGTATGGTTTATATACATTGTATAATTGTTTCTCAAAATGACAAAGATCGCATGCTTAATGTATAGTTTAGGATTTATGATTTTACACATCGTAATGTTTGTTTTTATTGCTATATCTTTTCACAAGGTTGTACTTTATATCACGACCCACAAATAATAATTTAGAAGTGTATAATCCTATAGTTAGAAAGGTTAAACCCTATAGGGTATCAATTTCACATTATAATCATCATAATTATGATGGTAAAATGATGGTGAACATTGCTATAATAATATGACTTTTCATGCATATATAAAATGAGAAAATGCATAAAATTACTTTAGTTATAATTATAATTTCAATTGTATTCTTGTTTTCAAAATAAACTATTTGTTTCATGTTGCCATAATATAGAGATTTATACAAGTTGAAACATACACGATATTACCAACCATTGCAAATCAGTGAATGACAACATGATCAAATAGCAGTGACACATTATAATCTAGCACGTAATTAAGGAGTTCATAGTGTATGTATAATATACATGATACTACTACTCCTTGCATAATCGCGAAATGACGACATGATTCCTATAGAACTGATAAGTTTGTAAACTATTACATAAACAAGAAATAGAACAAAGGATCCATACCATTAATAATCCTCATGCAAAGAAGTACTTAGAGTATCGTAAAGTATCGACGGTTAACTGATAACATAATTGAAATTACTCTAACACTTGAATTGTTGTATTTCTCTTACCTGTGTTTCTGCACAAAGAGACAGGTTCAAATGCTTTAGCTAAACATAGCTAAGTAAACCTCAGGGTACCTCGTAGGACCCCTTCATCATCATCCAAGAACAACTATCAGTACTTTATCAAGAAATTATATCAAAAGACAAACTTAAGTACAACATGTAGATTAAGATTAAACACAAGAAGAACTAACGATGTGTTTTGTGCTAAGAAGTATAAATAGTCGTTATCGTAATTTGTCATTAGTTAAAAGATAAATATTTTTTTTTTCTACATTAGCAATTTCAGTATTTATTGCTATTTTTAAAAAATTTAAATTTTTGTAAATTTACGGGATGTTTCAAAGAGTTGGTTGGAAATAAGACGTACTAAAATGAAAGGGAAGTGGGCAGGGAATATCCTGGAATGTTGGTTGTCTTAATTCAAATCATATTTGGGGGGGTAATTCTCGGCCCTACAGAAGTGCTTATAATTACTGGTTGAAGCAATAGGTTAAGCACTCCATCATCCTAGGGTGAAGGCATTTAAGGTAAGGGTAAAGGGTAAATAGTGGTCCTCCCTAATTCGTGGCCTTGCTTAAGTATGTTTGTGTAATACCATTCGTTCTTCTAATAGGTTCATAGCAGTACCCGGTAAGCAATTAATTAAGTAATGTATATAGGTATAAGCAGGTGTCTACGTCTTGGGTAAATAGGTTGTGTGTATATATAAATGTAAGAAGGGTAAGGTGCGAAGCCACCCATTCTTGAGAATAGAGAAGGTTCATAGCAGTACCGACTGACTAACTAAGCACTTCATTCAATAAGTGTGATCTGATCAAAGCATCCCCTTGTAGTCGGAAGCCCAACCGGCTTTATTCTCTGATGGCCCATAATCAAATCAAGTTATCTGGTAGTTGTTAAACACAATGATATCAGATGAATAAGTTATGTACGATATATGCCTAAAGGTTCTTTCCGCCTGTAAAGAATCCAATCTGGAAGTTCAACGATCTCTTCTAAAAGGAAAATACAACCTCTCGGAATTATCCCCTGCAGGAGCATACTACTAAAAGTCCTTCCTTGCTTAATGACACCTCCATTCAGTCGCTCCTCTACCATGTTATCCAGAATTGAGGGGAGCATGGAAAGCTACAAAAAGGTCCTTGTTAAGGTCTGTGTTGAGTTGATAAAATAAAAGAGGGAAGTTAAAATGATCTAACCAACCGGGTTGGCTGTAAACACAATATAGTAAAGGTTTTAAAGATCGCTTGAAATGACATGTATAACCGCTTGCCTGATCTAAACCAATATTGTGAAAAGACAAAGATCTAAAATCCATGCCAATTGTTCCATTTGAATTCGAAAACATTCTTCGCCCAAATGCGATTTTGGATAAAAATAAACCTTTGTTTATCTGGGGTTTCGGTAGGTGGGTTCATCTGGGTCAGTAAGTCTCATTTTTATTAGGCAGAATTGATTCATTCAGGCATATCAGGTTTATTCCCTCTATCCATAATCCGGTGTTTCTAATCGAAGGTCATGCATGGGTACCCGAATTAGCACTCCCTCTCCTATTCTTTGGCAGTAAAGTCCAGGATAAGGTGATCCGATCCGTTCCTGATAAATAAGGGTAAATAGCATTCATTCCCCACTAAGAAATTAATTAATCAAGTGTTATAGGTAGGTTATAGGTATTAAAGAGGGTGTTTGGAAACACTTCAGTAAAGGGAAGGTAAGGTGGTTATTTAATTCCATCCCATCCTTTATAGTTGTACCTCCTAAGGTATAAAATTATAAAGTGATTTAGGGCTACCAGGTGCTAGGTCTTCCGGTGGGTAAAGAGTGTGGAGTCGAGGTAAGGTTATGGGATCAATTGATTCTTATTCTTTACATTGCACTGAGACTCTTCATTCGCACTAAACTCTCTCTATCCAAATGAAGTCACTACTATCTCATACCCAAGCAAATAAATTGATTCTTCTTGAGTCACTCTTGTTCAATGTCCCTATAATAAAGATTAAAAATTACCTTGATGGAAAACACCTTTTAAAAAGGTTAAAGTGATGATACAGCACATTATAATGTTCATTTACGAACTTTCTTTAGCGAGTAAGTATTATTCAAGCACTAAATGGATTCTCTTCTTAAATGGTAATGATACCTTGCACTCGCACATGAGGTAGTCGTTGGTATAGAAAGGCGAAGCCACCCCACCTAACAGATATACTTATTGTCCAGTATAGAGCCCTCAGCGATAACGACAACTAGATATATAATATATATATTATTTAATAAATATAGAAAGGGCTTGGCCGGCTTGACCTGTAGAAAACCAATTGCCATAAAGTGGAAATACAGGTAGGGCAAGGGAGATGGAGCAGCTACTTCCGCTGCTATTTCACTATTGGGCCAGGGACCGAGACTAGCTTAGGGGATACTTTTGCTAACGCATGGGAAGAAATAAAGGGCCACCTAGTAAGAAGGAAGGGGTAATACCGACTCATCATAAGGTAAGAAGACTAACTCATACTAGGTGATCCCACTTTCAAGCATGCTTCCTCTGGTAGTTGTAGCTCTCTAAAGTAGGGACTCTTTGTTCATCCCCTAATGTATGCTCCATAGTGATCAATAAAATGTTCACATCTGATAATCCATCATACACAGGTGGGTTGCGCAACTCTGTTCCAATCCACCTACTGATCTGACAATATCGCAATGTCTAGTGGATATCTCATGCATTCTCTGCTGCCAATCATCCTAGTCCTTGCCTTCAAGTCATCATTGAAAAATGCCAGAAGGTACTTTTCACAATGGTTTTCGATGGCCGATAACATTGCTTGTTTTCATGCTCATAACCAATAATATCCCTTCATTGTTTGGTTGGGATACTCATATACTCGGGGGCTCAACTGGGCTAGTGGCTGCTGCGCTATTTGACTTGGATACTTGACTTGGCTTTGCTACTGGGATACTTGACTGAGAGACTCTCCGCTTTTCTAATTGGTTGCACTAATTCAATAGGATAATCAACTTGGATGGATACCGTGCTAATTGACTTGGTTTTATTACTCAAAATGGGCGGGAAACTTTCAGTGTCAAGAAGCTATGGTCAGTGCTACAATTCTTATTAGTACAGGAATGACAGTTTTTTTTCCCTGCAACAAGCTCTAAACAGTGCATGAATGATGCTCTAGATTGGGGCCCATTAGTCATCCAGGAGGTGATGTCGGTACTCAATGTTTATACAAAATAAGTCAACCCAAGAGTGGGATCAGCACTAGGAGTTGCCAATAGATCATTGCCAGGATTCAGTGGTTATACAGTTGGCATAGCCAGCAGGTCATAGGCAGCCGATCCATTTCTCTCACTGCCAGTCAATCATTGTTTCGATAGTAAATCATTGTCCGGTCATAGCTTTCTTTGTCTACTTCACTTGGCTCCTAGGCTAGGATGGATACAGCCATTGTAGGAGGTGGTCATCTCCTGTAAATGATATTTTCTATCGTCAACCACTGACTCTTACCTCATGGCCCTAATCGAATATTGGCTGAGCTACTTAAAATGATAGGCTATCGACTCATCTATCGAAACCTCCTCGATCGGTTCCCAAACAGGAAAGAAGAAATCCAAGAAGAATACATGCTCCATCAGTTCTAGAACTTACAAAAAGACACTTACTCCCAGCATGGAGTACCAGCATGGATTAGTACCGGGATTGAGTGCATCCAAACCTGGCATCAACACTTGGATCGACTCATCCCATCCAGTGGGTGCTTCTAATTGAAGGGCTATGGCTAAGCGATTGTTATAGGTACTAATCTATAACAAGTGCTAGTTCTTGGGTAATGTGTGAAACAAAGGTGGTTATTATCATTCCTACCAAAGGTTTTCCTGGGTGACGGTATAAAGATAAAGGTCAGGTTGTCCAGTCTAATCCCGACCCGCTAAAGGTATAGTGAGTAGCCAAAAATATATTTTATAAGGGCAGGGGACACTCCTCCATTCCATTGTTTTAGAGTGAAAGGTATAAGTTTCAGGGTAAGGTACCCCAATAATCGAATAAATATGGCAAGCAGTGAGTGAGGGGTCTATATAAGTTCATGGCTAAACCAAGCCACCCTTCCTATCCTTTCCAGTCTAATCCGGTGTTGCTTCTAAGAAAGGGATCATTCCATTCATAGCAGTTCCAACTTTCCTTTCTAAGTGATTCCTGGTCTAGGGCTGAAGATATCCTAGTTCAAGTAGGTGGGTTAAAGATTAAAGCAAAGGTCTATTCCGTACAGGTAATCAATCATGGATGAATAGTTGGGAATGACTGTCCCATCCCTCCATGCAATCGTCCTATCCTAGGGTTTTGGCAATAAAAGAAAGAAGGGTAAGGCGCTAATCCATTAAATCGATCTGTTGGTTCTAAGGTCTGATAACTGTCCCTCCAAAGACCTCATGATCTAGGGCCTATAAAGATATAGTTCTACAGGTAACGAGAGTAGGTAAATAAAGGTAAAGATGGTAATGCCTACGTGTATGATTCCAAGCTTATAGGGTAGTAACTCCATGCTCCTAGGATTCCGATCTAAAGGTAAGGGATTATATCATAGTAGTGTATTCTATGGACTTCTATGCCTTCTTGGATTTATAAGAGGTTGGATCCATAGGTTGTTAGGTGAAAGGCAGTAGGTTCAGACATACTTGGAAGATTGCTAAAGGCAAGTGCGAAAACGATATCCTTATTGGTGACTACTTTGTTTGGGCATCTACTAACATTTTAATTGGCAGTAGTCCAATTTTACAGCTCTCTAGTGTAGGCGTCAACATCTATGGATACAGATGTCTTGTCTTTCACTCCTAGGAGGTCTAGTTCCTGAGAAGGAACCTTTTTATGACTTTGCCAACAATAGCAGCTACCTATGCTTTGTGCTCCACATCAGCTTGGACCTCATCTAAATATCTTTTAACCTATGCGCAGAAACTCTAAAATTAAATGTAATAGCGCAGGTGTATAAAGTGCATGTACTGTAAGTCCATCCAGTTTTAAATGCATTACTTAAATAGTCCTTACTTCTCAGAGTGCAAATACGCTTATTGTTGTCTCCTATCCTTAAAAATAAGGGGAAGACCCACCTAGCTGGGAAATCTAACCTGTGCAGGCCTTGCCATAGAAACCGAACCTACAACGTAAAAATGAGCAAATCATAATAGGGTTTCAAAGACATAAATTGGAGCCATATCTATGTTGGTTACTTAAGGAGCATATAAATTAGGCTTATTTTCTAGCCAAACAATCTTTATTTGAAATATAATCACTTAAACTACTGATGCACTAAAGAGCTAGTATTATATAGTCATTTTAAATACCCAGTTGAATTTTTACATTGCTTATAGTTCCTTGGCATAGTCCCTAGTCTATGATAATTGCATATCTATGTTCTACAGGAGCCTCTCATATTTTGGAATCTATGCAATCTTAATATTAAAATGGAATGGGACACTTACTTACTTTCAAAATGTTTCTTAGGAGTTTACGATTCATTCTGAACTAAAGAGAGAGCTAAGGCATTTGAAAAGAGCAGGAACTACTTCACTTAGAGCTGAGCTCACGGCTAAGGCCAAAACTAATGCAACTAGTTGAACTAAATAAAACTACACAAGTTGAATCTAATTTATCTTTATTGCAACGGGACAATTTAGCTACTACAAGTTGAACTCAAAGTTGCACTAATTAGACCTATTTAGAACTAGAGTTGAACTAAATATTCCAAGAGGAGATCCAAGAGAAACACAATTGAGAGAGAGGAGCACTTGTATCATCAAATTGGTGATAGTGAGGGGCACACCACGAGACACGCATTGAGGAGCACTACTGCTGTAGCATTTAGGCCATACCATAATGATGGGTACGTGGGCTAGGCTTCGCTGTGCTGTGATGATAGGCCTCTAACATTTCCAACAACAATACAAAGGAACATACGGGACAAAGAACATAGCTCATATCCCAGTGTTTATGTGACTCTCACCACCATTGAGAAACAGTGTTTATAGCTTAAGTTTTAGAACATTCAGACGAAGATCCATGTGTTGCACCACATGTTGATCACACTAAAAAGAACTCTCTACATGAATGCACAAACTTTTTATCTCTAATCAATAAAAATAGTCCTCTTTAAAAGGAGACAATAGCTTTACTATAGCTCTTTGTGGAAAAAGAAACGGCCCAATCCATGGCTTTCACTTAATTTGATAAGTTTTTATAAAGTACTATCAAGGCTAGTAACGATAGAAGGCCCCCTTAGTTTGGTGCAGGCACAAAGTTTGTTGGTTGGACAAAATGACATACAACTTATTCTAATTTGAGGTTTTTATAAATGAAACCTCTCCCCCTTCTTCATTCATAGAGAGAACCCATCGGATGGGAGTTTCACCATGGTGGCTTCGTGCATGCAATTAATGGCCCACATCTGAAGCCTTTCACCTTTCACCTTTTGCCAAGTCCAACAAGTAGGTCCAACAAGGAAAACATATGCCATTCACCAAAATCCAAGCCCACAAGCATTTACCCCTTTTGCCAGAAGCATTCAACCTTAAACCTTCAGCCCACCTGTTACTTGCTCTTCTTTTTATCTCTTGCTTACAAACATACACCAACTAGAAGGCCTAGGGATTGGATATGTTATAACCTTAAGGACACAAGAGAAAATACCCGCCTTCTCTCTTTGATGTTGATGCTTTCCCATTTAGATATTACTTATGCTAACCAAGCCTAGCGATTTTACCAATAAGACCATGTGACTAACAGTCCATTTACCTATAGCCCCCATGTTCCAGCAGCGCAGTTAAGTAGTTGTTCACAGAAAGAAAGCCACCAGTTGAGCCTACCCGCTTTATCAATTGCTTACAAACTTACTCCAACCAAATAGGGATGTTAAACCCTCAAGGCCACAGTCCTACCTAACCTGCCTGTGATCGATCCATCGATTGATGCTTGCTAGTTTAATCTGCATTGGTCCAAGAAAGAAAGCCTCGTTAAACATTAAGGCCAGTGTTACCTGCTGATCGAAACTAAGAGAGGGCCTTCATAGTTGCGATGACCTGGGATCCTTGGATACTAAGCGGATCCCCAACTAATCAGCTTGGCTTGGAATGGTTCGAAACAAAAAGAAAAGAAGAGGTGTTACTTACGATGCACCTGTTTAGAAGGGCAAGAGCTTCTGAGCTGGGCGCACAAACAGACAATGTTCTTAGAGGGACGCACCTGTCTTTTGCACAACTTCAATTGCGCCAAAAAGGTCCCTCAACTTTGTGTGGGTATCCTATATGTCCCTATCAAATCCTCTAATGAAATGGACAATATTCCTCTATATTGGCTCTCTTGAGCCACTCTAATATCCAAAATCCTTTCATGTCATGTTTGAAGAAAGTGGTAGGTCCCAATTTCCATGTTAAGACCATTCTATCTAAACTTGAGGCAATATTTGACAAAAGAGAGCATTAACTAATCAATGACATTGTTAAAAGATAATTGATACAATGGGAGGATATGCAACCGAAAGATTCCACTTGGGAACTAGTTATAAATTTACAATGGTTTACACATTTCCAACCTTGAGGAATGCCCTAATTTTATAGGGGTGTGGAATACTATAACCATACTCTAAAATTCCTACTTAAGGCTACTTAGGAGTCAATTAATTAATTAATGGCGTGGTCCTAAATAAATAAGGCCCACTAGGTAGATGGTGTTTGGTAAATTAATGTGAAAGGGTCATGCTTATGGAATAAGGCCCACTAGGTAGTGGATGCTCATTATTGTTGGGACCACTAGTGGTCAAGGTTTGGGTAGCAAGAAGCTATTTATAGAGATAGGAAGTTATTTACATTTTTATTAAGGATGATTGTTTTAATAGAGTGTTTTTCATTTTTAATGTTCTCCACTTGAAACTATTTATAGAGATAGGAAGTTATTTACATTTTTATTAAGGATGATTGTTTTAATAAAGTGTTTTTCATTTTTAATGTTCTCCACTTGAAAAGGAAAGTGAACAATACCAACCTTCTAAACTATCAATAAACAGTTTTATAATCCATTTTATCTCATTGCCTCGTAAATTGTCTTTATGTTCTAAATAAAAACACTACATAATTCCCACACTTGGTCATCTCTAAAAATTTCATATGAACTATGAAACACTAAACATAAAAACACTACATAATTCCCACAATTGGTCATCTCTAGAAATTTCATATGAACTATGAGACACTAATATTACTAGATTGAAAGAGACATAAATCATGCATGAAAAACTTCCCTAATTAAATTACAATCACGTCAAACCCCCATCGGCCTTTCCCTTCATTTATTGCTTTTTAGTGCTCACACTAGGAAGATTCCACGAGCATAACACCATTTTATATATTTATTTGAGACATTAAAAATCAAGAGTAATAAGTCAATGAAAAAATTAATGGGGCGAGAAGACATTAGATTAATAGAGCTTACTGCCACTTGCAAAAGTAATGTACATTTGGATTGACATCGAATTTGATAAAAGAAATGAATGTTTCAGTGAGAGTAGAAATATATTTTAATTAAGTTTTGGTACTTCAAGAATTTTCAAGAGAATTTTCGTGTGATTCACATAAATTTTTTAAAGATTTATAATTTTTTTAAAGTGCAGAAATTTTGGCGATCTTATTAATTCTTAAATTTCCAACGAGAAAATATTTGGTGTTTTTTATAAAAAAATTATTCAAATTTCTAAGGATTAGAATTTGAGAGAATCATTTTAGAAAAAAGAAAAATTAAAAAAATCTTTTCTTAGAAGAAAACTCGGAAAATTAACCCATAAACTAAATTCTACCCCTAAAATTTTCCTTTTATGAATGTCCCTAAACTACTACATCATGTATGCATATTTTTTGGATATTATGTTGTAAAATTGACTAAATGTTGATGCATATATTAAACACACCATCACTAAAATATATTAAATTTAACACATTAAATTAATTAATACATATTTCTATTTTTAATATTTAAAAATCAAATTTACTTATAAATTAATTAATAATATATTAAAAATTATAATAAATTAACAGTAAATAAATAATAGTAATCATAACTAGATGCATATCATCACGAATAAGACTCTAACTTAACACTAAAATTGCCTTTGGTGTGACATTACATGCATAGTTATGCTAAAATGAAGCAAAGTAAGTCAAACCCAAATGCTCCATGCATTGCGTTGTGAATGCTTCAAAGACAATGACAAGTGACAATTTATGATGCTAGGCCCTGTGTTTTAGTAGTGCCCCTATCAACATGTCCATACCTCATAGGATGGTGAAACCTTCTAACTTTCAAGAGATCCATTTGATGAGCAAACAATATCATAATTATGTTGTTTGATTACCAAAAGTTATCATGGATGGGTAACTTAATTATTAGTCTTGGCAAAAGCAAAGTTATAGTGATCAGTTGGTCATAAACAAGTTTGACTTTTATATATTAAGTTTAATATTTTGAAAATATAAATTATTTTGTAGATTTTTAAAAAATTGATATTTCTATTTTATTATTGGCTAAAATATTAATTCAAATTTTAAAAATTAAAAAAAAATCATAGCTTGACATGCGGTCTATGTACTAGAAGTTTCATTAATGATAATGAATATTATCACTTTTGTACAATCTATGATTGATAATCAGTACACAATTGTCTCTCCTTATTATTACATGTCCTCTCATTCTTTAAATGCAATATACTTTGGCTTTTATAAACTTTAAATGTATTTATTAACTACTAATTTTTAAAACTTAAAAATTAAATCTAATTATTTTATTAATATCTAAAACAAATCAATATATGATTACAACATACCATTATTTAAAATTTAAAATAGCCGAAACTAAAAAAATTAGGAAGCAATTATTAATTATTAAAAAATTAAAAAAAAATTAACATTAAAAACTTACTTTTAAAACTTAAAAAAAACTAAAAAAAATGGTAAGTAATTATTAATTAATTATTAAAATATTTAACTATTAATTATTAATTATTAAAAATAAAAATCTTTAGAAACTATGAAAAAATTAAAAACTAAAACTTAATTTGTTAATATAATATTATCATCAATTATGCAAAATAATTTATATAATATTATATAAAAAATAACATGATCAATTTTACAAAATATAACATAATCTTATTTCTACAAAGGATAACATAATTTGATGGCACATTAGTTGATTTACAGCTATTACTCTTGTTAAAAATTATCTTCATCATTAAAATATAAATGCTCAATAATAGAAATATAAAATGAATCGACAACTGAATTAATAAAAATTATCATCATCATTAAAATATAAATGCTTGACAAAATAATTATTATTTATGAATAAAATTGCTTTCAATACCATATATATTAAACATTTACACAAATAAATTGCCCTACCTATACCCACAAGTTCCCCTTCTTCCATAATTTTTGAAATTGGAAATTATATTAATGACTAATATTAGACTTATTCATAGAATATAATGTGTTAATCACTTTTCAATTAATTAATTTATAACTAACATGTAATATTGAATTCATTCTATGATAAAGTTCTTACTAGATTTAAAAATCTTTAACTTCACAACATGATTAAAATAATACTTTAGTTTTTTTTTCCATAAAAAAAGTTATAATCTATTCATTCATAAGAAGTATAGATTACATCCTTCAGGTGTTAACTGCACTATTCAAAAAGTTTTACATCTTAGTTGTTTTCAACAAATTATCATATTACATCCTTCAGGTTCAAAATGCACAAAAAGTTATACATCTTAGCTGATTCCATCAAAAACCATAATGAGTTTAAAAATATTTATATTTTCTTCATTCCTTAATCATTCCCCTAAACTAGATACTTTATTTTTAAGCCATGAAATCCATTATTTTCCTTGTAATTACCTGTTGTGCTCCCTTTTTTATTTTCATCTCACAAACACCTGTAGGAAGAAGAAGTCCTTCTTTGGACAAAGCGTTAGCTATCTCATTCTGCTCTCTGTACACATGATTAAAATTTAGGACCTCAAAGGTCTGAGCTATTAAGTCCAGGCAAGTTTTTCCCAATACATGTGAGATTCAGGTTTGATATATTATGCTCCTTTTTCATAAATTTGATCCATAATTCTAAATCTACAAAAACATGTAGGGATAGCACCTCCTCCTCTCTTGCAATCTGCATTAGTGTTCTCATTGCCAAGCCTTTTTCTCTGTTATTTGATCTGAAACCCCCATTTGCTTTGAACTCTATTGTTTCCCTATTAGGAAGGATAATGACTCCCCCTAATCCACATACTATGTTTGGTTCTTCACAAGCCCCATCAAAATGACCTATGCATTCCACATCTATGTTGATATCCTTCATTAACCTGGGTTTAAAATTTATTTCTTTGTCAATAAAGAACCTGTAGGTAGCTAGCACATTGGATATAACATAGAAATATGGTAAGAGTTTGTTCTCAAAGATTGCTTTGTTTCTAACTTTCCAGATACTCCATAAAACGAAATAAGGGATACTTCGAATGGATTTTAGGAGTGGAGTCGTAAACCAATATTTGAGATTTCCTTCCATTGAATATGCCTCCCATAGTCTTACCAGTTGAAGGATGTATTCCAATCCTTTCCAAACATGGAAGGAGAAAAGACATTCCATAAACAAATGTTCTATAGTTTCTTTTGATCCCTTGCGGAGACAACACCAGCTGGGCCCATCCACTTTTATTTTCCTTAGATTATCCCATGTTAGAACCTTCCCTCTCAATATCAGCCACATAAATATTTTTTTTTTTTGTGGCACCCTAACTTGCCAAAGGGGTTTCCACCACCAGCTATCTAGGATAGCCTTGTTACTCCAGAAAATCTTATAATCTATGTGAATGACATACTTTCCTCCGTCCTCATTACCCCTCCAGACTAAGGATTCTGGAGACTCCTTTAAATGGATGAACCCCTTATTCATGTCCGCGATCCATAAATTCTAGATTTCTACCCATCTGTTAGGTAACTGAAGTTCTGATGCATTTCTCTAGTTCTGTGAGAAATTGAAAGGTCTGTTTAAAAAGGTAAAGCCTCATTCGTTGAGGTGTTTGATCATCCCTTCTGGAAGGTTTCTCTAACTTAAAACTCCCACTAGTTTATCCTTCCCCAAAATTGCTTTTTGACCATCTCCAACCACCCAAGCCAATAAATCCCCAATGACTGGATAAACTCCTACCATAGCTTTCCAAACCATAGAACCATCTTTACAATCCTTAATAGGTGTCCTGATCCATTCCAGAATGGACCTATTCTTCAAATATTTATCTTTAAGGATAGATTTCCATTTACCTTCCTTGGAGATAAACTGTCATGTAGCCTTCGTTGTCAATGATTTTCCAAACCGATGGAGCTCTTTCAGACCCCAACCAACCTATTTCTTTGGATTTTCTATTGTAGTCCATGTTGTCCAATGAATCCCTGTGTCTTTGTTACCTCTCCATAAGAACCTGAAGAACATCCTTCGTAATTTATGAACAACTCCTTTAGGTATGGAGGCTAAAATCATCCAATAGACTGGAATAACAGTTAGAACTGGTTGTATCAATACATATTTTCCTCCTTTAGATAAAAACTTGTTGCACCAGAATGATATTCTCCTTTCCACCTTATTTATCATCCAGTCCCAATTAGCTTTGACATAACCGTTTGGTTTAACTAAAAAACCCATATACTTAAATCCCTCTGATAATGGGCATTGATCCATCGGCATTTGATTATGGAATATTTGCATATGATGATTCTCCATCTTGCTAAGCAGCAAGCCGACTTGCTTAAATTTAGACACATTCTCGTAGCCCCGACTGAACTGTTTCATGAATTTCCAAGAATGTTAGTGTCTCCCATTCTGAATCCCCTAAAAACAATAGACCATCATCTACAAAGAAGATGTGTGTAATTGATAAATCTTCAATGCATAATCCCTTAATTATGTCGCATGTTTTTGCTTTGGTCAGAGACCGACTGAGTCCATCCATTACCAACAGAAAAAGGTATGGGGACAATGGACATCCCGGGTGGAGCCCTCTTCGCAGTTTAAAAAATGGCGAAGTTGCTCCGTTGATCATAATGGAAAACCCAACCGAAGAAATACACAACCAAATCCAATTCACGAACTGGAGCAAAAATCTTGTTTGCAATAGCACAAGCCTTATATACATCCAGCTGGTTCTATCGTAAGCCTTAGCTAGGTCGATCTTGAGGACCTTGGACGAAAGCTTCTTAGTTTTGATGGTGTGGATGCACTCTTGGGAAGTGCCCACCGCCTCATGTATACTTCTATCCTTAAAAAACTATTAATAAACTTTGGTGTGGTCTCAATATTCTATGTTTTTAATCTTTTTTGAGGTTTTATTTTCTTTTAGTTAGAAGTCTTAAAAAATTTAGAATAGTATATATTAAGCATGGAAATTGTATAATTTGGGTTTATGGTTATTTGAGGTGTTAAATCTATTAATGAATTCAAAAACACAATTTAAACACTTTCAAAATAAAATTTTACCAAAAAATTCTAACGAGAATCCACCATAAAATCAGAAATTTTAAATAAATAAACTTATAACTACAATTAAACCAAATGTACACATATTTTTAAACATATTCTTATTGCTTTAAAAATGTTTTTAATAAAATTAAACTATAACTAGATATATAATAATTATTTTAATGTGTAATATTTGAGTGTTACAATATTCTTTTTTATGTAACTCTCTTTAGGTTATAAGATTTAATTTATTTATTTAATAGCTATTTTTCTATTTCTTTAACTACATTGACCTATTTTACTATTTTTAAATATATTATTTTGTATTGATTATAAACGTTAATTTAAATATTTTACTATTTTAAATATATAATTTTGTATTGATTGTGAACGTTAATTTGTAAAAGTATATGAATTCAATAAAGGTGAATACCAAAAGTGGAAGTTTCTAATAAATAAAAGAGAGCTGATTGTTAAGTAAAATTAATATATTAACTCTTGTATTTTATAATAACTTAACTTTACATAACTTGGAGATATATATAAGAATGGCTTTCACAACCCTTTAAAAGTACAAGTTTCTTAATTTACAATAAAGTCCTTTTAAACCACAACATTGTATAAAGCACAAGAACTAACCATAAAGAAACTATAATTTAGAATAAATTCTCCTCTTTCCCCTATAGTTTGTCATTATCACGGGAGTAATCTATTAATGTTAATTTGTAATAACAACGAAATATCAAACCTCTTCTTTTAAAAATAATCCAAACATAATCTAATGCCATAGCAGGATGCAATGTTTGTGTGATTAAACCATGTGCGTTCACTTGGACTTTCATGATATACTAATCAGTTTAATAAGTTTAATGATATAATAGTCATTTTAATTTAATAAGACGTATAAAATTCTAATAAAATCATTACAAAAAAGTAAAATTATATTATAAAACAATTAACAATTGGTTTGGTTTGACAATATAATATGCACTATTAAACAATGTTAGTAGACTTTGACTTCAATGATATAATAATCATTTTAATATAACACAACATACTAAATTCTAATAAAAAAATCACCCCAAAAATAAAAATATATATTATAAAACGATTAATGAAATGGCTTTGTTTGAATTGAAGGTTGTGTTTGTTACTTGGAACTAGTGTTCGAATTTGGTTTTCATTTTATTAGTTTTTTTTTTTTTTTACGTTTATATATATATATCAAAAGGAAGAAACCATTCTATTTCATATAGAGAAAAATTACAATCACATTCTTGACATCATGGATAGCAGAACCAAAGCTATCCCTGAGAGTGGACCCAAAACTTCTGTTAGACTTATCCAACTGAAAACAATACAATAAACCACTTATCCTCCAACAGTTTTTAGGCAGATCCAAGTACAGACCATTTTTCCAAAAAATCATAGTATACCCTTGATAACCCATAAAGACACCTACAAGATTATACAGACTCGATAGGAAGCCAAAGCAGTGAAGAAAAAACAGCATATATGACGAAAATTTAACCCAAAACCAACCCAAAGCAGAACAAGGACACAACAGAAATTAACTAGAAGGACTTGGACCAATAGCTTGGTTGGAAACTGGTAGAGCCATTTCCAGCATAGACTGGTCGCTGAGCGTAATAACCTTAGGGTGAGAAGTAATTAGGTTTCGTTAGGAACGAAATGCCCAAATGCTCCGCAATTGCATCCAGCTTCATATGCATGAAGTGAGAGTCCTTGTCATGGTCGTAGCACCCTTCTTCATGTTTTTTGAATCTCTGTGAGTCCGAGAGAACATCCACCTACGCCTCAATTGTCTGGGCTATCAAGTTTTTGGTAACCTAAAAGATGACAACAACTCGGTTGTAGAAGGGCATTCTGTCTCGGGTGTTCCCAAGGTCCTGGATCCAGTTAGCCATGGCCAACACCATAGACAGAGGTTCCTCCTCCGGTACGCGCAACTAAATATTCTCTTATAACTCCTCCATATTAATCTGTAACTCTTGAGGGAACATACGACGAAAGAAAACTGCCGTAGATGTTGCACTCCATTGATCTCTACTCGGACCCCCATGGTTCTGGAGACCCCTCCTTTCTCCACTCAGACCCCCCTGGTCCTAGCGACCCCTCCTATCAAGTCTTCCTTGAGGTGGCATAATTGCTAATTCCTTGCTTCCATTACCAAACCAGAGATGAAAATCAGATAATAAAGGGAAAGCAGGAACACATGCAATACTGTAGAAAAGGTATCTACTCTCGAACATAGTATGGAGATTTAAAGGGGAAAACCCACTAGCAGCCATTAAACCTGCCATCATAACCCAAGCATGACTATTAACATCGACATCCTTTATAGTCGTCATTCCCTCAGAAGCCTTAATGGTCTCACGCAGCCATAACATGAGAGGCAGAGAGTTCCTCACCTTCGCACATCTAGATATCCTGTAATGATCGCAATAACTTAAGCGAGAGAGAGGAAGGATCAATATTAATGCATGTAACCTTACTAGTGAAGAGCCAACTGTCCACTCCAAGACGTGGAGTTCTCCTGACTAGCTATCCCATCATACGGATTGACACATTCATAGGCAAGAGAGGGATCCTTAGTACACATCTCTGCTCCTTCTATCTGTAAACACTCACTACGGCACGTGTCTACTGGCATATCACGTAAGGCTCCTTCCCACCCATCATCCTTGGAAGTGGTGCCTTGGTTAGCTAAGAAATATGCCAAAGTGTTTGTAGTTCAATGTACATGGTGAAAGGTGACAGTGTTAACCATAGCAAGGATTTCACCAAGACATTGTATACGCCATGCTAGACGCCAAGTGGGCACCACCTTGGCTATTTGGGACCCATTACATAAATTGATGGCGAGCTGGAGTACTAACTTCGAGTCACCATCCACTTGAATTCTTGAGTAGCCATGTAGCTTAGACATGCGGAGTCTCTGTAACAAAGCTTCACACTCCGCCACATTATTCGTCTCCATCCCCAGGGAGCCATAGAAGATATCTGTCACCTTTCCCTGATCGTTACGAAAGGCTCCTCCATACCCAACAAGACCCGAGTTCCCTTTAGACACCCCGTCAAAGTTCATCTTGATCCAACCTAACAGGGGAGGAGTCCAAACCACTGGACTGGCTAGAGAGCACTGCCGTCGATGAAGGCTACCAATATAGATGGGGAGAGTCGTAATTCCCCGGGTACACAAAATGCTTAACTCTATATCAAGAATTGGTAAGTCCTGTTCTGTCCAAGGTAATAGCTTAAGTGTCTCGTGGATCCCATTTTGAATTTGAGTCCAAACCTATTTACTAGTCTGTTGTTTACCAGTAAAGATACGTCTATTTCTTTCCTTCCACACCTCCCATAGAAGAAAGCCAGGAAACAACTGCCATACCCGATTAGGAATTCTTCCATTGAAGGGGTCAACTCTCCACCTTTTGATGGAGGCGATAGGGTCTATGTGGACTTTATCTATCAAACGAAATATTGTAGCACCTTGATCCCAAAGTGCCGATGAGAAACTGCACCCATCCAAAAGATAGGCGATTGTTTCGACACTATCACCACACTGGACATAGTATGAAAGACCTTCAATACCCCTTTTCGTGAGATTATCCTAGGTTAGAATTCTTCCTTTCAAAACCAGCCAAAGGAGCAATGTGATTTTAGGCCAGAATTTTGAAGGCCAGAGATGCTTCCATTCCCTTCCCACAGGTTGTTGCTTAGGAACCTTCTGTAGAGAGTAAGCTTCCTTGATGCTAAACATTCTTTTAGGAAAATAGCCCCAACGGAGTAAATCAATTCCCTCCTGCATCTTTATCTCTCGGTTTCGATGTTGTTCATAAATTTGCTCCCCTGCCTCCATGCCATAATTAACCCACCACCAAATTAACGGTTTCCATTTCCGGAAGCCTCTTCCATCTTGCTCCTCTTTCCAATAATGATTAACAATCTTCCAGTTGTGATCATGTAAGGGAGAAGAGATAGGTAGGTTGGTCAAGAGAGTTTGAAGAGTTGGCTCTTGTTTCTAAGCATCTAACCAAAGGTTAGTCAAGGATCCCTCCCGAATCTACAAAAAATTGTGCTTTCTTATCAGTGAATTGCCAACCCTTGCCATGTTCCAAATGTGAGATCCCTTCTCAGGTCCTTCAATCTGAATAAGGTCTTGTTAAGAAGTTGAAGGGGCATACTTCTTACACCAAAAACTCTCCCATAGTTCATTCGTATGAGTGATCCAACGCCACCAAAATTTAGCCCCACATACAATGCTAAGTTTCTTCGGATCTCGAAGGCCCGGGCCACCATCCTTCTTAGTTTTACAAAGAGTATCCGAGTCGACAAGAGGCCATTTTTGATGATCATCTATACTTCCCCATAGAAAGGAACATTGAATACTCATGATTTCCTTCATCACAGACTTCGGGGAAGCTAGAACTGAGAAAATATATAAAGGCATAACCTACAAAACAGCTTTGACCAGAACTAATCTGTCAGGGAATTTTAAAGCCCTCAGAGTCCAATTTGAGAGTTTCTCCTTCTGTCTATTTAAGATTTCTTCTAAGGACACCTTTTTTAAAATAGAGTCAGATAAAGGGGCACCCAGGTATTTGGTTGGAAGGTAGCTCTGCTTGAATCCTAGAATCCGAAGAATATTTCATTTAATAATGGGAGGGGTATTGAAGAAGAATACTGGATATTTTTCCTTATTTATTGTTAAACCAGAGGCTTTTAGAAAAGTGTTTAAACCCTTCTTGATTTGTCTTGCTTCTTGTGTAAATGAATGTCCTATGAGGAGCGTGCCATCGACAAATTGCTGATGAGTCAGGGTTTTTTCATAGGGAGGAAACCTGAGACCTTTGATATTCCCTTTCTCTACCAAGTGAGAGATGAGCCTACCCAACCCTTCATTCATAATGGAAAAAATGAACAGAGAGAGAGGGTCTCCCTGCTGAATACCCCTAGAAGGATTAAAGATAGCAAAAGGGGTGCCATTGATCATGATAGAGAAAAAAGCTGAGGAAGTAAGATTCGCTATCCATTGAATCCAGACATCACTAAACCCAAATGAGCTCATAATTTCTTTCATATATAGGTCCAATTAAGCTTATCATAAGCTTTGGACATATCAAGTTTCACCATCATTCTAGCTTTTTTGGTGACCAAAAGGAAATGGAGAACTTCCTGGGCTAAGATAATGCCATCAAGAATTTTCCTTCCCTCCACAAACCCAGATTGTTCCATAGAGATTAAGGTTGCGAGAAGAGGTTTGAGACAATTTTCCAAGACCTTCGTGATCATTTTATAAATGATGTTGCATAAAGCGATCGGTCTAAACATATCAAGTATTTCTACCATATGAACTTTGGGGATCATAGTCAAAAAAGTTGAGTTAAGTGCCGGAAGAACCCCCCTCATTTTCCTTGATTCCTCCACAACTCTCCAGACTTCATTCTTAATTAAATCCCCAAAATGGTGAAAGAAATTGGCTGTAAAGCCATCAGCCCCACTAGACTTTCCATCTTCCATTTGGTTGATTTCCTCCTCCACTTCTTGAAAATCAATAAGTCTTGTGAGCATATCATTCTTCTCTGCAGTAACTATCTTAGGGATAACGCTTTTGATTTCCCTGATGGCCTCAATTCGATCAATTTGAGGTTCGGTAAGCACTGTCTTGAAATGAAGAATCAGTTCGTTCTCTATTTTTTCATGGGTGTCCACAACCTAACCACTGTGAGTTCTCAAGTTGTTAATTTGGTTTTGATGCCTATGTTGAATAGTAGCTCTGTGAAAAAACTTTGTGTTCTCATCCCCATCCCTTAACCACTGGTTCTGAGATTTATGTTTCTAAGGTATTTCTTCTTGTTTTTCCCGTTCTTGGATTTGATCATAGATGCGTTTTCCCTCCAAGGATAGTGATACAGTCAGACCCTTCATCATAATGTTTTCCTGGATTCTTTCCATTTGGGATTCTAACTTAACCTTTCCAGCAGTATGTTACCAAAGACCTCTTTATTCCAGGTCTTCAGCTTCAGTTTTAACAACTTCAATTTCTGTTGAAATTGATACATCTTTGTGCCATTCGGGGGAATAATAGTTTTCCACCAACTTTCTATTTGAGCGAAAAAAATCCTTGTGAGTAAGCGAAAACTTCTCGAAACGGAAAGGCCTGGTCATTCTAGTTCCGATGTTACTCCAGATTAGGGCAATTGGCCAGTGGTCCGACCCTGCTGAGGCAATAAGTCGAGAGGTCAGAGTCCCTCCTAAAGGAATAATACTTTCCGAGATTAGAAACCTGTCAAGATGTGTTGCTACCAGATGATCCCCTCCTCTTCTATTATTCCAAGTAAACTTGCTTCTCCCCAATCCTATATCTACCAGGTTACTTGAATCAATAAATTCATCAGAAAGAGTATTTTCAAGAGTGAGGACTCTTCTTCCTCCTTTTCTTTTTTCGACTGAGAACATCAGATTAAAATCTCCTCATATGATCCAATGATCACCTTCAAAATTCCTCCTCAGGTTGATCAGACTAGTGATGAAGTTGTGTTTTTCATGATAACTGTTGAGACCATACACATTAGTTACAATGCATCACGTATTAGTTCCCAAGATATGGAATTCTGCAGAGAGACTGAAGTTTGTAGAGATAAAGTTGTTTAAGGAGACATGTCTAGGATCCCAAAGGATTGCCAAACCTCCAGCATGACCTGCAACATCTAGTGCCATAACCTTGCATGTATTCCATATGGTCTTTGATTTGACTTCTAATTGATTTCCAGAACACTTTGTTTCTTGTAACAAGAATACTGAGGGTTTCTCCTTCATGATCTTATTTTTAAGAGTTTTGTTTTTTTGAGTACCATTGGTCCCTTGAATATTCCACGATAAAATATTCATCATCCAAGATATCTGACAGAGAGTAGAGCTTCCTGAATAGTGGGGTATTGTCTTGAATCCACTAACTATGCCCCTACTTCCCCAATTCAATCTATGTTAGTATTCCTACCTTGTTTTGAACCACCTTCATTATACTTTCATTTATTCTCCTTGAGTTTGAAGGGTCCTATGCCCAATCCTGGAGTATGTTTGGTTTTTAGGATTGCTTCTTTTAAAAGTTGCAGTTGTTTGTCAGATATCGAGTATACCTCCTTGTTTCTGCATGCCTATTCTATGATGTCTATATCCAGGTCTCCCATTTCCATTTCATCAACTCCCTCTTCCATTTTGGCCCCTTCAGGTGGGTTTTCCATGGCAGAGTTGTTCATATTTGAATTCCTCGTTTCCTTGGCTATCGGTTCTTCTTCTTGTGGCCGTGTTTTCTGAACAACAGTAGGGGTTTGTATCTCTACAGGGTTTTGTTCCAATATAGAAAACTATTAGAAGTGTTAGCTCTTTTACTAAGCCCGAGGCCAATATGATTTCATCCCATTCTTTTTTTATTGGGTACTTTAATAAAACCTTCTGAGTCTAGATTCTCCTTAGTTTTGGCATTCGGGAGCTTATCTTGAAGGGTTAAATGGCAATCACAGACCAGATGTCCATGAGTGTGACAACATCGACATCGAAATGGGATGTGCTCCTAGTCCAGAGTTTGAAACGATTCTGAGTCTTCCCAGGTTAGGTTAATCCCCTCAAGGAGGTCTTTAGAAATATTAATATAAACACAGAGTCAAGCATAAGAGACCTACCTTCCTTGTTTCGTAAGGTCGAAGATCTTTACAAAATGTCCCAAAGCATTGCCGATAGCCTTCAATATTTCAGGATCCCAATATTCAGTAGGTAGAGAGTACAATTGAATCCAGATCAGGGCTATTGATAGGTCTTTCTTATCGGGATTAAAATGATCCTTCCAGATTTTCGAGTATAACCCTGCTGAATAGTAAAAATAGGGGCCACCCTCGAAGATGCATTCCTTGTCTTTAGTATTGAAGAAGACCACTGTAAAAAACCTTTCAAGCCAAGTAAGAGGTCCAAATGGCACTTTAGTTTCCATGTTGAGTTAATACACTGTATAAGAGCTTTTTTTGAAGGCCAAATGCCAATAAATTTTCCAATCAAGGCATGATCTATCATATGTTGTATTTTCTCCTTGATTCGATTTGGGTTTACTACAATAGCTGGAATATTCAAAGATTTTGGAATGCAAGACCCTTGACCATGATCCCCTTGCACCAGTGGAGGAATTACCTCTGGAATAGTGCATCCCTCTCCTCCGATTCCCTCCACCTGAGCCTGCGAGGGAGAAACTGCCTGATGTTGAGGTCCATCATTTTTTGGAGGGGTTGAGCCCCTCCCCTATGTGCTAACCATCCCGGTAAATATCAGACTGATTCATTGTGTGTATGCCAAGACCATCGATGCTCTGCAGATCGACCATTTTCTCTTTGCACTTCTTGCAGCGCATTTCTCCTGTGTAAGTTTGGGTTTATATATTACCCATGGTGAAACGCTTTGTTTAAATTTTTACCCTTCAACAATGAAGTTTTGCCAAAAAATTTACTCTTCAATAATGAAATTTTGTTAATTTTTTTTCAAAATAATATTTATGTTCTTAACATTTTTATATTAAAATTAAAATAATCATTATTAATATCTATAATTTTCCATTAACTTTTGATTCCTATTCATTTTATATATTATTTATATACAAAATTAATATTATATAAAAATATAGCTTAAAAAAATATGAATATTATTCTTTATATTAAAATATATATTTTTTAAACAATTTTCTTATAAATATTTATAATTCATTTTATTTTTTAAACAATTTTTTATATAAATATTTATAATTTCTAATAAGTATATAAAATATATATCCTTGTGTTTGTGTAACACTTGCTTTGAAACTATTTAATAATAACACCAATATATACAAAACTAAAAAATCTAATAATAACCAATAAGATTATATAAAACTAATAATAACCAATAAAATTATACAAAACTAAAAAAACTAATAATAACCAATAAAATTAGATGTATCATGCTACTTCATACATACATATATATATATTATCTGAATTGCATGGTACATCTAATTTTATTGGTTATTATTATTTTTTTAATTTTATCTAATAATCAATAAAATTAGATGTATCATGCTAATTCAGATAACAATTATATATAGATATATATATAAACTGAAAAAAAATACATTCTAAATAATCAATAAAATTAGATGTATCATGCTAATTTAGATAACAATTATATATATATATATATATATATATAAATTGAAAAAAATACATTCTAAATAATCAATAAAATTAGATGTATCATGCTAATTTAGATAACAATTATATATATATATATATATATATATATATATATATATATATAAAGTGAAAAAAAATACATTCTAAATAATCAATAAAATTAGATGTATCATGCTAATTTAGATAACAATTATATATATATATATATATATATATAAACTGAAAAAAATACATTCTAAATAATCAATAAAATTATATGTATCATGCTAATTTAGATAACAATTATATATATATATATATATAATCTGAAAAAAATACATTCTAAATAATCAATAAAATTAGATGTATCATGCTAATTCAGATAACAATTATATATATATATATAAAAACTGAAAAAAATACATTCTAAATAATCAATAAAATTAGATGTATCATGCTAATTTAGATAACAAATATATATATATATATATATATATATATATATATAAACTGAAAAAAAATACATTCTAAATAACATTTTAAATGTGTTTCTTATTAAGGATTCATTGATAAAGATTTAAAGGGTTTTTTCTGTTTCTTTAAATAAAATACATAATAAAATTTGATTGATAGAATTAAAATTATTATTATTTAACAGTCATAACAAAACTACTTTAGCCTCTTAATAAATGCATAGAAGTATTGTCTTAACCTCTCTTTTATCAAGTTAATAACCATATGGATTTCGAATTGATTTCTGATGGCGACTCTTTGATTCTCTAATAATGTATATTATCGATTGCTCATTCTTGCTCATTCTTGAAATTACATCTATAAATCACTAACTTGCTTTCCCTTTGCAAGGGTAGGAGCAAATTCTAACCTTTGTTTTTGGAAAGGAAGAAAATTAACAATTAAATAATGGAAATTGATTTTGAGTGCTTCAATTTTGCTAGCTTTGGCTCTGGAATAGGCTTAGATGCTTATAGAGACCACATTTGTATATGGGATTCGTTAACTAGGTAAATTTAGCTTTAGATCCAGAGTAGACTTTGGTTCTGCAACTAGTTCTTAAACCCTTCCTTGTGTTGGTGGTTCCGATGTGAGGTAAATAACTGGATGCTTCAACCTCCCCTAGATCCAATTATTTACTTCACATCATAGGGAGAGTCCAGATTAATTTCAAAACAACCATTCAACCCACCAACCAATGAAGTCATTTTAAATATGCCTCACCTACTTCAAAAAGCAAAAGTGGCATTACATTTGAATTGAATCAAATATGTCCACTCTAAAGCTATTATATTTATACATGGTTTAAGAGAAATATGTGACAAACAAACATGTAGCAAACAAAAACTCTTTTTAGCAATCATTACAATGGTAGAAGTCATTGAAATTGAACCATAACATAAATATATCTTTAAAATTGAGCCATAACAAAAATATATGAGATTTTTATTTCAATTTCAATGTATGAGTCTATATACATTATTGAAATTGAAATTACTAAAAATATGGGAGAAGTCACGAAATATTATGTCAATAAAAATAATTGAGTCTACATATAAATGATGTGTTAGTTAAAATTTAAAAAAAAAACACAGAACATAGTTTATAACATTTCTTCAAAGTTGTAGATTTCAAACAAATCTCTAAATCTAAACCAAACACTAAATATAATGTCAAAAAAATCATGCAAGAAATACCTGTGATGATGCTTTCCAAGATTCGGTGTCCAAACTTAAAAGCCTTTGGCAGCACACTCTCAACTTCCAAGTCATTTAGTTGTTATAGCATGCAAATATAACCAATAAGCATTGAGCACTGAAATTTGTCGTATGTAGATACTCGGTACAATAATAGAAAAATGAAAAAATAATGGAAAACCATTGAATTAAATGAGTTTTTTTCTTTTTTTATTAAAAATCAATGCAATTTCCAAAATGGAAAGGCATGGAAAGATGGAAATAATACTAATTTAATATATGTTTCTATTTATTGAGTGAAAGTATGGTTGGAAGTTGAAATTAATATAACATAAAATATATTAATACTACTGTAATATAATTTTGACCGTATTTGACAGTCAAAATGCCCCATGACGATCATTTTGCCAGTCAAAATCCATCAAAAATCCATCCCTGCCTGGAACCCAGACTTTTACAACTTTTATAGGTTAAAATTGTTTAATGGGATTTTTAATTCGGCGTGCAGCTGGTCGCACTACGCGAAACAGCTCGCTTTCGTGGCTGGTCACGACTCTGATCGGCAGTGCAATGCCTATTTATTTACAAGAAGCAGAGCAGAGATCATAGTGGAGGCGAATAATACACAAACATTATATTGAAGGGCAATGGCGACGGACGCTTTTGGAGGGGAGGGGCAAGTGAAGCTCTTAGGTGCGCCTGAAAGTCCATTTGTTCTGCGTGTTTGCATAGCACTTGCTCTTAAAGGGATCAATTACCAGCTCATCCCAGAGAATTCGTATAATAAGAGCAAGTTGCTGCTGCAATCAAACCCTGTTCACAAGAAGCTTCCAGTTCTCATCCACAATGGAAAGCCTGTTTGTGAGTCCATGATTATTGTTCAGTACATAGACGAGGAATGGGCTATGAAGGGACCAAATTTTATGCCCAAAGACCCATATGACCGAGCCATAGCCCACTTCTGGGCTGCCTTCGTAGACGATAAGGTAATTAATTCATTCATTCACAATTACCAGATCCCATCGATCCTTTTAAAATTTTTGATTACATTTTAGTATTTTGTTTGGCATACGCTGAATCTGCTTATTATATTCGGTGGCATCAGCTATTTCCATGTATTCTAGGAGTTTTATGTGGCCAGGGCGAGGCACTGCAGAAAGCAGCGGAAGAGTTGGTTACAAACATTTTATTGATAGAGGAAGCTCTGAAAACGAGCAGCTGCTTCTTGGGAAAACCATATTTTGGAGGAGATGAGATCGGCTTCCTTGATATCGCATTGGGTGGGTTCTTGGCCTCGTTTCTCAAAGCCCTCCAGAAGGCTACCGATACCGTTTTAATAGATCCGGAGATAATGCCGTTGTTAAGCGCGTGGATCGACCGATTCTGTGAGTACTACAGAGTGAAAGAAGTTATGCCCGATCCGGCCAAACAGCTGGAAATTGTATCGGTTGCCAGAGCTAGTTATTTAGCATCGCTATCAGCCGACAATTAGGGCAAGCCAAGTCGACCAATAGATATGAGATAGAATATGATATTTAAATGAACGCTCGATGGACAACTTTTTTATCTCTTGCTTGCTCAATAAAAGGAAGATTGATCTCTTATTTCTGTTGCTTTCCTTGGTGCAAAGCTTATAGTGTGTAATTATTTATACTTGTAGATGTTTATATTTTTTAGATTGTATGAGGATGAGACAGATATATTGTGTAGATTGATTTTATGGTAGCCATTGAAAATTGGAAATAAACAATTATGAAAGAAAACAGAATATAAAAAATAGCACGAATAATGCATAATCATTACAAGAAAAAGGGCATTTTAGCCTTACATTAACATCACTATTTGTAAAGGATTTGGGAAATCCTCAATTTTCAAATAGCGGTGCAAAAGTGGTGATAATGTGGGGATACGCAAGTGGTGCTAAGATTTATGGTGCAAAAGTGGTGTTTGTAAAAAAGTTGAGTTTGGTGTTAAATGGATATGTGTCATTCCATGGTGTATGGTGCAAACCACCAAAACCAATCCTAGGTGGATTGATATTTTATGGTGCAAAATACCAAATTTTTTATTATTATTATTTACTTTAACAAACTTGTATATAGTGAAAAGCACCATAAAATAACAAGTGGTTCAACGCACCATAAAATAATAAATGGTACAAAAAAAAATATAAATCATTTTTATGATAATAAATAATATATCTGTATTAAAACATTTTTTATAGTTTATTTGGTTTTAATCCATCATTAAAACAAGAAATTTGTCATTCTAATTCTGCATATTCCTCACTGTTTCTTTCAGATACTCACCCTCCATGCCTAACCACCTGAACTGTCTTCTCCTTATGCTTGGTACTACTTGATTCCACCGGCTTGCAATTATCAGTCCAAAACCCTATTCTGCATTCTCCAAATAGTGGAAATATATGCGCATTTTTATTCTACTAGAGTTGCTGGTCACATTCGTATTCTGCGTGGAGCCTAACACCTACGTGAAGGAGCTATGTATGTGTATCTCCTTTAGTATTTTGAGCTCCAACCTTATGGGCTATCCATGGAACTGTAGAGTCAACCTCTCTTCTGAAAAACTTGGTATGAGATTCCAAGAACTGCGAACCCTAGACTTCTCCTCCAAAACCCTAAATTGTGTGGAGTTGCATGGAGTTGTTATCCCATGGAGCTGCTGGGATACTCTCTCTTGCTGCATGAAATTGGTGGCTATTGCACTGCATGAAGACTGGAGTTGCATCTCTATTTATTGATGCAATGAGCGTGGATTGAATGTTAATAGAGTGTACACTATGACAGTCTCAACAACGGATTTCACCTGCCTGTATCCAAACTACTCTATTGTATGCGGAATATCAAGATGTCAATTCAATTTTGTACCAAAACAAAGAAAATACTATACATTCATAGCATCTATCTCATCCAAGGAGTGTATCGCTACATTAGTGGAATTGTTTGGGAAGCCAATGCAACAGAAAATAAAACAAAAAAAAAGCAGTGCAGTGCTTGGGTGATTTGATCGACGAGCAGGATGGAGTTTCATTCTCTCTTCATGATTGAAAAGCATTCCCCTCCTTCATCAATGATACTGGAGCGTGGAGCTCTCTCCACATATTAAAGGCTGCATGGATAGAACCTAGTGTGGATCTATGTGGAGGTCAATGTTGTATCATGAGACTTCTCTAGTCAGTTCTTATCTACTCTTTAGGTTGCTTATAACACTGAAACAATGGATTCCTTCCATATTGTAACTAGTCACCATATTTTCTATGGGAATTGGCAATGTCCACACATACTCACAACATCGTTTAAGAGGCTGTTGGAGGGAAAATTTGTTGGTGCTAGAAAGAACGCCATGTGAAATCGGGTTCAAAGTATTACTAATTGCAATCTCTAAAATGTGGAGAAGGACATTCCAAAGCCTAATTTTCACCATCACTCTCACCATCTTAGCGACCATCTCGGTGCCCACGCAGCATTGCTGCACTCGTATTATGTTGTATTTGTAGTGTGTAGTTGATGACCGGTTCACTGTTGTGCATTCCTACGCGTAGATTTGAAATTATCCTTGAGTGGAGACTTGAGCATGGGATGCGTCTTTTTATTCCATGGAGTTTCCTTTCTATGATGTTGCTGAAGATCGAGTGTTATATCTTCTAGGTGCCCACCCCATACTATTGTGGGTTGCATTCTTCGTGGAAGTGGAAGAGCTATGTTATATGAAGGTCTGCAGGATTCCTTTTTTCTGCATCTCATTTCTCTTCCAACCAGTGCAAGTGCTACTGAGAAATGCTCTAGCCTATCCTTCTCCACCTAAAGATAAAAGGTCCAGTGAGATTCCATGCATAGTGAAACTGTCGTTGAAGGTAAAACAAAAAAGGAAAAATGCTCCAGTTCACCACCGACGGTGTTCTCTAAGTATACACACTACATTCCTTTGTCTACTAGGAATTATTTCTATATTGATTACGTGAGGGAATTTGGTTATTCCTGGAACCCTCTTTTTCATCTTTCATGGGACAAGAAGTTTTTTTTGGATAGCTATATCACATCCATAATTCGTTTGTTTCCAAAGACTTTGTTTTATCAAAGGCCAAAAGCATCCATAATGGCGTCCTCGAGGACAAAATTAGTAGTGAAAGGAATGTGGCAGTGGATGCAAGCTTTGATTTCAGATCATTTTATGAATAAGAAATCATTTTTTCTACCCAGTAATAATATTGTGTCACCCCAAGAAGATGTAACAACGTTGTATGGATACCATCACTAGAGAACATGCATAGTTTTTATTAATGAAATTCTTGAGAGTTGACTGCTTTGAAGGCTATTGAGGCAGTGACCTGTGAGTGCCCTCTACTGTTGTATGAACACTCGAGAACGCCAAGTGGAATTCCTAAACTATTGCTTTCCATCAGAGTGAAAACTAGCGTGAAGATATCCATGGTCTCATAGTCACGCAGGCCTGGAGAGACTAGCATAAACCAGGATGCTATGAACATCAACCACAAGAAGACAGTGTAAGCTTCTAGGGAGATAAAAGAAAGAGGGAAGAGCTAATTATAGAAGCAACATAGCACATGTACAGTAGCAAGAAAGCATTCATTGTGCCAAATTAGATATAAAAATCCAAATACTCGAAAAAAGATCTTTGTTTATTATATAGCTAGAGCTTTGTATCCAAAAGGAATTGTACCCTCGTTCTGGTTCATTGGTTTCTTTGAAAAGAACTCATTTATATTCCAAAAACTAAAAATTAAATACATTCTTCATAATTCTAAAAAAGGATGAATCCTAGCTAGACGGTAAGAAGTTCAAATCTAGACTATAATAAGTTCAAAAAAACTTAAGCAAAATACAATATGTCTATCTTTAATCAATTGATCAATTTATCAATCTCTACAAATTGTAAGTGATCAAAAGATCCGATATGCAAATTCCAATAAGAAGGCTGAGCGTAGTTTTCAAATATGTTACAAATATATAGCTGTAAACAAAATTTGAATTCCACAATAAGTAGAAATATAGTACTGTACTCTGAGTTGAGATTGCAAATTGAAAAAATCAAGAGGAGAGATAGTATCCATAGGGGTTGCATACAAATGCCAGATTCTTCTTCATCCTACAGTGTGCTAACTTCATGTCTCTCTATCTGAAATGAAGTCAAAATCTATCACATGTAGATCTCAGTCCTAAAGTATCCTCCAATCAAAAAACGGGGACTGCACAAAGACAGATCTTCAATGAACCCTGCACAAAATTGTTACAAAGAGATCTTCAATAAGCCTTCTAAAAAACAACTGTCAATTTAAAAACTTATTGATTTCCCATAACCTCAAGAAAAGGGTGGTGCAAATAGTCCGAAGAGACACCATGCACTTCAACCATGGTGTTCCACTACCTTTTGGATAATTGTAGTCCTTTCGAGAGATCATGTGCAATCTCTTCAAGGTACAAAACCTCCCGACCTCTTCCAAGATCAAGATTAAATAAAAATTGTGGGACTTGTGTTTCTTCTTTTTCCAACCAATGGCATGAAAGAAAGAGAAAGCATTGTACATGCACAAGAAATGGCCGCAATGGTTAAATATCTTCATGCTAGTGCCGCACTCGAAGAAGCCGCCTTCTACAAGCATCAAAGGCATTTCCATCTCGAACTACAGTGTGGCTAATTTTTTTTACATCTCAAAGAAGGATCCCCTGTAAAATATCATTGATATCAGTAAAAATGTATATAAAGGATTCTCTTTAATTTTCAATATGAATTAAAAAAAAAAAAAAGAGAAAGCGTTTATAGAAAGAGTGAAGTGATGTGTTTCAATATGAATTTAAAAAAAAAAGAAAGAGAAAACGTTTATAGAAAGAGTGAAGTGATGTGTGTTTACAGGCAGAGGAGGGTTAAAGTTGATCATATCACTTTGAAGGACTCCCACACTAACAGACGCAATAGCATATTTTCCATTGTAAACTGAGTCATCTTCTATCTTGATAGTAACGCCATGATTGGTATATTGTATTTCTCAGGCCACCTAAAACATTGAAAGTGAAAGTGATATTCGTCAGAATACAGCTAGTCTTTAAAGTGTTAGTCCACAGAATAGCTTTTACCTTGTTCAAGTTTAGCCGGTCATCCATCACATGTCCACTGATAGAATTATATTGGAGAAATTCTTCTGCTAGTTTACACACTATATATTCGTAACCTCGATCATCAACAACCATGAATACCCGTTCCCCAAATTCGATGAAAGTCGGGATGGGCTCTACTTCTGCATTCATATTAGTAATTAATAATTAGTAATATCATAGTAATGATTGCAATGTATATTATGTAAGGTACCAAAACAAAGATTATGGAAAGCATACCTGCCATCTCAAAATCATACAAAATATAACCTATTGCTAATTCAAATGGCATTGTTGGAAAGCTAAAGCATAAACATAAAACTGCATTAGAGGCTGCGAATTCAATAAAAAATATATTAATTCTTAGATCAGGCTCTGAATACCTACAATTAGTGAGATTTCAATTCTTCCAATGGTGAAACTGAATTTGCCACTGTCCTCCCATCGACCCTGGTGGAAGCAGCTTCAATGGCTGATGCATGATTAGCAGAATCCACTGCCAAATCATATGAAGCCAGTGCAACAGATCGAGGGATTCGAGCACCGCTTTCATACATGCACAACCTTCAATTAAATTAAACCAAATTACTGCTTATAAGACTAGTGCTCAAAGGGAGACATAGAGGAAAGTTACTTGGGTTAATACCTTGTGTCATATATGTTGAATGCCGCATTGCTATAATCAGAATAGCAGGTGCGGAGACTGTGCTAGTTGGCAAGTTCCCCGATGGGATTCGTGTTGTTACCCCCAACGCCCGCTACCCAGCCTGTGCCACTCTCTACTGTAAGGCCAACGAACTAACGCTTTATCAGCCGCCCGCCGATTCGATCTGCAGCTTCTAGAATGATAAAATATTCGACTCCAATGTCTGCTAGAACCTTAGCAGCCATTATCCCTACAACCCAAGTTACACATGATCGAATTCCAGGAACAGACAAAGTAATCACAATATTATCCCTCTCCCTCCAATTCAGGAATAAACAAAGCAAACACAATATTTTACTGAATTGTCCAAAAAGAGAGGTTCATTCATATAGCTCCTCCAAAATCTTGGCTAGGGCTTGATGATCTTATCCATATTTTACCAGATTGGTCAGGTCTTTTTAGGGGTTTTTCTTTGTCAGGGCCATTCGGCTTATGAATTTATATCATTTTTTTTAATTTCAAAGGACCCTGTAGTTTTGACAATTAAATCAGCACAAACAGTAAACTCGAAATGCTAGGGAAAATCACAAGAATTCAAGTTCTTGAATTCTTAGATTGAAAACTGTAAAAAAAATTAAGAGGGAAAATGTTCACTTTCACGACAAGTTATAAACATTTCTAACAACATGTCAAAATAAAATAAAACCTGATTTCTAGTGGTCAAAAATCAACAGCATCGACAAGGTCATTAGCTTCTTTTGAAACATAGTATCTGCATCCTCTAGGGTTTTATGCGAGATTAAGGGCTCTTTCTGAGCAGACGCAGCTTCTCCATTACCAACAGCACTGCCATTCATTAGCAAACCCTCAAGTGGGGAAGCTCGAGTAGCAACATCACCATCGTGTTTGGCTTCATTAACTTTGTCGATCCCCGTTCCGGCTTCTGGGTAGTCAGGGGTTCCAGGTTCCACAACACTAGCGGTATTATTGTCAACTGGGAGAGCGGATTTGCATGCATTTTTTCCCTCGGCGACAACCAAACCCTCAACCCCATTGGGATTCTCTGGAATGGCAATTTTTGCAGAGTCTCTAGAGAGTGAAGACATGTCTATTAAGTGATCGAATCCATAGAACTCGAATTAGTTTTTGGGTAGCCAGGAAAATGGATACACGGAACCGAAGGAGTGAAGGCTTGAAAACTAGAGGAATAGAGGGAAAGCTTGGGCTCACAATTTTTGCGGGAAATTTGTGGAGGGAGGGATAACTTGTTGAATAAAACTAAAATCTCCAAGCTTGGTATCTCCCAAAGAGGCGGTAAGTGTGAGGTTAATCTTTACTTTCATTTTATCAAAAGGTTAGATAAATAATAAAACTTTATTTATGTCTTAAAAATTATTTGATTTTATCTAAAGGTTAGATAAATAATTAAAGTTTATTTATGTCTTAGAAACTATTTGAAGATATGTGTAGTGTATTTTATAGTTTGTTTTTTAATATGATTAATTTATTTGAAGGAGTTTAAGGTTTGTGGTTCGCCATTTCTAACTTGAATAATAAAGGTAAGATAAATTGTACCAATTTAAGGGCATTAAAGATTAGACCAACAATTGCACTTTAGGGATAAACAACTCAGTAAATAAAAGTCATGGTTAAAACTTATTGTGAAGAAATATAGTTTTTGTTAAATGATTTGTTGAAATTTATTTATAAATATTATAATTTTGAATGATTCGTTTAATATAATTTTGAATGTAAATGATATGCTCAATCTAATTAAGTTAAAGTGTAAAATATTTCATAAACTTAGTTAGGAATTAGTGGATTCTTTGAAAAAGGTTAAGAAAAGGTGGTGGAATGGTCGCATAGTAGGCACAAGAACATAGATCACAATTTGAAAATACTCTTCCCATATATTTGTTCAATGTCTTTTTGTTCAAATATATCGTGGAATTCAATAATTGGCTAAACTTCTTGAATTTGTCGAACGATTTTGAGATTGAATCATGTTTGAAAGTCTAGTTTGACAGAGGGGATCAAAAACCTTATATAGTTATCCCCTTCCTTATCCTATAGGCTATGGGTGTTCTCACTAAGTTCGAGTAGTCTGACCTTTGTTGAGAATGTGTTCTCTTAATTTCAAGGTCTATGCTCAAGTGAAGGTGTTTTTTAATTATCTAAAGAACAAAGAGACCCCTAATTTGTCGTGACAGGTCGGTCAACTAGCTCGGGATTTTATTAATGGAGCTTTCTAGGGCCCGGAAAGATATGTGGCATAGGAGCGACGTTGTATCTCTTAGATGACCATTATTTTTGTATAAAATCATGCAATGGGCAAGGTACAAATATTATGGTCAATCTCTTCTCATTAAAACTTTTGGTGAGGAAAACTACAGAGTTAGGAGTGCACCCTATCCAAGTCTTCATCAAATCATTGTTGACTGTTAAATGGATGACAGATGAGCAGATGATTCGGAATCTAGATCTCTAGGAGTCGGTGCTCATTCTTAAAGAAGTTGTTCGAATATTCGATCGGTTCTCTATTTGCCATGTTTTTAGGAAACACAACCAATTTTCTAACTCTCTTTCCAAGGAAATGTTTTTATTGATCCCTAATTTTGTCTATCTAGTTAAATACTATGGTGGGGAAACCATAGAGACTTGTCAATATCTATGAGTTTAATAAAAATGTTGGGAGAGTCTCTCTCAGTTTACTTCAAATCAGTCATATACCTCTCATTGACTAAGGAATCCTTCTATAACAATGATTCAATGTTTTGTCCCTCACAATTCCCTCTATAGAAAAAGTCATTCTTTTTGGTCCCATGCATATCTCATGAGTCATGAACCCTAAAGAAATCAACACCATGAAATTTCATAGGTTCTAACTCCATACCATTATTTGAGTTAGAAAATCCACAGGACATATGAGTTAATCTAGGGCCTTATACATGGCTCATTGGCCATGGCGAGGCATATTTTAGGGCCTACAACCTTAGTTTCTAGTCCAAAAACATGAGAAAGAACTTTATAACAATACACATCACACAAATGATAGTAATGCCCCCTATATGACACGGGTAGTCCAAAGGGTCACTTTACAATGATTATGTGGTGGTATTGGACCTTATGCATGGTCTATGAGTCATAAATATCTTTTAGGCATGAGATGATGGTCTTCCTTCTCAAACCATGCTTATGTCTTTGAGTCCCATCCCTTAAGCTCAAAACCTACTAATGGTATCCATATTTCCATTGGAATACTTAAGATGCCCTAGATTAATTTTATGTGATTGATTGATGTGTTGTTCATTTCCTTAGTCCATGAATGATTATTGTAGAGCCTAAGGCTTGGGTTTCCTCTACCAACCATGTCAACTATCCTAAAACCCATAAATAATGCTCAAATCCTCACAATGGCACCCATATCCCTCCTTAGTTGCTAACAATAACCAAGAGAGGTTCAATGTTGTTATTAGAGACATATTAGGTGTCATTTATCCTTGGATGCCCAGAAGATTCTTTTAGTGGTTATTTCTTTGGTTTCCATCCCTGAACATGTCAAGGCACCAAGATCCATACCTAATGATGCAAAATTTCTATAACTAACATCCCCACTTGGAGGGAAAGGATTTTCTTGGAGGTCAAGTGTGGTGATTCAATGCATCATTTAGGAATTAGATGCATAAAAACCCCATTTATGATATTATCCATGGGATTCATCCATTAATCATTGCTAGGGCCCCAGGGATTATACCTACTATTAAAAACCACCTAATGCCATACATATACCCACACAGAGGCCATGTGTGCTAGTTTGAAGTCTCACTCTTTGGATTAGATGCCTAGGATATTCCTTTAGGGATTAAGGCCCAAGTTTCCTACCCCAACGATGTCAAGGTACTCGAGATCAATTCCTATAGCTCAAAATGTGCTAATGGAATCCATATCACCACTCAAATGCAAATGAATCCATCAAGAGGTCATGTTGTGACTTACCCAAATTTCAGAAATTATTATTTTATTTGCAAAATACTTTATGTTAAATTTAATTACAAAGTTTTGTAATTATGATCAGTTTTGATCAAGGATGAATGTAATTACTAATTATTATTATTTAAATAAATTAATTAGGAGACAAACACCCAAGGGGACTGTTAAATGAGTGTTCACAGACCCACTAGGAGGAATGGAAGCTGTTGGAAGGTATGGGACAGATGGCAGCAATTGCATCACACCACTAGCTGTTGGTTATGGGACAACTACCCCTAAAAATGTGGCAGTATCCCCTAGGTGGAGGGAATGAGCAGGTAGCTCATTTAATGACCCAGTAACAACTGAAAAGGCCTAGGCAGCATACATAAGGAAAATTCGAATTGAGCAGGCAGCTCTGACACAAATATTTTTCTGCAGAAATATTTTCCTCAAGTAAATCAGGTGATTACTGAGAGATTCGAATAGGGAGGCTAAGTGTATGTGAAAAGTATAAGTCTACAAATATATTTTGGAGAGGGAGAACCAGAGGTGCTGGTGAAGGTCATTGACTGCTAAATCTCTAGCTAGATAACTTTTTCACTGCAAGCAGAGGTTCTGAGCTCCTAAGTTTCTTCTTCCTGGTGGTTCAGTGAATAGGCTCGGGGATCCTAAGGCAAGTAACTAGGCTGTCTTCAGGAATTGGTTGGGTTGAACAGGCTCCTTGGGCTATTTGTTTCTCTACAGTTAACCAGGTTTTACTATTCTAATTATGTTATAGTTTTCAATGTTTTTAAACTAGTAGAATGATTTATTTCCTAGTCTATGTTTAGCTGTGAATGTTAAATAGTTAAAAATAATGATGAGATAATCTTCTCTGTATTTTTCCCGTGCTGTTATGTGCACAGTACTCTAGTACAGAGAAGTGATTGAAGTATTTTATGATAGATGGGAAATCTGCCAGTGATCGAATGAATTTTAAATTGTAGGTGTTCTATTCTAAACATTCTAGTTTATAAAAAACAAATGTGCTGCATGACATTTTATCATTTCTACAACACAGGAAAAATCATAACTATTCACACAGTCATAGAATATTTTCTTCTTTCATCTCAGATTTATCGAGAAAGTAGCTCCTTGAATAAAAATCATATATCCCAGTTTTATTTGCATGCTAGTAACTTCTGCAAAAGAAATTTATACAGTCATATATATTTTCTTCATTCATAATCAGATGCATTCTATTTATTTATTATGATTTCATAAAATACCCTGTTAATACATTTCTTTTCATTCACTTTTTCGAAGCATCTTAAGATCAAACTCTTATCATCGTATTTCCAAAAACAAATGTATTAATATTCCTACTTTCTCTTCCTATGATTATCCTCAAATATTACATTTTCTCTTCTCTACATTTTCTACTCAATACTGCAATATTTTGTATAAACGTATTATAAAATTCCAATGTGTTTTTCAAATGTTGTATGCAAATCTTCTCTATTACTTTTTAATTCCATTTCTTTTGAAATTGAAAATAGTCATTTTTGTAACCAAACTATCGTTTAATACTTTAATAATTTCTAAACGTTTTTTCAACACAGTAAGCCTACTATACAGTCTCATCTTATTCTTTTAGCTATTATTTTATCATCTAATTATTTCTTTAAGAAATATTTCCTCAACCGAGAATATGAATCAAAACGAAACGAACAAGACATTCTTGACAGTTGAAAAATACAAACTTTGTATTTCAGAAAACATTTTATTTATATTATCAACCGTTGCATTAAAATGAGCAGGTTCGTCCAACTTTCAAACTCAACAAAATAGAGTCATGGTTTCATAAATATTACACACGGTTTTACCCTCGGGTTTAACAAAAAGTATCTTGAAGTTTCGAAAACACTTCAAGCCCCTTTTAAAACATTACATGGAGATGCCAAATGGCAACGAAATCAACTGAGTAAACACTCCCTACAGAAGATAGTTGGAACCCATAAACAAAACCTAACTAATCATGGCAACATTGCGGCGTTCCTTTGCTTTTCATCCAACAATGAAACCACACCAGGGCCCTACGAGGACACAAGGGAAACCACTGGAACTTACCGGAGGATGACGAAGGATACCCCTTCAGAACGAATGTGCCTTAGTTCCCTTTTTAGATGTGGTACCTGCAAACCAACCGAAGGCCGAGTGGTTAAAAACGTATTTCCAAGAAAAATGAAAGTATTACAAGATTGAATGTTACATTGGTTAGATTTTACCTTCAAGCTCAAAGACCGAACTTCCCTGCAACTTCACATTGGCGACGAAAACTTCCTTCTGGACCAGCATTCACCTTACAAGCTATGCAAAAGGTGCATCAAAGAACACAGGTATCGAAACCTCAACCAAGTGCATTCGCACTAACAAAAAAACAAGATAAGCTCCAAACTCTCACGACCGTGGAAGGATTAAACAACAGAGAACATAGATGGTTGAATGAAAAACATTACAGTCGCATGGACGGAGAGGCCGTGCTAACACCTTATCAAATTGCAGAGTAAACTTCGAAGAACTCACAACTGTATACAGACCCAGGATTGAAACCCTGGAAGAACAAAACCCTCCATTCGAAATTTGGGCAGCCTGTCGGCCCTGTCCCAAAAACACAATGAATACCGAAAAGGGCATGGAGTGTTTTCGCTTACCATGTTTTTAGGTTTTTGGATCAACGACAGAGAGAGACTAAGATCAACGACGGAGGACGAGCCAACACACTAATTTGTGTTTCAAGCTAACAACATTTATCATCACATTTAATGGCACCACCTTACCAGAGTATTAATGCAGGGTTGCCATGATGACACAGCTCTCATCTACGTTACAAATCAGCCAACAACGCATGCCAGCAAGGATTCTACACCCATCTCGATGCCATGGTTCACGTGGTAGGATGGCATGGCATAACTTTCAGCATTCCACTTTGGAAACTCTAATGGAAACCGTAGTTGGAAGACCTACTCACACAAACCCGAATACTGTCAAATCTTTGCATTTAATACCTACAACGTTTAGCATGTTAACCATTAATATAGGAAGGGTTATGAAGACCTTAGTCTAAAGGTTATTTTTTTTACATTGCATTGTTTTAATCCTTATTACAACCTTGTTACATTATAATTTGTTATGAAAACGTTAAATCTTGTATTATATTGATTTTTATTATTAATCTCACAACTATGTTTACGATATAGTTTTATTTCGGAAAAGCATTAAAACCTTAATGTGTGGTCTCGGTTTGGGATACGTATTATTTATACAATGCCTATGGTATTATTTCCATATAGTTTCGCTTTAGATTCGTATTGATTTTCACATTATATTTATTATTGTATAGTTTAAATAATATTATGTTTTGTTTATTGCATAGAATAGGGTATCGATAATGTTTAGTTTCCATTTTATTCATATTTACTTTATGAATAGATTTTATAATTGTTAAACTGTATTATTAACATTAGCTTGAATTTTAATAAATGTTTACAATGTATTATTAATAATATGATAATATATGATATATATGTTTGCAATATAAACATTATATTTATAATGTTGTATTATAATCATTTTTTTATTGAAATTGGTTTTTGTAATATTGCTACAATACTTCATTATTGTTAGAAATATTTCATGTATTATAATTGCGATAATATAGTGTTATAAGAATGTTGTAAAATCTCATTCAATTATGTGTTTATTGTCGCATTTACAAATCATAACATACAGTTGCTATGTACAGTCCTAGTAGCTGTCGTTAGGTACTAACATAATGTTAAACTAGACACATTAATACCAGCAGTCTTGTATTATTACATTTGTAAACGTGTAGTACTTAGGATTCTAATACTTTATATCTATTTTGCATTTATGAATTTCATTTAAGACACATAGGATGATATTTTTATATTTCATTAGTTCGTGAAACTACTAACTCGACTCTGATGACGATAATTCGATCATTAATTACTTTTTAACAAGTACAGGGACGCTACAATCAGAATCTGGAAGAGTATCGAAAGACATTTTACAAGTTAATTAACGATGGAGAATTTCATACCTCTGTTTATTTTGTAGGTCATCGCAAGAAAGTACTAACACTTAAACTCTTTTACATTGACGTCGGGCTCAAATGAAAATAGGTACTTCTATTTATTTCTATGATGTCTTGTAAAATATTTTACCTGTAGTCTGCACATGAAAACATTTCAATAGCCTTAGCTAAACGTAGCTAAGTAAGCTCCAGGGTGTCTCGTAGGACCCCTTGTCAAACAAACAATCAAACTGTCAGTATTAATTCTAGTTTTCATTTCATTATCAGCTGAATGTATTCTAGAACTGTAAAATAGGTCAGTTTATCATACACATTTGCTTAACAAAAGGAGTCGTTATTGAATTATTTAACATCTGCTTAATTTAGTAGCTTTTTCATTTACATTTAGTCAATGAGAAATTATGACAGGTCACCATCATTAATCACTTTAGTTAAGTTTTCATTTCAATTTAATTATTCCGCAATTAATGAATTTGTTAAATTTAGCTACTATAAAGTTTTTTTTTTCGTAAATTTCAGGATGTTACATGTGGTATCATAGCTATGTTCGAACACTAGGCCTAAAAAGGTCCAAAACACGCAACATAAAATTTTATTACAGCAGAAAGAATTTTACTAATTAAATATTTTTTTTAATTACTGTGTTATATAGAAATTTATTTGAGTTATACGTATGTAAAACTCAGCAGAACATTTAGAGGACAGATTTCGACCAAACAACCATAGTACGGGACAACATTATGCATAAGAAGGCCATGGTGGAATGAATAACAGTTTGTCAGAATTGTTACGTGCTTTTCATGAATTAAAGGCAGAAATCAGATCTGTGAAACAAGACAATGAAAGAATTCTGCAGGCACATGAACAATTAAATCAAGTGTTGCTTGAACAGTGTCCGACTGAAGAGCAAGAGATCGATAATGAAAATATCTCCAAAGTTGAGGATCTGACTCATGCTAATAAAAATCAAAACAGGAAAACCAGTGATATGAAAGACAACTCAACCTCATCAGGAGATACTATTGAAGTACGCAAAAGGAAACGTAACTACACTAGTGATAGCAGTGAAGGAGATTCCAAATCCAGAAGGAAAAATCATAAGGAGTATGAGCATATTTCTGGAGAGTTAAAAAAGATTAGACCTCCAACTTTCAATGGATAAACTAAGAGGGGCGAGACAGTCGAAGATTGGCTATCCGGTATGAAGAAATACTTCCAGATCTATAACTATTCAGAGTTCTTGAAGGCAAAAATGGCTATATGTAACTTGACCGGAAAAGTGGATATTTGGTGGCAAGACATCAAAAGAGTAAAAGGCATCAAATATAAAGATGTAAGCTGGAGTGCTTTTAAACGATATTTCAAAAAGAAGTATTTATCTCAACAGTACTATGAAGAAAAATCCAAAGAGTTCTACGATTTGAAGTTGGGAGGTATGAACATGAAGGAAATGAACAGTAAATTTCTGAATTTACTGAGATATGTGCCATACCTCATAGAGGAAAAACCAAAAATTCAAAGATACTTGAGCTATTTACCTTTCAACATTAAGGATAGAATCGAGTATGATAGTCCTAAAACCTTGGCAGAGGTTATGAGAAAGGCAGTTTTCTGTTATGACACAAATTGGAAAAGAGAAGGAATGTCAAACTGGAAAAATCATAAGCCCAGTAACTTTGAGTTGAAAAAGAAAAATTTTAGATTCAGTGGAAATTCCGAGTTCCAAAGGAAGAATTTTCAGAATCGGAATTTCCAAGGGAATAATTCCATAAATAATTCACAGCAGAATTCTACAGCATCCAGAAATGCACCTAATAATACCAGAACTAATGAGCCAAAGACACCTATCAAATTTTTTGAATGTCAAGGTCCCCCTTATGCATCATAATGTCCATTGAGGAAGCGAAAGACTAACTACATCAATTCTATTCAGACCGAACCTACTGTTGGAGACGTGGCAAGGGAGATGCCCAGAATTAATGCAACACTTAGCAACAGGCAAGCAGATCATCAAATCTCTATGGTAGAGATTGAAGGTATGATATAAAATCATCCTGTTACTATTTTAATTGACCCAAGTGCTAGCTTAAGTTATATAGCACTAGATATTGTGGAAAATCTGAATTTGAAAATAGAAAAGCTTAGTAAATCTTGGCTAGTTAGACTAGCAACTGGAACAAAGAGAAAAGTATCTGATTTTATAGAAAGTTGTACCTTATCCATGAATCATTTATAAACACAAATTAAGTTGAATATTCTACCTTTAGGATCTTATGATATTATAGTTGGGATGGACTGGTTAGAAGCCCATCATGTCATTCTGGACTATTATGGAAAAAAGTTTTACATGTTTAAATGAAGAAGGAAAAACTGTAGAAATAAAAGGCATCCCAAGGAAAGTAACCCTTAGACAGATTTCAGCCATGCAAGTTAAGAGGGCAGTTAGGAAAGGATGCCAGATGTTAGCAGTAAACGTAGTAAATGATGAGTTTATTGGTAAAGTGGACAAACTGAAATTAGAGGACATACCTGTCCTAAAGGATTTTAAGGATGTATTTCCTAAGGAGATTCCGGGATTACCTCCTAAAAGAGATTTAGATTTTACCATCGAATTAATACCAGGAGTGGTACGAAATTCAAAAGCTCCATACAGAATGAACATACTGGAGTTAAACGAATAAAAATCACAACTGAAGGAGCTTATTGATAAGAAGTATATTAGACCCAGTGTGTCTCCTTGGGGAGCACCTTTCATCTTTGTTAAGAAGAAAGATGGAACCCTAAGACTGTGCATAGATTATCGCTAGCTTAATAAGATGACGATCAAGAATCAGTATCCGTTGCCCCGCATAGACAATCTATTTGATCAGCTGCGAGGAGCAACGATATTTTCCAAGATTGATCTAAGATCAGGATATCATCAAGTACGGGTTAAGTAGGATGAATATATTTTCAAGATAGCTTTCAGAACTCGGTATGGACATTACGAATTCGTAGTCATGCCATTTGGCTTGACTAATGCCCTGGATGTATTTATGTGTTTGATAAATAATATTCTGCACAAATACTTAGACAAGTTTGTTGTTGTGTTCATAGACAATATTTTAGTGTATTAAAAAAGTAAAGAAGAGCATGATGAACATTTACGGATTATCTCACAAGTTCTAAGAGATCATCAACTATACGCTAAGTTTAGTGAGTGCGACTTTCACAAAGACAAAGTTCAGTATCTAGGACACATAATTTCGAAAGAAGGAATCTCAGTTGACCCTGACAAGATAAGGGCCATTAATGACTGGCCAGTTCCTAAAGATGTGTCGAATGTGAGATCATTTATGGGAATTACTGGGTATTACAGAAAGTTTATAGAAAATTTTTCAAAGATTTGCAACCCCATAACTTCCTTGCAGAAGAAAAAGAAGAAATTTGTGTGGGATCAGAAATGTTCTGACAGTTTTAAGAAATTAAAGGAGTTATTGATGACAGCACCTGTCTTGAGGATAGCAGACCCCAACAAGGATTTTGTATTTTGTACAGATGCATGCAATGGCGGACTCGGTGGAGTCCTGACACAGGAAGGGCATGCAGTGGCATATAAATCTAGAAAGCTGAAAGTACATGAAAAGAACTACTCTAACTATGATTTAGAGTTATTTCCAGTAATTCATGCCTTAAAAATGTGGCGTCATCACCTTATTAGCAGAAAATTTATGTTATTAACAGATAACATGGGTCTGAAATATTTCTTAGACCATACAAACCTGAATGCTAGACAAGCTAGATGGTTGACTTTCTTAAGTGAGTATGATTTCGAGATTCAACATATTAAAGGAAAGGAGAACAAGGTTGCAGATGCCTTGAGTCGTAAGGCAAAACTAAATTTTATTTCAGCCATCAGTACTTATTCAACTGATTTGGAAAATCAGATTCTTGAAAAGAGTGAAACAAATGAAGAATACAGAAAAATGAATGAAAAGACAACAAACAACAGTTCTGAAAATTTTATGGCAGATTACAGCATGAAGGAAAATGGGTTATTACTGTATAAATACAGATTGTATGTACCAGACATACCAGAAATAAAATTTATGATATTAAATGAGATGCATAAAAGTCATTATTCTGGTTATCCAAGTTATCAAAAGACCATTACAATGCTAAGGAAAGAATACTATTGGCCCAGAATGAAGGAGGAAGTAGCAGAGTACATAGCTAAATGTTTGGATTGTCAAAAAGTGAAGGTTGAACACCAACATCCTGCTAGATTGTTGCAACCATTACCGATACCAAGTTGGAAATGGGAAGTGACCAGCATAGACTTTATTACTGGACTACCTAAAAATCAGAAACAACATGACTCTATCATGGTGGTAGTGGACAAACTCAGCAAGGCAGCACATTTCATACCTGTGAAGACTACTCATAAAGCTCCAGACATTGCAGAAATCTTTATGAAATAGATTTTTCGACTACATGGAATACCGAAAGTAATAATTTCAGATCGTGACTCTAAGTTTACAGGAAACTTTTGGAGGTCACTGTTTAAGGGGTCGAATACAACCTTAAATTTTAGTACAGCATTTCATACACAAATGGATGGACAGACAGAAAGGGTAAATCAAGTTTTAGAAGATTTATTAAGAATGTATGTTAAAGATCAGCCTGGTAAGTGGGAAGACTACTTGCACTTATCAGAATTTGCTTATAATAATCATTATCATGCATCGGCCAGACTTAGTCCTTTTGAAATTCCCTATGGTAGGAAATGTGATACACCTATTTTGTGGAATGATCTAGTAAATAGATTTGTTTTAGGACCTGAATTACTGCAGGAGTTAGAACTAATTGTGAAACAGGTACAAGGACATTTAAAAGCTGCCCAAGATAGGCAAAAGAGTCAAGCAGATTTAAAAAGGACTCATAAAGACGTCATGTTGTCACCTACACAAATTTCAGAAATTATTATTTTATTTGCAAAATACTTTATGTTAAATTTAATTACAAAGTTTTGTAATTATGATCAGTTTTGATCAAGGATGAATGTAATTACTGATTATTATTATTTAAATAAATTAATTAGGAGACAAACACCCAAAGGGACTTTTAAATGAGTGTTCGCTGACCCACTAGGAGGAATGGAAGCTGTTGGAAGGTATGGGACAGATGGCAGCAATTGCATCACACCACTAGTTGTTGGTTATGGGACAACTACCCCTAAAAATTTGGCATTATCCCCCAGGTGGAGGGAGTGAGCAGGCAGCTCATTTAATGACCCAGTAACAACTGAAAAGGCCTAGGAATCTTACATAAGGCAAATTCGAATTGAGCAGATAGCTCTTACACAAATATTTTTTTGCAGAAATATTTTCCTCAAGTAAATCAGGTGATTACTGAGAGATTCGAATAGGGAGGCTAACTGTATGTGAAAATTATAAGTCTGCAAATATATTTTGGAGAGGGAGAACCAGAGGTGCTGGTGCAGGTCATTGACTGCTAAATCTCCCGCTGGATAACTTTTTCACTGCAAGTAGAGGTTCTGAGCTCCTAAGTTTCTTCTTCCTGGTGGTTCAGTGAATAGGATCGGGGGTCCTACGGCAAGTAACTAGGATGTCTTCAGGAATTGGTTGGGTGGAACAGGCTCCTCGGGCAATTTGTTTCTCTACAGTTAACCAGGTTTTACTATTCTAATTCTGTTATAGTTTTCAATGTTTTTAAACTAGTAGAATGATTTATTTCCTAGTCTATGTTTAGCTGTGAATGTTAAATAGTTAAAAATAATGATGTGTTAAATAGTTAAAAATAATGATGAGATAATCTTCTCTGTATTTTTCCCGTGTTGTTATGTGCATAGTACTCTAGTACAGAGAAGTGATTTAAGTATTATATGATAGATGGGAAATATGCCAGTGATCGAATGAATTTTAAATTGTAGGTGTTCTATTCTAAACATTCTAGTTTATATAAAACAAATGTGCTGCATGACATTTTATCATTTCTACAACACTAGAAAAATCATAACTATTCACACAGTCATAGAATATTTTCTTCTTTCATCTTCGATTTATCTAGAAAGTAGTTACTTGAATCAAAATCATATATCCTAGTTTTATTTGCATGCTAGTAACTTTTGCAAAAGAAATTTATACAGTCATATATATTTTCTTCATTCATAATCAGATGCATTCTATTTATTTATTATGATTTCATAAAATACCCTGTTAATACATTTCTTTTCCTTCACTTTTTCGAAGCATCTTAATATCAAACTTTTATCATTGTATTTCCAAAAACAAATGTATTAATATTCCTACTTTCTCTTCCTATGATTATCCTCAAATATTACATTTTCTCTTCTCTGCATTTTCTACTCAATACTGCAATATTTTTTATAAACGTATTATAAAAATCCAATGTGCTTTCCAAATGCTGTATGCAAATCTTCTCTATTACTTTTTAATTCCATTTCTTTTGAAATCGAAAAGAGTCATTTTTGTAACCAAACTATTGTTTAATAGTTTCATAATTTCTAAACAATTTTTCAACACAGTAAGCCTACTGTACACTCTCGTCTTATTCTTTTAGCCATTATTTTATCGTCTAATTATTTATTTAAGAAATATTTCCTCAACCAAGAATGGGAATCAAAATGAAATGAACAAGACATCCTTGATAGTTGAAAAATACAAACTTTGTATTTCAGAAAACATTTTATTTATATTATCAACCATTGCATTAAAAGGAACAGGTTCGTCCAACTTTCAAACGCAACAAAACAGAGTCATGGATTCATAAATATTATACAGGGTTTTACCCTCGGGTTTAACAAAAAGTGTCTTGAAGTTTCGAAAACACTTCGAGCCCCTTTTAAAACATTACATGGAGATGCCAAATGGCAACGAAAGCAACTAAGTAAACACTCCCTACAGAAGACAGTTGGAACCCAGAAACAAAACCTAAGTAATCATGGCAATGTTTCGGCGTTCCTTTGCTTTTCATCCAACAATGAAACCACACCAGGGCCCTACGATGACACAAGGGAAACCACCATAGCTTACCAGAGGATGATGAAGGATACCCATTCAGAATGAATGCGCCTTAGTTCCCTTTTTAGACGTGGTACCTTCAAACCAACCGAAGGCCGAGTGGTTAAAAACATATTTCCAATAAAAACGAAAGTATTACAATATTGAATGTTACATTGGTTAGATTTTACCTTCAAGCCCAAAGACCGAACTTCCCTGCAACTTCACATTGGCGACAAAAACTTCCTTATGGACCAGCATTCACGTTACAAGCTATGCAGAAGGTGCATCAAAGAACACAGGTATCGAAACCTCAACCAAGTCCATTCGCACTAACAAAAAAACAAGATAAGCTCCAAACTCTCACGACCGTGGAAGGATTAAACAACAAAGAACGTAGATGGTTGAATGCAAAAAATTACAGTCGCATGGACAGAGAGGCCGTGCTAACGCCTTATCGAATTGCAGAGTAAACTTCGAAGAACTCACAACTGTATACAGACCCAGGATCGAAACCCTAGAAGAACAAAATGGCTCCATTCGAAATTTGGGCAGCCTGTCGACCACATCCCAAAAACACAATGAATACCGAAAATGGAGTGGAGTGTTTTCACTTACCATGTTTATAGGGTTTTGGATCAATGATGGAGGACGAGCCAACACACTACTTTGTGTTTCAAGCTAACAACATTTATCATCGCATTTAATGGCACCACCTTACCAGAGTATTAATGCCGGGTTGCCATGATGACATAGCTCTCATCTGCGTTACAAATCAGCCAACAACGCATGCCAGCAAGGATTCTCCACCCCTCTCGACGCCATGGTTCACGTGGTAGGATGGCGTGGCATAAATTTTAGCATTCCACTTTGGAATCTTTATGGCAACCATAGTTGGTAGACCTGCTCACACAAACCCGAATACTATCAAATCTTTGCATTTAATACCTGCAACGCGTAGCACGTTAACCGTTAATACATGAAGGGTTATGAAGACCTTAGTCTAAACGTTATTTTTTCTTACATTGCATTGTTTTAATCCTTATTAAAACCTTGTTACATTATAATTCGTTATGAAAACTTTAAATCTTGTATTATATTGATTTTTATTATTAATCTCACAACTATGTTTACGATATAGTTTTATTTCGGAAAAACATTAAAACCTTAATGCATGGTCTCGGTTTGGGATACCTATTATTCATACAATGCTTATGGTATTATTGCCATATAGTTTCGCTTTAGATTCGTATTGATTTTCACATTATATTTATTATTGTATAGTTTAAATAATATTAATGTTTAGTTTATTGCATAGAATAGGGTATCGATAATGTTTAGTTTCCATTTTATTCATATTTAGTTTATGAATTGATTTTATAATTGTTAAACTGTATTATTAACATTAGATTGAATTTTAATATATGTTTACAATGTATTATTAATAATATAATAATATATGATATATATGTTTGCAATATAAACATTTAATTTATAATGTTGTATTATAATCATTTTTATATTGAAATTGGTTTTCGTAATATTGCTACAATACTTCATTATTGTTAGAAATATTTCATGTATTATAATTGCGATAATATAGTGTTATAAGAATGTTGTAAAATCTCATTCAATTATGTGTTTATTGTCGCATTTACAAATCATAACATATAGTTGCTATGTACAGTCCTAGTAGCTGTCGTTAGGTACTAACATAATGTTAAAATAGACACATTAATAACAGCAGTCTTGTATTATTACATTTGTAAACGTGTAGTACGTAGGATTCTAATACTTTATATTTGTTTTGCATTTATGAATTTCATTTAAGACAAATAGAATGATATGTTTATATTTCATTAGTCCGTGAAACTACTAACTTGACTTTGATGACGATAATTCAATCATTAATTACTTTTTAACAAGTACAAGGATGCTACAATCAGAATTTGGAAGAGTATCGAAAGACATTTTACAAGTTAATTAACGACAGAGAATTTCATACCTCTGTTTATTTTGCAGGTCATCGCAAGAAAGTACTAACACTTAAACTCTTTTACATTAACGTCGGGCTCAAATGAAAACAAGTACTTCTATTTATTTATATGCTGTCTTGTAAAATATTTTACCTGTAGTCTGCACATGAAAACATTTCAACAGCCTTAGTTGAACGTAGCTAAGTAAGCTCCAGGGCGTCTCATAGGACCCCTTGTCAAACAAACAATCAAACTGTCAGTATTAATTCTAGTTTTCATTTCATTATCAGCTGAATGTATTCTAGAACTGTAAAACAGGTCAGTTTATCATACACATCTGCTTAACAAAAGGAGTCGTTATCGAAGTATTTAACACCTGCTTAATTCAGTAGCTTTTTCATTTACATTTAATCAATGAGAAATTATGACAGGTCACCATCATTAATTACTTTAGTTAAGTTTTCATTTCAATTTAATTATTCCACATTTAATAAATTTGTTAAATTTAGCTACTATAATTTTTTTTTTAATTTTCGGAAATTTTGGGATGTTACACATGTGTAGTATTTAATGTCTTTGTACTTGGATGTAGATAACTAAACCTTTCCTTTAGGGAAAGAGGCTTTGGTTTCTTACACATGCCATGTGCCTCCAGTCCCATTATTTGTGTTTAAAATCCCCTAATGGCATGAATATCCCTGATGCAGCAATGGTTTCTTTAGGGATAAATGAATGATCTTCTTCCTTGGAGATACATTCCCAATGCCCCAGGACACGTACATATTTCTCAATATCACCTAATGGCACAAACATCACCAATCAAAGGATAATGATACCCTCAGGAGACCACCTATTTTTGGTCGAGGAAACATTCTTATCCCTCGATGGTTAGAATGTTCCTTTATGGCTTGAGTTGCAGGTCTCCTCAATTATCATGTTCAGGGCCCTAAGACCACAAGGCCTAGATACATGACACCATGGATACACATGCAAATTCATGCGTGGTTATTTAAAGCATTGTGCATGGCTCTAGATGCCTCAATGGTTTCTTTAGAACTAAAGGTATGGTCTTCATCTCTAGAATTCCATTCTAAAGGCTCTAGGACACCTTCATAATTCTCAAACCACGTAATGGCACCAACATCTTGAATCATAGGCAAATGATAGCCTCAATAGACCATGTGTGGTCAGTGGAGGAAACCTACTTAGTTATATATTCCTAGAAGATTCCTTTAGAGCCTAATGTTTAGGTATCCTCCACTAACAATGTCCAAGGCCCTAAGGCCACAAGATCCAAATACATAGCAGTATAGATACCACTCCAAATTCATGCATGTTGCTTTGAGGCAATATTCATGGCTTTGAATGCGTCGAAAATTTCTTTAGGGACAAAGGCATAGTATTCTTACCTAGAACATCATTCTCAAGGCCCTGAGACACCTACATACTACTCAAAACAACTTATTGTCACCGACATCCTAAATCATAGGCTCAAGTGGCCATGTGTGGTTGGTGGATACCACCTCCTTAGAATTAGATGGATAGAACATTCCTTTAGGGATTGAGTATCAACTATCCTTTGTTGATCATGTTTGAGGACCCAAGGAAAAATACCTAGATACATAGGGCCATGGATACCCCTGCGAAGTTATGCATCATGCCTTGACACATTGTTCATGGCTCTAAATTCCATGAGAATTAATTTAGGATCAAACGCATAATCTTCTTCCATAGAATATCATTCCCAAGGACTTAACACAAGTAGATATTACTCAAAATCATCTAATTGTATTAAGATCCTCAATCATAAGCCAATGCTACCTTCAGGAAGCTATGTGTGGTTGGTTGAGGTATCCTTCTTATCTTTGGATGGATATAATATTCCTTTAGGGCTCGAGGTTTAGGTCTCCTCCATTGACCATGTCCAATGCCCCATGTCCCAATGACTTGGATGCATAGCGCCATGGATACAATCTGAAGCCATGTATGGTGATTTTTTGCATTATTAATGGCTTTGTATGCCTAAATGGCTTCTTTGGGGTCAAAGGCATGGTTCTTTGAGGAAAAGTGTTCAAGGATCCGGATATATATAATCATGGATACCATTCATGGTTCTTTGAGGCATTGTTCAAGGATCTGGATGCCTCAATGGTTTCTCTAGGTCTAAAGGCATGGTATTCTCTCGTAGAATGTCATTCCCAAGGTCCCGGGACACCTACATAATTCTAAAAATGACCTAATGGTGACAATATTTTGTATCATTGGTCAATGATACCCTAATTCCATGTGTGGTTGGTGGAGGCAACCTACTTAACCCTAGATGGTTATAAGATTCTTTTAGAGCCGAAGGTTCAAGTATCCTCCAATGACTATGTGCAAGGCCTAAGGGCCACAAGAACTAAGTACATAGTGTGATATATACTACTGCAAATTCATGCATAGTGCTTCAAGGAAGTGTTCATGGCTCTGGATGCCTCAACAATTACTTTAGGGACAAATGCATGGTCTTCTTCCTTGGAAGACCATTCCCAAGTCCTTGAGACACCTACATACTTCTCAAAAGCACCTAATGTCACCGACATCCTCAATCACAGGCCAATGATGCACTTAGAATGCCATGTGTGGTTAGTGGAAGCAAATTCCTTATCCTTGGATGGCTAGAAGATTTCTCTAGGGATCAAAGTTTAGGTGTTCTCTGCTGACCATGTTATTCCTTTAGGTCCCTAAGTTCAAGTTTCCTCCATTGACCATGCTGAAGTTTCCAAGGGCGCAAGACCTAGATACATAGTGCCTTGGAACCCCTACGAATTCATTTATGACATTGTTCATGACTCTAGATGCCTAAATGATTTATTTAGTGCTAAATGCATGGTATTTTTCCCTATAGAACCATTTTGAAGGCCCTAAGACACATACATACTTCTCAAGACCACCTAATAGCATCAACATCCTAAATCATAGGTTAATGATACCGTAAGAAGGCCATGTATGGTTGTTATAGGAAACCGTCTTAGCCCTGTATGGCTAAAATTTTCCTTTATGGGTTGATATTTAGGTCTCATCCCATGACCATGTTGATGCTCCCATGTCCCTAGTAGTTGGATACATAGTGTTGCGGTTGCCCCTACAAATTCATGCATGCCAATTTGAAAATTGTTTCATGGCTCTTAATGCCTCAATGGTTTATTTATGGCCCAGGGCATGTTATTTTTCCCTAGAATGTTATTCCCAAGGCCTTGAGACACATACACATTTTTGAAAACCACCTAATGACATCGATATAATTAGTCATATTCCAATGAAACCCTAAGGAGGAAATGTCTGGTTGGTGTATGAAACATTCTTAGCCTTGGATGGATAGAAAATTTCTTTAGGGCCAAAGGTTTAGATCTCTTCCATTGACCATGTCCAAGACACCAAGGCCCCAGGACCTAGATACATAACACCATAGACATGGTTGCAAATATTCCATTAGAGCTTGAGCTTGATGCCTCCTCCCATGACCATTTCCAATCCCCCAAGTCCCCAATACTTGGATGCATAGTGCCATGGATACCCTTGCAAAGTCACACATGGTGCTTTAAGGCATTATTCATGGTTTTGGATTCCTTAATGGTTTCTTTAGGGCCAAATGAATGATCTTTCCCCTAGAATGTAATTCCCAAGGCATTGAGACACATACATATTTTGAAACCCACCTACTGGAATTTTCATCCTTAATCATAGGCCAATGATACCCTCAGGAGGCCATGTTTGGTTAGTGGAGGAAACCTTCTTAGCCTTGGATGGATAAAATATTTCTTTAAGGCCTAAGGTTCAAATTTCTTCCGCTGGTGATGTCCAAGACCTCAAGTCCCTAAGACCTAGATACAAAGCTCAATGGACACCCTTCCAAAGTCATGCATGATGCTTTGAGGCATTGTTCAGGGCTATAGATTTCTTAGTGGTCTATTTAGGGCCAAAGGCATGGCATTATTCTCTATAGCATCATTCCTGAGGTCCTAAGACACCTACATACTTCTCAAAATCACATAATGGTGTTAATATCCTCAATCATATGACAATGATACCCTCAAAAGGTCATGTGTGGTTAGTTCAAGAGATCTTCTTAGCCTTGGATAGCTATAAGATTCCTTTATGGCTACAGGTTCAAGTCTCCTCCCTTGACCATGTCCAAGTCCCTACAACCCCAAGAAATGGATACATAGTGGCATGGATATCCATGCAAGTTCATGCATGGTGCTCCAGGCATTGTTCATCACTCTGGATGCCCCAATTGTTTATTTAAGGCCAAAGGCATGGTTGTTTTCCATATAAAATCATTCCCAAGGCCCTAAGACATGTAGATACTACTCAAAACCACCTAATGACAATGACATAATCAATCATAGGCCAGTGATACCCTCAAGAGGCCATGTGTTTTTAGTGGAGGCAATATTCTTAGCCTTAGAAGGATGGAAGAATAATTTAGAGCTCGAGATTTAGGTCTCCTACACTAACCATGTGTAAGGCCCCAAGGCCAGAATACATAGATACATAGTGCCATAGATAGCCCTCTAAAATAATCAATGTTGCTTTTAGGTAGTATTCATAGATCTAGATGCGTCAATGATTTCCTTAGGGCCAAAAACATGGTCTTCTTCCATGGAACATAATTCCCAAGGGATTAAGACATGTGCATGCTACATAACAACACCTAACTATAACAACATCCTCAATCATATGCCAATTATACAACTAGGAGGTTGTGCAATATGGTTGGTGGAGGAAAACTTCTTACCCCTAGAAAGTTACAAGCTTCCTTTAGGGGCAAAGGTTAAGGTATCCTCCACTAAGCATGTGTTGTTGCTGGAGGAAACCTTCTTAGCCTTGGATGGATAGAAGATTCCTTTAGTGGTCGATATTTAGGTCTCCTCCATTGATCTCATCTAAGGATAAAAGGCCATAAGACCTAGATACATAGTGTCTCAATGGATTTGGATGCCTTAATGGTTTATTTAGGGATAAAGTCATGGTCATCTTATATGTGATATCATTACGAAGGCCTTGGGACATCTACATAAGGCTCTTGTTTTACTTTTATGACTCCAATAAAGGACTTGAGATCTATCCCTCTATGCAAAAATTCTTGATTATACTCATATCCAACTATTATGTCAAATATCAACTTTAAATGGTGTATGCTATGGTTTGTGGTCTTCATCATTGCCCATTACCTCAATAATATTATGTTAGGGTATAATTCTTTCAATTTCTTCCCCAACTATTTACAAAGACCCATCGCTAGTACGCAAAACCACATATTTCCACCCATATACCACTTTGAGAATAATAATATCTTATACATTGCATGATTAGCTAAGTGATAGTTTGAGTCATAGCTATTAGCCCGATATGCCTAAATCCGTCCATTAGGGCCTAGTTCTTGTAATTCCTCTCATCACTATGTCTAAGGTTTGCATACCTAGTGTCACTTATATGAATGCTCATATGCCAAGGAGAGTGTTTGGAGTTTAAGGGTGCGGTTTAAAGCTTCCCTTAGGGTTTAAGGCCCAAGTTTCCTCCTATGAAATTATACAAAAACCTAAGACCCATGCATACTAGCAAAAAACTCATAATGGTGTTGATTTCCTTACTTAGAGGTAAATAATAACCCCAATATCTCATGTGTAGTGAGTTGAGTTGTTGTATTTTTCCTTAGATGCACAAAATATTTTACTATGGAATAAGGCCTAGGTTTCCTCTCTCAAACATGTTAAGGGCCTAAACACCCATATATAGTGCTTAAAAACAACGTCTTACTTACATTAATACCCCTAATAGAAATCCAAGGATACCCTTAAGAGGACTTATGGGGTGTTTCAAGGTATACTTGTTAGTCTTATATTCCTAGAGGTTTCCTCTAAGGTCCAAGGCATGGGGCTCCTTCCTTAATCATCTTTATGGCCTAAAGACTTATACCTAGCTTTAGTTCCTCCAAATCCCCCCATTATCGCAATTATAACGCCATAGATATTCTGAAAAATTCATTTGTGTTAGTGTGACAAATCATTATTATCCCTACATGCCTAGAAGTTTAATTGAGGCTAAGGCTTAGGTCTCTTCTCTTAACTAGGTCGAGGGCCAATAGACCTATCACTAGTGATCAAAACCTTATAATACAATCAATATCCACACATAGATGTTAAGAATATTCTTAGGAATATATGTGTGTTGACCATATTTCTTGGTCGTATATTCCTAAAAGATTCATTTAGGGCCCAAGGAAGAGGTTTACTCCCTCGAACATCTCTAAGGATTTGAGACCCATGCCTTGTGCACAAAGCCTAGTAATGATATTAATATCCATTACAAAATTTAATAATATCAATAAAAATATGCCCTATCAAATAATGAAATCTCAATTCAAATCATTTTTATTAATATTTTATAATAGTAATAAATTAAAAATGGTTGTATTTAATTATTTGTCAAATTTAAGAATCATGGGTATTTATTTGCTTGAATAATATTGAAAATGAATAGTGGACTTGAGCTATTTAGAAAATAATTATTTGTGAATTTGTGTTTGTTGTGCAACACCTCATAAATGAATCATGTGAGCTTGTTGTTTTAAATAGTGATAAAAACAAATAATTGAATAATTGAATTTGTTGTGATGGTGGTTTAAAACCTCAGAAATTAATCATGGGCATTTATTTGAATGAAAAAAATTGAATTAAGTTATCACAAAATAATTATTTGCGATGTTGTTGTGGTTATGGTGCAAATCATCATAATTAAATCCTTTTTGTACATGTCCATGTGACAAATATGAGCTTAGCCCCACTATATGGTACTTGACAACATGACATTTATTTATGCTTAGGATTCCTTTAGGCTAAGTCCTATGATTGTTCGTTCAACAATGTTGAGGGCCATTGGACCTATGCCTAGTGATTAAAAACTTATAATAGTGTGAATGCCCATACTTAGAGGCTAAGAATACTCTTAGGAATATGTGTGGGGACCTTTGTGGTGTCTTTCTTGGTCCTAGATTCCTAAAAGGTTCTTTTAGGGCCTTAACTAGTGGTTTTCTCCATTGATCATATAGATGGATCTAAGACCCATGTCTTGTGTTAAAAACCTAATAATAATACTAATTTCCATCAAAAAAATTTAAGAAGATAAAAATATATCAAATGAATAATCAAATTTAAATTCAAATAATTTTATTACTACTTTATAATAGTAATAAATTAAAAATAGTTGTTTTTATTTATTTGTAGATTGTATTTATATGTTTAAATAATATAAAAAATGAATAAATGAATTGAGCTATTTTCCAAATATTTTTTTTGAACTTGTTGTGCTTGTGGTGTAAACCTCATAAATGAATCA